>JANBXA010000007.1:114765000-115272500 GCA_030556225.1 Cricetiscus sungorus
GGCTTAAGCAAACAGGTAAATAGTAATGTATTCCGTTAAAAAATAGCTGAAGACATTGACTCTTTCTAGTAGGTCTGTCACCAGATTTTTTTTTCATCTTATGGGCAAGTGGGATGGGACTCTTAACCAGAAACCTGGAAGAGATAGAAAAGACTTGGCTGGCTAACAGCCAGGCTCTCCTAAGCATCTCTCACCACACTGCATGGTCCTGCTCCATCTGAGCCTGGGGCATCATCACTTTGAAACCAAGTAATTTCAAACCTAAGGTTTCACTCTACAAGCTATCATCCTGAGCCCTCACTTCATTGTAATACTTAAAATTCATTCAGCTCCTTTCCTGTCTTGAGTTTCTAACTCTTGGATCCTATATTGTCTTCCTTTTTGATTTAATGCTTTTATTTTGGTTTGTCATATCCTCCTGAAGTTTCCTGAGTAAAGGTCTAAAGGACCATTACAAGCATTGAAATCCCATCTGTGTAACTGTGTACATATTCTGCTCTCAAGCATAATTGATATTTTGGTTAGGTATAGCATTTCAGATATGAAACATTATGAAAGTATTATTCTCCTGTTGGTCAGTGTTCCCTTTCAAGATCCACAGTTCTACTCATTATGCTGCTTGTTTTTTGTTGAAGGTTTTATGTTGTTTAACCTGATAATTCTGACACTTAAAGGATGATCTTTTATGGCACAGACCTTCTCCCAACACTGCCATTCCCCCAAATGCACACTTACCTGCTAAATACTTGAGCAAAATAAAATAATCAGAGAGGGACTGCGGGGAGCTAGCTCAGTGATAGCTTGTGCAAGGCCCTGGCTGCAGTTAGTGTCACAGTGCACAAGAATACAACCTCCCTCCCTTCCTCCCTCCCTCCCTTTCCTCCCTCCCTCCCTCCTTCTCTCCCTCCCTCACTCCCTCCCTCGTTCCCTCCCTCTAGGTTTCAGGGCAACTTCAGCATAAAGATTTAATTATAAGGCATTTTCATTAAATATTTTTATGGACCTTTCTTTGTATTTTTCTTATTCATTTTGCTTTATTATAGAAACACTGTAGTTTCACATCTGTACTTGTAAGTTAGATATTCCTCTACTCATTTATATTGTCTTGATAACTTAACAGTTACTTCGTGACAGTTGGGAGTACTGGTACCCAAAGATGCCAGAAGAGGGCGTTGGATTCCCCAGGAGCTGGAGTTACAGGCAGTTGTGAGTTGCCAGACATGAATTATGTGAAACAAATTCCCAGACCTCTGCAGAAGCACCAAGTGCTCTTAAATGCTGAACCATTTCCCCAGCCCTAGCCCCAGAGATTTTAAATCTCAAAGGCTTTTTAGTGATATAAACCGTATACTTACTGGCTCCTTAATAGTGGCACTTAATATAATCAGAGATTATGCATTGATTTTTCTCTTTTATTTTGGTTTTCTTGGTGTCAAGGAGGTGTGAGTAGGGGTGTGTGTGTGTGTGTGTGTGTGTGTGTGTGTGTGTGTGTGTGTGTGTGTGTGTGTGTATACTGTGATAGTAATTGTAGCCAAGGCCTTGCATAGGCTACCACTGACCTAGCTGCCGCCACCTCAGCCCCCTCTCTGATCTCTTGCTCAGATATTTCCCTGCCTGGTAAATCACTGATGTTTATTTGTATCCTTATGTTTTCTTTCAAACCTTTTCTGATGATGATTGATCCTCCATTCTTTTCTTTCCTTATGCCCTCCTTTCCAGGACTAGAGAAACTTGTTTTGTGAATTTTTCTGTTTCTGTTGGCTGATTCTATAGGTCCTTATTTGCTTTGCACTATCTCAGATCCCTCCTTTGGATCATCCACATCACAGGTGTTTGTGCCAAGTAAAGCATTAATATTCTACATTTGTTTGGGTTTTCTTGTTTTGATTTTTTTTTCTGACTACCCAATTTAATAGTAAGGTCATTTTTCAGATGTTTTAGAAAAGGTATTTTATTTAAAGCCTTGAAAAACCAGTCAGTAAATTTTTCTCATGATAAAAAGTAAAAGATAACTCTGCAAAAAAATATTTAAATTTTAAAACTCAATCCTTTGGCCTGACAATGGTGGCACATGCCTTTAAACCTAGCACTCAGGAAGCAAAGGCAAGTGGATCTCAGTGAGTTCAAAGCCAGCCAGAATTTTGGGACAGCTAGAGCTGTTACACAGAAAAGCCCTATCTTGAAACCAGTGCCCCCCCCCAATAAAAAACACCTTGTAATGAGTTTTTAGCTTTTTGTGGGCGTACTTTGTTTTACTTTTGATCTAAAGGCACTTAGTTTCTCATAAAGCTTATGATACCTTCCCCACCTTTCATACTAATTGCTGTCATGTGAACATTATAGTTTATCCTGGAGTTTAAAGAAAAATAATGTGCACTGCTTCTCAAAGTTTGTTAATGCAGAACATAGTGGAACACTGTGAGGTTTCAGATAATGCTGTTTTAAACCAAGACTGCATGCAAGTGAAGTTAAAGACACTGACTTTTTAAACTGATGTAAGTATGGTGGTTAATGATGCTACCAGGACTTTGCACTGTCAAAATAAGAGCACTGACAGAGAAAGGACAGAGGAAAGCACTGGACCTGCAGGTCAGTGGGGATGCAGGCCTCCAGTCACATACTGTTCAGTGAGTGCCAAGGCTGAGTGGCTTGAGTTGTAGTGTTTTTCCCTTGGCCCTTTAATTCTTTTGGCCAACAGTATAGAAAATAGGGAAGTTGAATGGGGACAAGCTGAATCTACGCATAGATAATTACTAGTCTCATTAACTGAGGGTTGTAGAGTAGCCTTATGTGTGCACCTGTGTGTGTGTGTGTGTGTGTGTGTGTGTGTGTGTGTGTGTGTGTGTGTGTGTGTGAACTATATTGTGTGTGCACAGGAATGGTAGGAACACTGGAATTACAGACTCATAACAATCATGCTCAGCTTTACATACTTTCTGGGAATCTGAACTCCGGTCTTCACATGCACACAGCAAGCACTTTCCCCACTGTGTCATCTCCCAACCCATGTAAACTTTTTAAAAGCAATTTCAGTCAGCATGAAAAGTATGTCTCCATTTTTACACAAGGACTATTTCACAATAATGTTACTAATTTTAATGCCACATATGTGGGTTATGACATCTGGAAAGGCTTTTTAACATGTGTACAACCCCTAAATACATACAGTGCTCTGAGGTTAAAATTTAAAAAGGATTTGTAACTCTTTTAGAGAAAGTAGATGCTTTTTTTCCTTCAAAGGAAAAGAAAATTAGGGCCAGGCGGTGGTGATGCACACCTTTAATCCCAGCACTCAGGAGGCAGAGGCAAGAGGGTCTCTGAGTTCCAGGCCAGCCTAGTCTACAGGGTGAGTTCCAGGACAGGCTCCAAAGCTATACAGAGAAACCCTGTCTCAAAACAAAACAAACAACAACAACAAAATTAGAAACTCTGGGAGATTATGAAGTAGAAGACGATAAAGTTAAGCCTCAAAGATTTTATGACATGTATAAGAAGGGTTTTAATTTAGCTTTTTTCTATATGCATGTGCTTTGTTTACATTATAAATCTCCTAAGCGTGAATTCTTAGTAAATAATCCCAAATTAATGTTTCCAGTGATTCAGAGTCTATTCTTGCTGAATGTTTCTCTCCTTGCACATGTTTATTTGGCGTGTGTGTGTGTGTGTGTGTGTGTGTGTGTGTGTGTGTGTGTGTGTGTGTTGTGTACCCCCAGCAAGTATATAGAGGTCAGAGGGCAACTTTCAGGAGTCATTTTTCATTTTTCCCCTTCCATCATGTGGGTCCTAGGGTTAGTGGTCTGTGGTGCTCCCCTCCCACCCACCCCCCATCCCCGGACAAACCTAGCCCCATCTCTGACTGCATGGATCCTACTCTATCAAGTCATTATTGTACAGAAATACAGCCTTAGGAATATGACATGCCAAACTCAGTTAAAAGAACTTTTATTCAGCTATTCTTTTGAAAAATTTGAAGCCAACCTCCTTCCTTCTTAGTGTTCTTGTTTTATCTATTTATCTGCACCCCTTGCCTTTCAGTACCAAACTTACTCTCATTCCCTATTTTATTTACCACTCTTTACTTCCTGTCTATTCCTCTGTGGAAATTATAATCATATGCCCGCAGTCTGCAGAGAGTAGAAGAAAGGTTAAGAGAGCCAGAGAGAGAGAAAAGAACTTCAGTGGGCAAACAATGATGGATGAACCAGGCCCAGTGCTACTCAAATGAGCAGCTCAGAGGATGTTGCAAAGCATGTGGAGGAAGTCAAATGCCAGAACCTACGTAAAACCAGATGTGCGGCTCCTATCAACCAGATGTGTAGCACCTGTCTGCAATCTCAGCACCCCCAGGGAGATGGGAGATAAAGATAAGAGAATCCTCTAGACAAGGACTGACTACCCCAGACGTGTCCTCTGACTCCCACATGCACACCCACATTCACACACAGGAATGTGCAAAGATGCCACCCATCTAAATTCTTAAGTTTTGTATCTGGACACAAGGCAAGTCAAATTTCTACCCTACTGATCTCACCCATCCTGCTAGCCAGAGAACAAGCCAACCATGTTTCTGAACCATGATGACATATCTATAAAAGCATTTTGTGACATTAAAACAAATACTGTACTAAATTACTTACAGCTTTTTCACCTTCATTTTCCCAAGCTTAGACTTTCCCAGGGCAGTAAACCATGAATATAAAAATTGTGTCCAACATAGCCTGAAGTTCTGATATTTCTGTGATTTATGTCCCTTTCAAAGTACCCAGAATTTCTGACTCAAGCCTGTTCTCTGTAATCATTTGTGGTCTACATATTCTTGAAGCCTGTTTCTGAATCCAAAGTCTCAGGCTTGGCCAAGTTACTTCTCATCACCCATAGAGTCAGGAAGAAAAACAAAGGAAGGAAGCTGGTACTTAGGCCAACTTTGCTTCCTGTCAGCAGGGTTAACAGCAGGAAGTCTTTCATGGTCTGCTGTGGCTACATACCCAAGCTAGTTTACTAAAGGAAACTGAGCTGGCTTTCAGGGTGGCCAATTGGGAAACAAAGTTTTTCAATAAAGTGTGACTGTTTCCTAGTTATAGAGGCCTAGCAGTGCTAAGGTTAAGTACTTCAATCTTATTTTAAGACTTCCTTTAAATAATTTAACACTCAAAGTGTCAAGTGACAAACTAATAAGAAACGAAAGGTGACTTCAGCACAGGAGAATGCAAACAGAACAGGAGAAGAGCAGACATCACAGAACTAAGAGAGCCCTGCAGGTAAGCCTGTCTGCTAGAGCCATAAACCTGGCTGCCGCTCAGAGAAAATCAGAAATGGTGGTGAGCTGTTGCTTTTTCACTGTGTGTGCCATGCGCTGTGGCATTGCACACCCACTGTGCTTTGACAGGAAAGGACGTGGAAGGGATGGATGGAAGTCCTTCTGGAGGGTGCAGTTAGATACACACGTTCTCCCGTGCTGGGGCATACACGCTTGTTTTACTTCATGCACAAGGCCATTGGGTAGTGCTCACCAAGAAATTGGTGATTTGCTGTTGTAGTCAGTAGTTGTTGATTTCAGTTGATTTCCTCTCCTTGTTGTTCAGCACAGTTCCATGGGGTAGGCTGTCTGCAGAGGATGGCACGCTAACTTGATACCCTGGTGGCAGAAGCATGGAGAACATATTTTTTGTCTCCCTCTTGAAAAGAAGAATCACTGAGCTTTCCAGTCACCTGTTTTCTTCCTCATTTTTTGTTTTGAGTTTATTTCAGTCTGGTTCTGACTAAATCTAGCAAAGAGGTTTGGACTTACACAAATGAGATATTTTTCAGGCAGATCACCTAGGATTGAATGGCAGCAGATACTTCCCAGCCAGTCTGGTTTCTTGGCACAGCCAGTACTAATGGATCTGTGCTCCAAGATTAGAGTCCACCTCTTCAAATGATCACACTGTAGAGATAGGTCTGCAGTTGTTACCTTGGTTCTTTGATGACTGGTTCAGAGCAGCATCCTTACTCACTTAGTGGTTGCTGAAGTATCTTTTGTGTGAATGGAAAACCAGAGAATGTCTGATAGGTTGGAGTGATGAATAAGGTGTTGTTCTGGCTAAACTCTGGAAGTCTGTCTTATATTCGCGGTATGCTGTCTTTATCTTTGTGGTGTGAATGTATGACTTTTCACATTAGCACCCTGAAAACAAAATCTGTAACTATCAACTCAATTCAGAGACTTAAAACATGGACCAGTCTGGTCTTCATTAGTCATAGACTATAAGCAGCGCCCCATCCTGATCGGGGAATGCAGACTGCTGGAGGCAAGGACTTACTGGTGAGATACCACATGGGATGTAATTTTGAAGCATGACCAAAGAGTGTAGTAAAGATAGTGGACTGTTGTTTGGGTTATAAGACAGTTACACCTGAGAGGAAGGAAGGCGTTTTCAAGCAAAACTGTCCTAACGTGGTGGCATAGAGCAGCTGTTGATGGAAAATAGGAGGGTAGGAGAGAAGGTCGGTGAACTGAAAAGTCAATGCTGTGTGTGCATGGGATGTTAAAGATCTGAAGCCACTCCAGTAAAGGGTGTTAGGAGAAAAGAGGAGCTTCATGGAGACGTTAATGTTGGGCTGTGGTGGCACACAGTTTTAATCCCAGCACTTGGTTGGGAGGCAGAAGACAGGTGGATCTCTGAGTTCAAGACCAGCCTGGTCTACAAAGCAAATTCCTGAACTGTTACACAGAGAAGCCCTGTCTAGAAATGCCCTTCCCCCGCTAGCCCCCCCCCCCCAAAAAAAAAGATAGGCTTTTTAGCTCACTGACATGTGCGCTTTAAAAGGCAGGATATGTGATTGCTAAATTGAAAGACCAATGTGTTGTAAATTAGACTTTGAAAGGAGGCTGTGACTGAACTAGAATGCCAGAAAATTGTAAAGAAGGTGGTCTGAGTTCCAGGGCTACACATATACACCAGACAAAGCTGTAGAGTTTTCCAGTTTCTTCCTCTGTCTCTCCCTGACCTGTCTGTCCCTCCCAAGCCCTTCCTTACTCCCTTCCTCCCCCTGCTTTTCTCCTGTAATACGCTGACGTACCACATGTCACAGGGGCATCTGTGACCTCATCTCTGCCTAACTTAGACCTTGAGGTAATAGGCAAATGTCTTCTGCCTCTTTGCCTCTCTACACATCCTGGGTGGCAGAATGTGCTGACATGTATACAAAGCTATCATAATATGAAAACTTTCTGGAGCCATCTTCAAGCCTGGAGCACACACCTAATTTAATCTCAAACAGTTGCTTGCAGAGATTTGCAAAGACTAGGGAAATTGTTGAGGAAACAATATGTGTCCAGCTGCATTTGGTACCCTGTCCTTTCTACCCCCCTTGTCTGATTTGGGTAGCAGAAGGGAGGAGTGGCTAAGGAACCTAATTGTTTCTTGTCCTAACTTCTTCACTGACATAATGTGCCATCTTCTTGGTTTTGTCTGGGTTGGAATTTGAGCATTTTCTGACATTTTTGTAGATACCCACTATAACATGTGGAGAATTTTAGAAGCATCTTTTCTCTGCCTATGGTAAGAGAAAATAGTAAGAGACCTGGGTGACATTGCAGTTCCTAGCAGTTGAGTGTCCTATCATGTGTCAGGATCTCTTGATGAGGCCACTTGTTTATTTTAAATATCTGACTGAAAAGGAGCCAGTGAAATCTTTCCACTTTCTAGACTTGCACATCGTCATCAATACATGATCCCAAATGCAGGCACACTCTGCTTGTCTGTCTGACCTTGTTCATTTTGAAGGCTGTGATGTTCTTTTCTAATGAAAAAGAATCACATTCTGTGGGCAACAGAATCACATTCATCTGTCTGATTCTGGCATCAGGAGGTGACACTGTGGACCACTTACCCTCATGATTTTCAGATAGAGCAGGCCATCACTGTATCCTAGAAAGCTCTATCCATCCTCTAGCAGTAGACCTCAGCAGCAAACACCTCACAGTTGACTGCCCTCAGGAATGAGGGGATCTGATTTTCTATGTGTTTGTTTCTTCAGCATCCAGTTTTGTATTTATAAGCACGATTCTAGTGCCTATGTGAACTATGTGTTCAATATGATTTATTGAGCTAGTAGAATGGACGGAATATGAGGGAGACAGTCAGGTGACTTATGCCACAGCCTTGATCTGACTGGCACAGCTAGGGAATGAAGGAAAGACAAACACCAGACATGGAAAAGCTGGGATCCCAGAATCAGTAATCTGAGCTCTCAGGTGGAGAAGCTGCAATGCCCAGAAGCTCTGTTTAAGATACACAGAACAGGCTGGTGGGGTTATTGCGAGCAGCTGAACAAGGAAGATGGTTCAGCTCATCTTCCTAGGAACAGTATTGGGGCCCCAAATATCCAGGAGAAAGCTATGATGGACATTTTCTCCATACACTGTCAACATTCTCGCACAGACCCAAGGAAGGCTTTGCTGTTCCTCTGAGTGTCACTTGGTGAAAGCTTTGCCACTGTCATAGGGATGAGGCACTGAGGAACCTGACATGGCCATGTCAACACACATTCACTCAGGAATCTACTCTTTTCCTATAGATATGTGTCATATAAGAAAAGGATTAAGGACCTTTTTGTCAACTTGTTACTTGTTTTGTGCATTTTGTTTAAAAACAACTCCAGGGCTAGAGAGATGATTCAGTCATTAAAGGCCAGGCTCACAACCAAAAATATAAAAGTAATTCTATGTGTATTAGTGAGAGAACAATGAGATGAAAAGGCTGGTGAATGAGCTGTGCAAACCTTTAGTTTAGTGTTGCTCGATAGAGAAAAGCACCAACTTTTGAAGAGTAAAAGGAAAAACAGCTTTTGCCTGTGGGCAGCAGAGCCATAAGTGAACTGACATTAGATACCATTGTGTTAGGCCTTCCAGTAACTATTTGTGCAGACTGGGACCAGACTCTAACCTGCAGAAACCCAGCTTCTAAATAGAGTCTAGGGCCCTGTGAGCATGCCCTGGCTTTTTGGGGGGTGAGAAAGATGTTTGCGCCCAAGCCAAAAGGAAATCTTTTTGGTGTGCTGCACCAGAGTGGTCCCACGGCACCCCAATGTTGGGGCCAGGCAGGCTGCAATCACAGTGGTTATTTTGGATCCTTAGAGAATTGCGTGTTCTTCATAGAACTTACCATGTTTGTACCATCCTTGCCCCTAGTACAATGCAAATAAGGAGGAAATGTGTCTGGTACCCAAAACAGAGGATTTTCTTATTTAGTGCACAAGTTCCGGAGCCCTGGGGAATGATTTTGGAATTTGCGTTTCCCTCATTTTTGCTCTTTGCAGGCTCTCTTTCTGTCAAGCATCAGCGCAAAACCAACTTCACTCTTGATCTTCTCTGCCTCAATCCTATCACACTCTTCCTTCCTGTGTGGCCCCACCTTCAATGTGGACAGGAATCCTGCACTTGGTATAGCCGGCTTCTTCAGTTCCAGGCAGCGGCTCTGTCACAAGCACAAGTGTCTTGTGGGAGAGGGAGTAAGCCCTAGAGGCCCAGAGGAGCATGTGGGGTGTGAGCAAGACCACCTGACCTGGGCTTGAAGGATTAAGAGTTGGGTCAAGAAAGTGCAACTGTGTGCTGGCAGTGACATATGATCTCTTTATGGAGGAGAGCATTTGTGGAGGGACTCACAGATGTATACGCGTCAGCCTGTCAAGCTGTGGGTGCCAGGCCAGGACTGGTGGGTGTTTTATCCTATGACTAGCATTGTGTGTTAGGTGTTAGATTGCATTACAAAGCGGTGCAATTATAGAGATGATAAGGGGTAAGAACTCTCCTTGTGACTTTGACAGCCATAGGAAGGAGATTTCTGGCCAAACTATCCTGCTGCACTTACAAACGGGAGTGGGAGGCTTGGCCTCCATCAGGGCCAAGGCTATGAGTATAGGCCTCCAGCTGAGTACTGCAATGTGGGCTAGGAAAACCTTCCTTTTCCATATCTCTGTAAATATATATGTGTGTGTGTGTGTGTGTGTGTGTGTGTGTGTGTGTGTGTGTGTGTGTGTGTGTGTGTGTGGGTCTTTCTCTGTGACCGCAAAAGGAAGAAAGGCCAGGCAGACCGTAGCAGGCTTCCCATTCCAGCTTTCAATGCTACATGGGTAGGTTCAGAAGTAGTTAGTAGTCCAGGATACACAGTAGAAAAGCTGCTTGGGGCTAGGTGGAGGCCAGTTCATCCAGTTAACGCAGAATACTGTGCCTGGCATAACAAAACCTGTACTGGAGCCTTTTGGGTCTTCTTGGACGTTTTCTATTAAAAACCTAAGAGAAGAGGGCTGTGAGGGTATGCCTTACCACAGGCTGCTTTGTCTTCAGAGTGAACAAAAACTCAGTATTTTCATCATTGGTCATACAAGCCTCATCCATTGCTTTTTGTTTTTCTCCTTGAATCTTCCTGCCCTTACAAACTACAAAAAGTAAGAGCTGCATGCCTCCTGGGACATGCTGTTCCCTCCAAGGTTGGGTTCCTGAGCAGAATTAATTATTGCTCTGTGTTTGTTCTGCCCTGTGAGTGAGGCTTGTGAAAATCGAAGGCAGTGCACTTAGGATTTAGCTGTGCTTCAGTACAGAGAACTTTCTCCTGGGAATGGGGAGAATAGGGATTTCCCTTGAAGAGTGAAATCCTGAAATAAATCCTTTACTCCTTGGGAACGAGGGAAGAGGGAGAGCTAGCACTGTTAGAATGTTACACACGCATTGATAGTGTATTACAGTTCTTTTTGTAAAGAGGAGCCGGGCCAGCACTTATTCCCCTGTTGCCAACGGGCAACCTCCCAGTATTCAAGGCCAAATCAATCACAAATGGCACCCTTTGTGTGCTTCAGCACGATGGGTTCCTGAGCAGGCTGTGCTGTCAGTGTGGCCTAAGAGCAATAGACCTGAGTAGTTACAGCTCTAGGCGGGTCATCTCAGGGGCCCAGCGCTGGGCTCAGGAGAGTTTGTCCTAGCAGCCTTCCTGGGGGCTTGCTATGGGACTCTCTCTCCACAGATCCCACTGGAACCTGGGGACTCAGCTCACACTTGAGGGAGACCCCTCGTGCTCCCTTTGTCAGCCAGGGTCTAGCTGCCTGCCTTCAAGGGATGCAGAGCAGGAAAGACTCAGTACAGACTCTTCCTTAGGAGCCCAGCAGCCCTTTCTGGAGGACTGGGAGGACTGAAGTGAGTCTTTCTAACAAATGGGCTTGTGCAAATACTGTAGCTTAATTTCTTGAGAAACCATTGGAGTTTCTATCACCAAAGTAAATTTCAAAGTATTGCCCTGGGTAAGCACACTTACAGGTGCTGAGGAAGAAATACTATATTTTTTGCCAGGTAAGGTGACACACACCTTTCAATTCAACACTGGTGAAACACAAACAGGTAGATCTTTGTGAATTGAAAGCAGTACAGTCTACATAGTTCCAGGTCAACCAGGGCTACAGGTGAGAACATGTCTTTAAAAAAAGGTACTTTTTTTGTCTCTGGAATGTTGCTTTGTTTTATACATAGTTGTGTAGATGTGCACATAGTGAAACATGGAGAAAGAATGCACCGAAGAACAGTGGTGACCCCAAGTGTGTATATGTACATGTACATTGTTGCGGTACTCTAGATATGCCTAGATTTTGCCTAGGGGCAATTCAGTACCTTTGGTTTAAGCCCATGTACATTGTTGTGGTGGTACTCTAGATATGCCTAGGGACAACTAAGTAAGTAACTTTGATTTGGGCTCTTAAAACATAGTGAAGCTCCAAATAAATATAGTTTAGAAAATACAAAGTGAAGCCTGGCACTTGTGCTTAATTTGTATTTGATTATGAATGGACATTTTTGGTGGAAATTTATTGCAGTGTGTCATGTACAGCCTTGTCATCTAGGCTCTGATTAGTTTCTTTTCAAACCTAAGAAGTTATTTCAGCAGGTATTTTTATTACTAATCTTTTCTGCTTGTCGATCCGAAAGTTGGCTTAATGAAAACAGTCAATTGTGTCGTGAATGATTTGCTTATAAATCCTGACAAGTCCAATTCAGGCTTTAAGAATCTGAAGCACACAGAAGATGGGTTGGACTTAAGGAACCAGCCGTTGACCAGTTGTATCTTCAGTAATTCACTCTTTATTTTTCTGATTTTCTTTTTCCCCAGAACCGAATGGAAGAGAGCAAAGCACTCTTTAGAACAATTATCACATATCCCTGGTTCCAGAACTCCTCTGTTATTCTGTTCTTAAACAAGAAAGATCTTCTAGAGGAGAAAATTATGTATTCCCACCTAGTCGACTACTTCCCAGAATATGATGGTAAGTGGGCACCTTCTGCCAGCCTCACAGCTGAGAGGGACGTGTGCCATTAACACTAGTGCAGTGCCCAGAGCCATGAGCCTATGAGGGTTAGAGGCAGCATGACGCAATGCCTGGAGCCACAGGCATGATGGGAGGCGTACTAGATACAAGTTACTGTTCCCTGACTTGCAGTGATATAAAACAATTTATTCTTAATGTTAAAAGTTAAGGGGAAAGCAGCAAGTTCTCAGTTGTTTCAAAATAACCAGTTCAGAGACTAAACAATTTGGAAGCTTTTTCTGTTAGCCTCTGTAATTTCCAATTTCCCTCCCTTTTATTTTGTTACCCACCTCTGCCTCTTTCTGGTAAGGAGCTCACCTCTGAAGTCAGTATACTGTATTACTTTCTGTTGTTAACCATGAGCAAGGAACTTAGGGAAGGTACAGTGGCAGCATGATGGCCAGAAAAGGGGAAATGAGAGCACGTCTTTAAAACACACACCAAATCAGAAAGAATCAGATGTAAAGCAAGACTTAAAGTTCAATGCCCTCCCCAGTGTCTTACTTCCTACAGCAAGCCACATCGCTTAAACTTGCCAATACAGCACCACCAACTGGGGATCAAGTGTCGAAATATCCCAGTCTATGAAGGACATTCTCATTCAAACCACTATATACACTGAAGTTCAAATCCTAGCCTAGGCCCTCCCTGTTTTTAGGATTATGTTTAGAGTCCCTTGATTTTTCTGATCCTTCAGGTTATAGCTATGAGATCTGCTTTATAGGCTAATAGAAAACAAACAGGTGGCATTAATGTTATACTTGAATACCCAGGCAGCATTTAATCTGGGAGACCTTCACTAGCAAAAGTCCTAGGATTGATGGCCAAGTGAGCTATTGGAGAGGGACGTCCCACCATCCTTAGTGATGGTGACTGTTGTTTAAGCACACTTAGGGTCTGCAGCACTCACTTGAACTTGGCCTTCCACCATTAAAAAGTAGATCTCCCAGATATACTGTATACACCACCATCCTGAGGAAAATGTGTTGACTAAATTGGGTCCACATCCAGCCTCCCAGCTCTCCCAAGCAGAGCGCCAGTGTTCTGTAAAGCTTAAACCTGCAGTAGACAGACCAAACCAAAGGCTGTTAATACACAAAAATCATTGCAGCTCACACATTTGCCTTACCTAGGACTGTGTTCTCCTCCCCACATCAGAAGTGAGAGGTGTGGACAGGCATTAAAAGATCTGCAAAGCCTAAAAATCTTTGTCTCTGGCCCTTTACAGAGCCAACCAAGCCATAGTTCAGACAGTAAAAACTGAGTATCTCTAAGTGCTGCCCATCTCTGACTATTACCTTAAACAAATTTAACTCTTAGTTTCTTCCTCCCTGATAAGGACTGGTGAAGTCATGGGTAAATGACTTAACACAGAGTAGGGCCACATCCTAAAGTACTTACAGGATGAATGTAATAACTACTACAAAATGACATTATCAACAAAGGAGATCTATGGCTTCTGCACCACAGTGGTTTTGTCCCTTCAAAAACTCCCTAAGAGATGTGACTCCTTGGAGATTAAAGATCCCTTTGGTTTCATAGCTTTCTATGAAGGTTTGGGTGCCTTTTTGCTCTGTATGTATTAGGTGCAGTGCTGGCTCAAGGAACTGAAATGTGGCCTGCTCAGCAGCTGAAGTTTGCATCTCAAATGCATATGAATGATTGGGTGTACAGCCAGTTGTTTTGAGACAGGGACTTTTTTCTCAGAGTACATTTTCTGTTTGCCTGGCTATTTCAGAAGAACAAAAACTGTTTAACCCAAGCAGCATTTTCTCTTTACTCCTTCTATGTTCTCACTAACCCAGAAGCAAATGGTAAACGCCTGAGATTGCCTCAGTGTTCCTGAGGAAGCTATGGAAGGAAATGACTATATATGCTGTGCCTGCTTCCCTCATTAGCAGGCCACTCCTGTAAGCACATGGTCTGAGAACAGGAGCAAGAAATACTTGCCTCACATGTAAGCATGAATACTTGCTCATAAACCCAGAAGGAAGGCTTAATTCCTCTACAAAGTTGGTGAGAGCCAGTAAACAGTGGGGGAAAAAATGACTACCATATACAGTAGTGGCTCTATGAACCCCCTGGTTTTCTGCTTGGGTACAGACAGATAGCAATGTGCAGCCTCCAAGTAGAAGCTCCCGAGCCCAGCTGCTCACCGGCAGCTGTGTGATGGCTGGCCACACTGCAATGTCCAGGTTTTCTCAAGTAGGTTCTGCCACTTTCTGCAGTATTGTCCTGAGTCCTCTTCACTACAAGCAATTTCCTTCCAAAAGTTGTTTCATGAAATCCAAAGCCCTAGGAAGATGAGCTAAGACTGAAAAAACTCTTGAGAATACAACAGTGATGTTTTGGTAATACACTTTAGATATTATAAGTTTCACAGCTACAAATGTCTTCCTTCGAGATCAATCAGATGAACGCTATCTCTATATTTCTCTTCAGGAAGAGAAATGACTTTCCACGTGGTCTGCAGAATTGTTCCTAGAGAATGGCGTTCTGTGCCTGCTGTGATGGCTATACCTATTATTCTTTGTAATCCTCTGTGCTGCAATAACATAATTTATGCTTAAAACATAGCACACTGCCAGTGCATTTCAGTGACCTCAAATCTATTTCTGATATTCTATATATAATAAACAGAACAAAAAAGAAATGGGGTCTTTTCCTTCAGAGTAAGAATAATAGCTGGGGGAATGGCAGTCTTCTCACACCCTGCCTGTCTCTTAGTCTGTTTTAAGTGTTTGCTGCTGCTGTGGAACCAGTAAGTTCACAGTACATTGCTAAGGACAGAACCCTATTTCACATATGTACCATCTAAATAATGACACATTTTATTTTCCATGTTGGCAGCCATAGTCATCAAAACCTCAAAGCCCCTCCTTAGTACTTGTACAAATGAGAGGACTCTACTTCATAGCTCTTTTTGCAACTCCTGGCAGTGTGGGATGTAGGTATGAGTCCAAATCAGTAATGGGGTTAATTAAGGTTTTCAAGTTATCTGCCTAAGACTCAGACTAAAGTTCTTAGGTCTCACCAGGGTTCACTTACGTGGAACAAACCCACATTGTCAATCCAGGGAGGTCTTGCCTAGGAGAAAAATGATGCTTCCTTTTACTGGTGTAGAATTAACTTGCAGCAGAGACAAGAAGCAGACATGCAGTGACACAATGCTCAGGGTACCTGCTCAGCACCTGAAAGGCGATGGTATCTGATATTAGTTTGAAAGCTTTAAACTCACACTTGCCAGAATCTGTTTAAGTGTTAAACTGCTTGATGTGATTGATCCTGCACATAATTAGAAATGGTCCAGGGCATGTCACATTGTTAGTTTTTAAATGTGATAAAATGACATAACATTTAAATTATAACTTAAACATATAATAATGTCATAATTTACATTATGAAACTCTTCAGCCATTGCCAGTGTTATCTAACACTCCAGCTAACACCCTATTGCCTGCCCTCCCTGACAGCTCCCCCCCCCCCAGCCTGGCATGCTGTCCCTTTACTCTACTTTTCTGTCTCTATAGCCTGTAGATAAGTAAAGTCACACAGTATTTGTCTATGCCCAGCACGTTGATTTCAGAATGTATTTTAAAGGTTTATACATGTTATACTGTCTTTTGGAACTTATCATTAACCATTTTTGGCTAACCCAACTGGCTTCAGTCACTTCTGTTTGCTGTTTGATAGTGGTACTGTACATTCAATTATGAAATGCCCTTGTTTCCATTCATTTGGAGTGTGTCCACCTACTATGTGAGTTGCTGGGTTATATGGGAATCACTTAACCCTTTTCTGTAGTGGCTGTCCATTTTGTCTGCATACCAATGGTAGGCAGAGGTGCAGACCTAACCTGTTTCCAAAGGTTATTTTATCCCTTTTAAAATAATATCCAGGCTAGCAGATGGGAAGACTACCTCATGATTTCATTTGGTATTCCCTAAGTGAATATCAAAAGTTAAGCATCCTGTGTGCTCATTGGTTGTTACTTCTTTTGCAAAACTATCAGTTCAAGTCTTTTGATCAGTTTTAATCATGTTGTTGACTTTCTTGTTGATATATATGAGATCTTTATATATTCTAGGTGCTAAATCCTTATCAGGTATACGAATTATACATATTTTCCACTTGATAATGTACTTTGATAACAAAAGTTTTTTAATTTGGATGAGGTGTAGTTTATTTTTTCTTTTACTGCTTCAGTGCTATTTTTTTGGTCATTTTAACATATGCTAGGGTCATCTTGAAAAACAGAGTCTTAATTGTGAAAATGGTTCCATGAGATTGGCCTGTAAGCAAGTTCAAAGAACATTTTTTATTAATGACTGATATAGAGACCAGAGCACTGTGGATGATGCCATCCCAGGCAGGTGGTCCTGAGTTACGTAGGAAGGCCGACTAGGTGGTGGTAGCACATGCCTTTAATGCCAGCACTTGGGAGGCAGAGGCAGGCAGATCTATGAGTTCAAGGCCAGCCTGGTCTACAGAACAAGTTCCAGGACAAGCCACAGAGAACCCTGTCTTGAAGAAAAGAAAGAAAGAAAAAGAAAGCAGACTGAGTGAGCCATGAGAAATAGGATAGTAAACAGCTTTCCTCCATGACTTTGCATCTGTTTCTGCCTCCATTCCTGCCTTGTATTCCTGCCCAGACCTTTATTCAGGAGCTGAAATAAATCCTTTTCTCCCCAGATTGTTGTGGTCTTGATGTTTATCACCACAGTAGAAAGCAAACAAAGACCGAAGTGTTTTGTTTCTATTGCTATAATAAAATACCCTAACAAAGAGCAATTTAGGGGAGAAAAGGGTGTGTGGCTGACAAGTCCCCGTTACAGTCCATCTTTGGAGAAAATCAAAGCAGGAGCTCAAGCAGGTAGTCATCCTGCACTCATAGGCAAGAACAAAGATTAGATGCCCCTTCTTGCCCCATCTAGTTTTCTCCTGCTGTGCAGTTCGGGACCCTGTGCTGACGTGATCTAGACAATCCCTCAACTCAGACCTCTTTCAGGAGATACGAGACTATGGCAACTTGACATTCAACTACCCATCACAAGCTTCTAATTGATCTAAGTAGAACTGTCAGGGGCCAATGGATGAGGCATAAGAAACGCTGTAAGCTAAGAGTGCAAACCAGTGCATATCACCACAGAGTGAACTTAACATAGGCCTGGAATACAGCTTAGTCTTCATAGATCGTGACACAGTATGTGCTGATTGAACAAATGAACACATGTGTAGTGGATCGCATAGAAAAACTTTGCTTCTCCTCTCTTGGCAAACAGGACCCCAGAGAGATGCCCAGGCAGCTCGAGAATTCATCCTGAAGATGTTCGTGGACCTGAACCCTGACAGTGACAAAATTATCTACTCCCACTTCACATGCGCCACAGACACCGAGAACATCCGCTTTGTCTTCGCTGCCGTCAAGGACACCATCCTGCAGCTGAACCTGAAAGAGTACAATCTGGTCTAACTGTGCCTCCCAGAAACCGCTCTTCCCTTCCCTGTGGGCCGTTGAAGATAACCAAGAAGGACTGTATTTCTGTGGAAAGCAATTTGCATAATACTAATTTATTGCCGTCCTGGACTCCGTGAGCGTGTCCACAGAGCTGTAGTAAATATTATGATTTTATTTAAACTATTCAGAGGAAACAGAATGCTGAAGTACAGTACCAGCACATTTCCTCTCTCTTGTTTTTTAGGCAAACCTTGCAACTCAGTGTATTTTAAATTTTCAGTCATCTACTCACAATATAAAAACACTCACATCATTTATGTTTCCTCTCTCTCTCTCTCTCTCTCTTTTTTTCTCTCTCTCTCTCCATCCTCTCTCCATTCCTTTCCCTCTCCCTCACCCCCCTTTTCTATTGACCAAAATATAGCTGATTTTTCTTCTTCCTGCTCCACACCTCCCTGCTGATTTTGTTTTCTCCCATATTACAATAGCCTTTACCCTGGTTCCGTTCTTGGTCAAGTTTCTTTCTCGAGTGATGCAGTCAGGACAGTGTCATTCGATTGAAGTCGTCTTACATCAGCTTCATTTAGCAGTGGTCCTACTGAAGGCATGTGTGTATTACTACTATGGTTTTAAATGTTTCACTGGATGCACATCACATCTAGTATTTCTTTCTCAATATATATTGTCTCACTTGGACTAGGGACAGTGGGTACCCATTAATGATTGAGAGTCATATATTTTGGGTGCAGACCTTTAGCCATAGCTGGAGTGTTCAGAGACCGTATGGAAGTCAGAGTGTGTGGGTACAGGCTGTAAAGGGGTCCTGGCTTCTACAGTCCATGTGCCATGTCCTTCCTCTCTTCCTTGCTCCCTTTTCTTTCTCTTCAGGTTCTTCGCCCTCTCTGTAAACCACGGATGCCAAATGATATGCCAACAGACACTACATTCCCCAGCAGCTGCTGCCAGAGCCCTCTTGTAGCTTCTTCATTTTCTGTTTGTTTCCAGCTTTCCTTCCCTCCTTCCCCCTGTTTGTGTTTGGGCCATACTTATAAAATAATTTTTGCTATGGGTATGTGTTGCCAAAGCCAGATTTTTGTAAGATAAAATAAATTAATTTAAACAGTAAAAGCCAGCGTCTCAAAATGTAAGCATTAAGACAATACAGTGAGATGACAGCTGGGTGTGAACCAGAAACACACATTGCCAAACAGTTGCTAACCAAATTGCTTTTCATGGTCCGTTCTTTTCTTTGCCCTTAAGGTCAGCACCAGTGTCCAGATGAGCAGTATAGAAAGCTAACTCTTTGTGGTTTGTCATGAGATCTGTCCATAGCTCTTTACTGGCACCAGTGTTATTAGCTCTTCATGTTCTTTCAGTTTGAGTCTGCCAAGAACACTGGTTGATAGCATTATCCTGTAACCTTTGATTTGAGGGGGGAAAAAAATAAAGTGAGCTTGTTTTACAACGTTCGGGTTCTTCTTGAACTGGTCGCTTGAACTTAAGGAAGATTTGTAGATTTACCCAAAAGTCACCATTCAGTGTTTTGTCAAGCATGTATTTATGTAACAATCATACTAGGAGAGATGTTTGGAGTTCTCCGTGTGCAATTTGTCAGCAGATGCAAACAGTGCTGAACATGTGTGGGTGAGCCTGTTAAGCAGCCCATGTTGCTACATAATTGAAGTAGATCGTGATTGCTCTGAGGCTGCCGGGAAGTTAAGCCACAATGTTGGTCTCATAGTGCATGGCACTAGTCTAAACTACCGTATCAATCACTTTTCTTGAATAACAAAGCAGGGAGAGAGTGAACAGCTTACTGTATGAGCACTGAAATTGCTGACTCGTAATGAAGTGTTCTCATGCTTTACTCTCCCAGCCCCAAACAACATAGCTTACTTTTTTATCCCTTGCTCTAGAAAGCACCTGTAATTTAATTAACAGAACTGCCTGTAGGTATAGTGCAATTATGAATATTCTGATCATTGTACATACATCTCTCTTGATACTGCAGCATCCATTCTGGCTTTGTAATCATTAATTTTTTGGCAGGTTGAATGTGCTGTATTGATATGTATCTATGTAATTGTATTGTATGTCTTGTAGCTAATTCACATTTTGAATAATGTTATTTTATTTACTTTTTTAAGAGAGGAGAATGTAAATTTGTCAGTTTATTTCTGACTAGGGATATTTTTTTCCATTTAGAAAAAAAAAAAAAAAAAACCCTAGCTATTGTACAGAGCGGTACTAGCATCGTGCTGTCTAAAATCATTTGCACATTCCTGAGTAGAGGTGTGCTGACCTAAGACCCAAAGGTAATTTCATAGCAAATACACAACATCCGTCGGAGCTTTTATACAAACACGGAGACCAACTTTGTAGACATTTTGCCATTTGACCTGGGGTTGGAATATGAGCTTTTATACGATTCATATTCTTATTTGGCAAATGCACAGTTTAGCATTACCTCTCTGGTGGCCTTTATTAGAAAGGCAGTTTTAGAAGCTATTGTGATCCACTAAGGAGATGTTTTATCAGCTAGTGACCACTGCTTGCCTGAAAGGGCAACCTTAAATTTGGTGCAGCAAAAAACAAAAAAAACAAAAACAAAAAACAAAACAAAAAAACAAAAACAAAAAAAAAGAAAAAAAGAAAAAGATAGAAAAAGAAAAAGTAACATTTGATGGCCTACAGTGTATAGAGAAAACCTCATCACAGGATCGTAAGTGTTAACAGTCCTAGGGGACCATGCTATTCTATTTAACAGAGCCGTAGTAGATGTAGTTGAGTCATCCTGATCTCAAGCTCAGAGCTGCTGAGCAAAGCAGGGAAAGGTCGCCACTGCTGCGTTGTCTTGTGAATTGGGGATGGAACTTGCTATGCAGATTTGAAGTGTGTGGCTTCACTGCTCATTCTGGGGTGCATGACAGGATCCCTTCTCTTGAGAAAGGAAAACATTGATCACCCTAGCCGCAGAGATGCCTAGACACCCAATTGTATCCGCACTAGTCAATGAAGCTAAAAATAATTTCTGTTGTTGTTTCTTGTTTGGGGTTTTATTGAAGGGGTGAGGGGTGGGAAGGGCTTCTCAGTTTTGTACAAAAACAAAGTTTACTCATGCTCTCTCTTCTGTTGTGATTGCAAGCGCTCTAAGCTGTGCCACTGACTCTTGCTGATGCTCTGAGCAGTGGAGGCTTGTGCTGAGTTTTATGGTGACTTGGGCATGTCTTATTCAGAAGCAAAACACAGAACACAGAAACCTTTCCTCACCAGACCAAGGCAAGCAGCCATCTCATGAGTAACTCAGCACATCACAGTGTGCCGTTTACAGATGATGTCACCCATGGAGAATTCCTATGTGTAAATTGGAGGGTTATATTATGCCTTACAGAGCTTAATTCAGAAGTCTGTGCCTCATATCTGAAATAAAGGGAAAAAACAGGCCCACGCAAAAGTCATTAAGTCCCATAGAACCTGTTGGGCTTCCTTAGGAAGAGCTCTGTTGAATGTCCTGAGTAGCTGGCAAATTCTTCTTAGGAGCCTGCACATGTCGTTTACTGGCAGGTGGCATCCACAGGCGACATGTAAAGAACACTTGGAACATGGGGGCTTGGGGGTTTTGTTTTTGTTTTGTTTAATTTAGATTACATTAGCAGGCCTAATAGTTTTAAAAGGTAATTCAGCCAAAGGGCAATTTACTTTTTTGTACTTCAGACTTCTATTGATTGTCAAGTTGTACGAATTGTAATTTAAAAATTTATACTGCCACATGATTGTAAATTTTAGTTGTCTTAAGTAGGAATTGGTGAAAAGCTGTTTATGCTGGATTTGGGTCAAAATGACTTGATTATTTGCAAAAAAAAATAATAATAAAAATAATAATGGGAAGAAAGGGCTGCATAATAAGATACTGCAAGACTCAGATCTTGGTTGGAAATTCCTCAGATCCCTTCAGATGAACCCCGATGCCCCTTTGTTTTCAGTTTCTCAACAGAACGAATGAAGTGAACTATAGCAGAATGTTAACCCATATAAAAATAAAGTGTACCCAAATATCGTTATCATGTATATTGCTGCTCTTCTTAAAATTAAATAAGGGTTTCAAGCCACTCAAGTGGTAATTAACAGCATCTCAATTGATAACAAATAAGGTGTGTTTGGGCGTACATTAATATTTTTGTGGTTAGAAACACAAAAGTGAAAGCTAATAGTGTGTGTTCATCTGTCTTCGCACACTAGCAACATATGCAGTGTTACTAGATGTCCTGGAACTTGTATCTTTGGGATTCCATTTGGGTTCTAGACAACAAGGAGAAATAAACGGCTTGGTTTGTGTGTGATGTGGCAGAGGTTTGGGGAGCCAGACACTTGCCATTCCACAGATAGCTTGCTGAGCCTCTCCACTCTGTCTTTCTCACGATAATGCTGTCTCCTGCTATGTGCCCACAACACCCACCCCTTCCATAGTGTTCTTGCTTCTAGAATCATGTGTTCAGACTATACATACACACACCTGATGCACAGTAGGTGCTCAGGCATTATGTCCCTCCCTTTCATATCCACCATGGAGCTTCCATCTCCATAAAATTTGAACCCAATGATTAATAACATTTACATGTTACAAAAACAGCTCTTTTGTAAAATTGGATCTTGCATAGATAAAGGAATTCTGGCTTTCACAAAAGCTTTGACAAGAAGAAAATACAGGGAGGAAGATCATTCTTTGAGCTATTTCTAGGGTTAGAAAAGAGAGTGGAAAAACACTGTGTAAGTTTGTCTGGGTTACTTTCATTGAAACACATTTCTGGCGGATTTCCTCAAAGGACTGTAATTGCAGCCTCTGGCCAGACACTCCGCATCCACCCTCATGTTGGAAACCCTGACTAGATCTGTGTACTTAGGGAGTTTTGTCAAAAACATTTTTAACTTGCAGTATTTAAAAAATCATATTTACTGTTCTTAAAATGTCATTCAAATGCATGTATTGTCTATTGTTTGGGGATGGGAACTAGTTTTGCAAAAAAAAAAAAAAAAAAAACACCTAATGTTGTATAATAATGCCCCAATGATCTTACTGGTTAAAAATACAGTATTTTTGGCCATAATTTTGTACTACAGTATTCTTCATTCTGAGTTTTGCTTCTCCTGAAGTTGCCTAAGCCCCTCTGAGAATGCTACTTTTTATAAAGAGAACTGGAACACATCTTCGCTTCTTAGCCAACATCATAGGTCACATGTGTCTTTGCAAAGTAGATGAATTTCATGGTTCCTGAAGCACACACAACCTTTTCCCATTTGTGTACAGTCAGAAATGTCAGTCTCTGTAATGCAAATATGTCTTGGTAGAACTTGCCAGATTTGTTCTTCAAAAGCTGGCTCTTGGTTAATTGTCATCTGCAGTTTAAGAACAGTACAGGGTTCTGCAGAGCTGCTTCGCCTCATCCTGTCAAGCAGGCTTCTGATGAGTAAAAGCATCCCTCACCCCTTCCCCTGGATTCTTAGGCATCTGTGAGTCCCGGCATGAGAGTTCTGCTGTATCTGAATGCTGGCTGTAAGCAGGTACTCCACAAGGGAAAAGGACCTAGTGCAGATATCCTTTGGGTCTGTGATGTCAGTGACCACACACATCTAAGACTTTGAGGTCTGCTGAGTACTATCTTTTCTTTGTTGGAGAATTTTTAAATGTACAGGTGGTGATGGCAAGTGTATTCTAGAAAATAGGTGCTTAGGTGTGGACTGCAGGGCACAGAGGAAGCCAAACCCACTCCTGCTGTGACCATGTTTCCCCAATGGCCAAGGCCTCGCTCAGAACTTAACCATGTGAACTCCATGTTAAGGAGCAACTATGGTGTGTTAAGTAGGTATGCTGAGCTATTTCTGATGTTAAATTGCCCAGCTCCTCGATTTTCTGTGTAATTCTAAGTCCTCTCCTTAGCAGTCAGTTCACTTGCAGTGAAGGGTAAGTTTCAAGTTAATTTAATTGTTGAGTAAAAGTGACCTGGGTGTTTCAACCTTGTTTTTCCTTCCATGTTGAGAAAGCCAACACTTGTCTCCACCACCTACCAACCCCGTGACACTAATTAGTTACCTAGACATTGGCATCCCTTCGTTTCATTGTTGTGGCTACTTAAAAACAACAAGCATTGACTCCAACTACTAGAAAGCCCAAGGACAGTCCATTTAACAGACCCCTGTCCCCGAGAGATCCCTGAAAAACTAGGCCCTCGTTATAAACTGGGTCTAAAAATCCATGTTGCCTAGGAAAAAATAAAAAGATGTTTGCTGTTCAGTTTTCCTGCCTCAAGACTATTGAAACTTGATCTATGTTCACATCCTTTCTTCATGTTTTCCTCAAAAATGCAGTTTAAAGGCCAGAATATTTTTCTGCCTCTTAAACCAGAGGATAAAAATCAGTCATATCATCCTCTTTAATTGAGAAGGTAATTGCAGTGCGCATGTTAACAGAAGTGAGTATGTTCTGTCCCTGCTTTGATGTCCTCTGCAGCTCTGTAGTTGTTTTTGTGACTTAGTTGACACGACCTGCCCAAGAGATAGACTTGTGACTGCCTGATTCCAAGTAGCCCATATACGTGTATGGTAGATCTTTCATGCATCTTCGGAAGTGAAAAGGCCAGGACAAGGCACTTGAGAGCAAGTGAAACTTGGCAGACTCTTGCTATCTGCAAGTGGGGCCTCCACACTGTGCTCAGTACCAGTGACTAGGAAGCTAGTGGGTGGATGGCTTCCTTTTTCAAGTTGTAGGAGGCCTCTTCCTGGATGATTTTACTAGACAGTTAACAATGGAGGCAAGCTTACTGACTTGTGCTGATTTTCACTGTATAACTATTCAGACACACCCAATTTTACCTGCCAGTGGGAGAGAGACACTAGCTATTGGCTGTCTTGGCCTGCACCTGTGGGCCACTTTCAAGCCTTTTAGCCAAAGCCCAAACTTGTGTGCACCTGCAGAAGGGCCATTGGCGAGGCTACCAGCTTCCTTTTCATCATGCCCTGTGTCAGAGCACTAATTACCAAAAAGCAAAGTGGTGTCATATTCAGGATGGGCGGCTGTGCTAGAAAGACTCCATTTAGACTAAGGAACAGTGAGAATGGATAAGCAGGTGCCTGAAGCTGGGCAGGAAGAATGCCAAATTAGTTTGTGTATGTACAAACCAATGCAGATTAAGTCGTTGCCTATGAAGCAAAGAAGGCAGTAAAGAATTGATGTTAGTTGGAGAAGGACATTGAGCCCAAGACGTTAAAAGTATGATCTCTATGGAAATCAGCATACATGTAGGCTTTAACCAGGATTTGCTCATAAGGTATGTAATAGAGGGAGGTTTGTGTACCCCTGTGGTTATTAGAAGTATTTGGACTCAGAGAATAAGTCTGCATTTTGACATGATTGTCACAGGAAAGAATGATAAACTACTACTGACAACTTCTTAAACTTTATCTTCCTGGTGCCATCTTTGCAAAACAGATCCCTAGTTTGGGAAAGAACTTTAGTTACAGCAAATTTTAAAATAACATTAACTTCTAAATTTTACTTTGTTACAGTGCAGAGGATTGAACTCAGGACCTTGTCTTTCCTAGGCAGATGCTCTAGCTCTCAGCTGCATTTCTAGCACACAAAAAGCTTATTATAAGGCAGTGAGTGGTACATAGGTGGGACTTCTATGACTGGGGGATGAGGATGTGTAGATCCAACAGAGGCGGTTTGGAAAGGTTCTTTAAAAAAAAAAAAAAAAAAAAAAAGCAGAAGCTGGATACAATCTCTGCAAAGGCCAGGCCTGTAGGTATTAGGTACACACTCAATGCTGTCTCCATTCCTAAGAAAAGGCTGTAGATTGCTTACTTTCCACCAGAAAAGGTAAATTTCTAGAATGCCAGCTGCATTCCTCACAAGTGTTTGTACAGAATATGACAACTACACAATTGGGGTGGGGGTGTTTTTGATTATCCCACCCCCCAACATGATTTGTATGCATAACAGCTCTAGCTGCCCTGTAACTGTCTCTGTAGAACAAGCTGGCATGCCTCTGCCTCCCAAGTGCTGGGATTAAAAGTGTGCACCCCTACTGCCAGCCTATGGTTTTGGATTATTTTCGAAACTGCTAAGGGAGCCAACCTTCTCATATACAATGGTACACACTGTAGGTAGTACAAATAGTCCTTCTAGGGTCTATCTGCATTCTTCTAACATTTTTAAAATTACAATCCAGAAACCAGAATTAGCCACAAGAACTATCAGGTTCAATCAAATGATGATCTGGACACAGTGAAGACTAAAAAAAAAAAAGAAGAAGAAGCTCTGCCTTGAATGGGCTCCCAACTTTAGTGCAAGGTTATGATACAATATTTAATGTCTGGGCTCCCAGTGTGAGATGAAGTGTCAAAATAAAAACTCATGTTCTGAGTCACATGCTTCTAATAGCCACAGAGATAAGCAAGTCTCCTTATGTACACTATGTGTTCATGCTTGTATGTGTCATGTTAAGACCAATAAGCATGATTCTGGACATTGCTAGCAGAGCATTTTCTAAAGACAAGTTTGCTTCCATGTCAAGGAACTGGTACTCCCTCCTGCCATCTGTTCATCCCAGGCCACTCTCTCCTGAATGAACTCCACACCACCCTTGAACAATCCCCAGTGGTACCAAACAAGCTTCCTCCTATGAGACACCAAGGTATTTTCTTGCTCCTCTTGGGCAGAGGATGTTGCTACCAGATAAAGGCAGAGAGAAGAAAAGATATTTTGTTGGCAGACTCTTATGTCCCGCCTTCCAGTTCCCAAATAACCAAAAACGGAAACCCAATATTACTTATAAATGGTGGGCCAATAGTTGGGCTTGTTACTAGCTAACTCTTACATTTAAATTAACCCATATCTCTTATCTATGCTTTGGCATGTGGCTTGGTACCTCTTTCTCAGTACAACATACCCATCTTGCTTCTCTGTGTCTGCTCAGGACTGATCTGTGAACTTTCCATGTTGCTTCTTTGACATATGGCTTGGGACTTCTCAGACTCTGCCCCTTTTCTTCCCAGCATTCTCTCTTCCCCGAAAATCCTGCATAGCCATCAATCAGCTTTTTATTAACAATGAGAGCAACACATTTTCACAGTGTACAGAAGGATTATTCCATAGCAGTGTTTGACTAAAATATTGTCACATACACTGACACCTGATTGCTAGGAGAAAGAGAAGTCATGTATTTAAAAAGATTACAGAAGGAAAAATGCTTTGTCTAGACTGTATTTTGAGGCAGAATACTTAAAAATGTTTCCCAAGTTTTTTGGTGGTTAATGACGGTATGTATGTATGTCTTTAGGAACAAGCAGAAAATTAAAAAAAAAAAAAGTGTAAGTTTTTGTAGCTCAATACAGTGGGGTGAAAATAAGTGATGCTCATGTTGCCAAGTTGCTGAATTTTAAGTAAAATCATGGGATGGAATGGAATAGGGTAGATTAACTTCTATGGAATTCAACACTAAGAAACTAGTTTAATGATGCTAAATGCAAGCAATTAGACAAAATCTTTATTGAAACCATTCTTCAGGAAGGTAAATAACAGAGTGTGTGCCAAAGTCATAAGGAATCATACTATTAACTAATACATATAAGTCTATGTATAAATATACATGCATACATAGTTTAAATGAAAATTTCTCATCTGGGTTGACAGTGCTCTCACCAAGAGCCAAAGACCACCTAACAAAATCCTAAACACACAGCATGAAAAGCCTTCTTTTGAATTGTTGGTCAGGGCTGTCCCAAAACATTACAGGCTAAGGTTGTTGTCCTTGATAACCCCTACTGCTGAAGACAACTTGCACTTTAGGTATAGGGTACAATTTAAGCAAAGGGTCCCAATGCTCCTAAGCGGGAACTGACCTTAATGACTCTTCACTGAAGACTAGCTTTCATCGTAGCAGAAGGTGCTATGCAGGCTTCCAAAGGACAGAGATAGCATAGGTATCCCTACTTAGGTGTGATACCTATGAACCAAGACAACAATTGACATGACCAGATAGTCGTAAGTGTACAGTAGTAACACACATACCTTGGCAGTAACCAACAGCTTTCTAATTGGACTTAAGATCTGCACAACAAAAAGGAACTCATTCCTGCTACTGGAAATCAAGCCAACTACCCATGGATAGTAAAGTCATGGCCTTGAAAGATAACCTATAACCACCACTTTACTAAACCAACATAATCTCTAACTACACTCTAAATATTTGTCCTTATACCCATAGGTGAGTGTAATATTCACCCCTCATCAAGGAAATTTCTCTTTGCAACAGATGGAGTCCATTATAGAAAATCACAACCAATCAAAATGCAGTTATGGAGCCAAATCCCAATGGATACATCTACAAAATAATTCTTGGACATCAGGACATTTTGGAAGAGGAACAAAAAGATTCTAAGAGTCAGGGGATCAGAGAGTTTGCTATGAGGCCATGTCTCATAGTGATGCCAAAAAGTTGCACACATAAAGTCTCACCAACATGACTGCCTAAACATGAGGAGAATAAGGGCCAAATCAATAGATATGTCAAAGTGGATGGGAGAAAGCCCACAAGGTTTCAGCCCTACACAAAGAAGTACAGGCAACTAAAGAATGCTTAGAGTAGAAGAAATAGTCTTCCCCAAGGAAGGAGTATATCAACTGGTTATTCAGTACCAAATTATCAGCCCTGAAAGCAGACATGCAAGTAACATTATAGAAATTGAGCAAGTCTGTATAGGAATATATAGATATATGTATTATATATTTTATATATTATAATCACATATATATGTTATACACTTTAAACATTATATACATTCCTAATTATACAACATATATGTATGTATACATAGACATATATGCACATAACACAATTAAGAGGGGCCATGAATTTGAGAGAGCAAAGAAGGGTATATGGAAGGGTTTAGGAGGGAGGAGAGGGAAGGGGGAAATTATGTAAAATTATATCATCTATAAAATTAAATTAAATCTTGCATTCTAATTAACCACTAGCCTCTATGTTAACTTCTTGAAATTATCAGATTGGACAAAACACAGCATCTAATGCATGCTGTTTGGAAGGCGCACACTGAACGGTAACAGATGACCCACCAGTGTTATCCCCTAAAACAAGCTACAGCCTGACTGAAGAACACAATTCTTAGCTCTGTCAAACTGAGACCACTGCTGTGTTGACCCTGCCCTGCACAACATGGAGAGACAAGCAGCAACGAGGAGTCACAATTTGCAGAGCCAATGCCCCCAGAGCCAGCAAGGGTGGAGACACTAGGAAGTTACTAGCCGACCAATGGAACATTTTGAAATGTTCCAAAACTTCAAGCAGAGAACAAACATTTTTTGTTGTGGTTAACTCCTTGGTCTTGAGCCATAGCCACATGGTGAAGATCAGAGACCCTCTTCAGATTGAGGAGGAAGAAACTGCTTTGCTGTACAGTGGAACAATTTATATTCACAAGTTCTCAGATTTTCCTACAGCATATTAGGGTTTTATCAGAGCCTAATTAAACCCTAGGAAGGAAAGCGTCCAATTGCATACCTCAAGCTGCCCTGTGCCACCTGAGACAGGAAGGTAGGGAGGTAGGAAGGCCACAGCCCAGAGGCACAGACCCAAGGGAAGACTCAGACTGAACCAGAGTGCAGTAGAAAGGGCCCCATCCCTACCCATCACACACAGCCCTCCACCACACCGGTAAAGCCTATCCCAATTCATCATGTCCAGATTGAAAAAACAAACAGAACAAACAATAACCCAGCTAAAAATCAGGGCTGGGTCAGGTGCAGTTCATGGAGGGTGGAGCAAGTATCAAATCCAACTCAGCTATATGAAAGGAAATCAGAATTATTGGAGAGCTGAAAATGATGAACATCCTGCCTCCTTTTAGTCAGCTTGACACAAGCTAGAGTCATCACAAATGAGGGAGCCTCAACTGAGAAATTGCCTCTATATGTAAGCCTATAGGGCATTTTCTTTCTTTTTCCTTTCTGATATTTTGGTTTTTTGAGACATGGTTTCTCTGTATAGTCCTGGCTGTCCTACAACTAACTCTGTAGACCAAGCTGGCCTTGAACTTTTTACAAGCAGTTTGCCGCCAGCCTGGTCCCAGAGCTGTGTTAGCCACAAATAGCACAGAGACACTGTATTAGTTATAAAACTGTTGGCCAGTGGCTAAAGATTCTTATTGGCTAGCTCTGTCTTAAATATTATCCCATTTCTATCAATGTAAGTATTCCCATGTGATCTTGGCTTACTGGGAATGTCGGCCCTGCATCTCCTTTGCCTGCTACATCTCTGTAGAGCAGAGAGCGATTTCCTGTTTGTCCCTGCTTATATTCTAATTCTGTCTAGTTACGCCACTTCCTGCCTGTCTGTACAGACCTCCAGACCTCTATGGTTAACTAGTGGCAGAATCTGTCATGCTATGTCACTTCCTGCCTGGAAATCAGTATTTTATTCATTAACCAATAAGACAAACATATATACAAGAAGAACATTCCCCATTACGAATTTACAGAGATCCACCTGCTTCTGCCTCCTGAGTGCTGGGATTAAAGTTATGTACCATTTTTGCCAGGCAGTGGTGGCACATACCTTTAATCCCAGCACTCAGGAGGCAGAGGCAGGCGGATCTCTGTGAATTTGAATCAAGAAACCCTGTCTCAAAAATCAGACAAGCAAATGAATAAACAATAATAATAAAGATATGCACCACTTTCTTAATTAGTGATTAATGTGGGCAAGGCCAGCCCATTGTTGGTTGTGCTATCCTGAGTCTGGTGGTTCTGGCTTCTATAAGAAAGGAAGCTGGGCAAGCAATATGAGGAAGGCAGTAAACAACACCCCTCCATGTTCTCTGCATCAGCTCCTGCCTCCAAGTTCCTGCCCTGCTTAAGTTCTTGCCCTGACTTCCTCTAGTGATGAACTACAACGTGGAAATGTGGACTAAATAACACCCTCACACTCCACAACTTGTGTTTGGTCATGGTGTTTCATTATAGTAATAGAAATCTTAAGACAATGACTGATATGTTATGGATTCTTAATAAAAATAGGAGACAATATGAAAATTGATGGATAAGGTAATCATGGAGATGGAAATTCTAAAAACACTCAAAATGACATGCTAGAAATCATGATACCAAATGAGCAATTACCTTTAATGGACATATTAATAGAACAAATACCAGTAAGGAAAAACCTCTGCATTTGAGACTATATCAACAGATGTAATAACCAAAAAAGCAGATTAACTGAGTTCAAAGCCAGCTTAGTCAACATGGTGAATTCCTACCTCAAAACAAAACAAAAAATGCATGCTATACATATATAGAATATTTTGGGGAAATAGAATTTTCCAAATCAATGTTAGATGCTTGTGTTGAACTCTATCCTTCAGGCACGACAGCCACTACCATCAGAGTGACTGATTATCTACAAGAGACCTTCATAAGATAGGGCCTATTATCCCCTGAATTGGGGGATAGTCACTCACAGCCTCCTGTGCCCACCACCAGCTGCATGAAATTCTGCTTGACTAAACATAATCCTGGGAGATGCTGGAATATAAAGGGGTAAAAAGCTAACTGAAAGGACATTCCCCAATGGGAGGTCATTACTTATCCTGTTGGGGCTTTCCTTCAATGCTTTTGTTTTGGGGTCACCTATGATGCTCATTGCTTCACCAAGCTAGACTTGGGTGAAATTGTTTCTTTGGTCTGTGATTGGTTTGACTTGCTGGGTTTTTCAGTCTGGAGTGAACAGGCATTTGTTCACGTCTCATCAAGAAAAGTCGCATCAGAAAATGTGGCATTGAATGAGAAGAGCAGTTTCATTGTCTCTGCTGTGGGTGATGAGACACACAGCTAGATCTAAATTGCTTGAAGGTGGGACATCTGTAGAGGCAGTTCCCTTGTGGCTGCCATCCGTGGAGTAGTATAGCCCTTACTGCAGTGGCAACTGCAGGGGCCCAAATATGGGTAGGGAGAAACACAACTGAGGATTAATTAATTGTCTTGCCCGGAGGGAAGGTCAGATTGGAGAGTCTATGGGGCAATGGACCATTGTAATCTATGTTCTATGACGTTGCACACCTTGATAAATGTGATCCAAAAGATGCAGAGATAACAAAAACTGTGTGATGGGCCAGGGAAGGGATTGCAGTACCTGAAAATAGATGTGGACCAGGGTTGTAAGGAAGCTGCGCTGGGAGTTGCTTCATTGTAAAAGCTAATGTTACCAGGGAATTTAAATCTATAAACCCACCACATCTTAGCATCTTTAAAGAAATTAAGAAATAATTTGGTAAAAGAAAATGGATTTATTTCTTGTTGGTCAAACCAGGAAGAAGGTTCATTGTTTCTGTCAGTACCATGTTGGAGTCTGTTAGATGTGGGACATGGAGCCAGGTTGGCAGCTAAGAGGAGTGCAGTCCTCCCCGCCCGTGCCCTCCCCCCAACCCCCCCACCCCCGCTATGTAGAGGAACATAAGCTGGTCTGCCCAGGCCATGGCAGAGTAGGGTGATTCACTGAGGACAGAGGCCCCCCAAACCCACAGATGAGTAAGCAGGAAGGTTCCTAGAGAATTATTGTGGGATATAGAGAGCAAAATAAGGTAGTACCTCCCATCCATAGCACCAGAGTCATTGTTTGAGGAAATGACAGACAGATGAGATTTCCCATGCTGTGTTGAACCTTGCTAACATGTTTTTAAAGTAGCCACTTAGTCACTGGATCCTGAGACTGAGTCCTAGTCTCTTATGATAATTCTGTGTGGTTTTATTACATAACACTAGCCTCTGAGGGTCTTACAGTGTGAGGACAGCATCTAAAATATGTTCAATCACACTTACAGGAGCAAGTCCTACTAATCCAAAAGTTAGATTCTATTACTACAAATTATGCAACTAACATGTAGGGCATATGTAATTCAATATCAATTTCCTGAGCCACATTTGGTTTGGGGAAATTTGGAGCCAAGGCAAAGACCAGAGAAGTCAGGAAAAGGTAACTTCATTTTTAACTCCTACTCCTCTCTCTCTCTCTCTCTCTCTCTCTCTCTCTCTCTCTCTCTCTCTCTCTCAGTTAGAATTTTCTTTTTCATTTATTTTTGTTATTTATTCATCTATTCTGAGTGTTTTTTACATCATGTATCTTGATCCCAATCATTCCCTGTCTCTTCCCATCCTTCCCATCCACCCTCCACCTCTGAACCCCCCCACAAATAAAACTAAATTCAAGGGAATAAATAAATGAGAAAATTTTTTTAAAAAATTGAATGGATTAAAAATCTCATCATGGAAGCTGTAGTGTGACCCAACAAATCACAACCTAAACGTCTTTGTCCATACATCTCTACTTGCAAAGAGTTCAAGGCCCCTGGTCTCCATCCACTACACATTAGATGCTGGGCCCCCACTAGGACTCTTTGTTGTGGAAACCCTGCAGCTTTGGGTCTGTGGGTCGGGTCCCTTCACATGCTCCAGCAGACCATAGATACGGTGGATGTTGGGGCAGAACAAGTCATAACCCTAGGGCCTGGGTAGCTATAGCGTTGGTCCGCCAGATGGGAAATGGGGTCAGTTCTCCCATGGTCACAGCTCTCCCATAGCTGGCTTCTCCACGTCTGCACTAACGGGGTTGGCTCTACTGTGCTGCCCTGGAGAGGTGCAGAGCCTGCTGTCCCAAGCGTTGCAGTTGGTGGGGTCAGAGATGGCTGTCCCACTCTCATGACCCCAGGGCCAGCTGTCCCACCAGGCTCAGGCATTGATGGGGGGCAGGGCCTCCAGAAGGCAGGTGGGTAATGGGGACAGATGTCCCGTGCTCACGATTTGGGGGCTGGCTCACCCACTCCTCTGCTAAACAGGCCTGCTCTGTTGTGCTGCTCTGGCAGGGTGCAGGGCCTCGTCTCCTGGGTGTTGCAGCTGGTGAGGGTCAGGGATGGCTCCATTCTTATGACCACAGGATCAGCTCTCCCACCTGCCCTAGGGGTTGATGGGTTGTGGGGAGGGCGTTTCCCTCCTGCCTATGCCACCACAAGACAGATGAGAAAAGGGGGCAGCTGTCCAATGCTTGCATCTTCTGGGCTGGTTCACCCACACCTGTGCTAACACAATTGGCTCTATTGTGCCTCTCTGGCAGCTACAGGACCTGCTCTCCTGAGTGGTGCAGGCTCCTACCTCCTCTCTTTCTAATGGCTAAAGAACTCCAAGGTGTCAGAAATATTTAGGTCAGAGAATACATACAACAACAAGAGATTTGGAAATTGAGTTCAGATATGCTTTTCTATCCAAAAGCAAATCTATTCCCGGAGATTGTGTCTTCCAACATATACATCTTGCTTTGGAATGCACAATTTAAGAAGATTAAATGAATGTCCAGTTTAAAATTTCTCTTATGACTAAGCATGCCACAATTAGAAAACTGGGGAACAATGGCCTTGTCAGTTCACAGTAGCAGGGTCTGCTCACTGGGATAAATCAGGGGGGCTTTTGAGTCCTTGGGAATGTATCTATGACATGTATTATTTATCTCTGGCATTCACAACAGTTCAGTTCCTGTATGTAAATCTACTTTGTAAGATACAGGACTATGCTAGCAACTTCAGCCATGAGAGCTTGAGCCTTAAGTGTAAACAGAACTAAATTTTCAAAGCCGAAAGAAAAAGCATAAAGGAACTACACAGAGGTATGTGTTCTTATCCTGGTGGACTGTTGCTGTACCTACAGCCTGCATGGTTGTGGGAAAGGAAGACATCTGTAGCCATTCTTGAGTTTCTGACTTGGCTAGGATTATCCAGTCACCTGAGGTAAGTTACATGGACCCTCTTTAAGCTCCTGATCAACTAACTATAAACTGGGAGTCACAACAGTGCTGACATCTTAAGGTTGTCATTCAAGTTAAGTGGGATATGGCATTTCCCAGAGTGTTTGACACACAACAACAGCTGGAATTTTTACTGCATCAGGAATATCTCCACCTAGGAAGCAGTCCAGAGATTATTTAATAGACATATTGGACCAAAAGGCAATAATTTGCTTCCATGGTCATGCAGAAAACAAATTACCCTCAGGGTGTATTAAGATGATAGAAAACAAAACAAAAACAAACAAACAAACAAAAAACAGTAAGCCTTGGAAGATGGCTTAATCAGTTAAGTGCCTGCTTGGTAACTTAGTTATGGTTCCTATTGCTTCAGTGAAACACCATGACCAAAAGCATGTTGAAGAGGAAAGGGTTTATTTGATTTACACTTTCACATCATACTCTATCATAGAAGGAAGTCAGGACAAGAACTCAAACAGGGCAGGAACCTGAGACAGGAGATGATTGATGCAGAGGCCATGAAGGGGTGTTGCTTACTGGCTTGTTTCCCTGCTTGCCCAGCCTGCTTACTTATAGAACCCAGAACCACCAGCCCAGGGATGGCACCACCAAACATGGCTAGGCCCTCCTCCATCAATAACTCATTAAGAAAATGCCTTACAGTGTCTTATGGAGACATTTTCTCAATTAAAGTTCCCTCCTTCCAGATAACTATAGTTTGTATTGAGTTGGCAGAAGACACACACAAGCCAAGATACTGGGCAAACCTGAGGAACAGAGTCCTCATAGCCAATGTAAAAAAGGCCAGGAACGGTGGCATGTGCATATAATCTCACCACTGGGGAGGTGGAGATAGGCAGATTCTTGTCTCCTAGCTAATCCAAGTCCGCAGGCTTAGGCTCAGTGTAGTGGGAGACTCTGTCTCAAAAAACAAGGTAGATAACTCCCGAGCAATGACACAGGCTGACCTCTGGTCTCTACATGCACACATACAAAATATCCATATTTCACCTGAAACTCAATCTTCATGCTGAGAACCAGGAATTACCTCAAATAAATGAAAAGCAACAACTGAGAGATGCCAACAGAAAAGTGGGGATTATCTGTCAACAATGTAAATGGTTCAAACATGAAAGTGTTCCAATAGCCAATTACAAACAACCTATAGCAAGAAATAAAAAGTCTCAAGACAGCCTCACTAAATGAGTGTGAAGTAGAGTGAAAGTTTACAACCTAACACCATAATGATTGAACTAAGAACACAGCTGAGAACTCTGAACAACAGTGATGGGAGATGTTATTCTGAAAATATGTTTTTCATACTGGTTAATAAAGCTCTGTAGCCAATGAGATAACAAGATAGGTGGGGCTAGGAGACAAGGAGGAAATAGGAAGTGGGAAGGAGGAGTCAAGATGTAGACATGGAGGAAGGAAGATGCCTGCCGCGGCTCCCTGATAAGACGACCACGTGGAAATACTTAGATAAGTAGAAATGGGTTAATAATTAAGGCAGAGCTAGCCCATAAACAATAATGGTAACTGGTCAACAGGATTGTATCAAATACAGAGTCTCAGAGTGTTATTTGGGGCTCACGTGGCAGCAGGACAATAGCGGCAGAACCAGCAGGAGCCCGCGGGGAAACCTGCCGTAACACAACAGAATGGGAGCCGAGGTATCGCTCAGTGGCTGGGCTTATGCTTAACCTTGCACAGCCTGGGTTTGGTTATACAGAGAGAAGTGGGGGGAAAGAAGTAGATAAGGGAACCACTTCGAGCTACTAAGTAGATTCATGGACTTCTCAGTGTATGAGATAAATATGTTTAAGGCAATTTCCACATACTCATAGTGAAGGCTAAAATTAAAGCTACAACATCATTTCACTTTTACAGTGAAAAAGAGAAATCCTTAGGTATAAGTCTTACAAATGTGCAGGATTTTTATGCTAAAGACCAGAAGACACTGACAAAAGAAATGATACCTGGAATTAAATAGAAACCTCAGCATAATAGAGATGTCAGTTCCTCCCAAACTAATAATCAGGGTTAAATCACCTATAAACGCCAGTGATGTTTTTTTGTACATAAAAATAAGATTTATCCTATACCAAATATTAGAATATCAAAGGAAGGATGTAGAAGGTAGAAGGGCTCAAATGACTTTGAGAAAGAAAACTGGAAGGAGTCATCAGTACCCAAGTCCAAGATTTATGGAGCTACTGTGTGGGGCTGGTGAAGACAGACACCAGCATCCATGGAACAGTGATTACAAAAAACAGGTTTACACAAACATACACATCCATTTCTCCACAATAGCACAAGTCAATGAAGAAAGATGAGATATATTTGTCTGCAAATGGTGCTGGAGATCCACAGAGAGAAACAACTCGCAGATGTGACTGTATAGAAAAGTTAATGAATCATAGACAAAAAAACATAAAGCCTCAGAACTGTAGAATGTTTTGGGAACAAAACACAGAAAAAAGTAAGTAGAGTATAAGGCATTGATTCTTAAACTTGGGGTTAAAAGCATGTAAATTAAGACATAAACAAAGCCTTGGTAAATAAAACTTTATCAAAATTATTATTATTATTATTATTATTATTATTATTATTATTATTATTATTTTGAGACAGGGTTTCTCTGTGTAATAGTCCTGGCTGTCCTGAAACTTGGTCTGTAGACCAGGGTAGCCTCAAAACTCACAGAGATCCACCTGCCTCTGCCTTACGAGTGCTGGGATTGAAGGAGTGTGCCACCGCCACCTGGCTAAATTTTTTTTTCCAGAAAGATTCCACCAAGAGGATGAAAATATGAGTACTATGATGATATCTTGCTTGTGCAAATAAAACCTGTCTGAAGGTCAAAGAATGGAACTTGTCACTAGCTAACCATAGAGGTCTGGAGGTCTGTATAGACAGACAGGAAGTGGTTTGCTGGAAGGAAACAGGATATAAGCAAGGAGAAACAGGAACTCACTCTCTTGTCTGCTGAGTCGCTAAGGAGGTAAGGTGTGTCGGTGGCTTGCTCCTTCTCTCTGACCTCTCAGCATTTTCCTGTGTATTTGACTCTGGTTCTTTATTACTTAGACCAATTAAGAACTCCATTTACAGAGTACATATTTACAGCAAATACTGGTACCCCAGAAATAGAAAGAGCTCAAAATTTGACAAGAAATGAATACATAGGTCTGAGGAGCTAGTCTACCTTGTGGTCTTGGGAATCTTCTGAATTTTAACCATAAGGATGTCATTATCCAGCTTGTGGTTTTGAGCTATAAGTTTCCCAGAAGTTACCTTTGTGCAAGGGAAGCTATAGGAAATGGTACAGAGGATTTCTGTATTATTTTCTATAACTCACGAATCTACAACTATTTTGAAGTCTTTGCATGTTTGAGAGAGAAATACACACACACACACACACACACACACACACAGAGAGAGAGAGAGAGAGAGAGAGAGAGAGAGAGAGAGAGAGAGAGAGAGAGAGAGAGAGAGAAGTTCTGGTTTTGCTTGTAGTTCAGACTAGTCTCAAATTCAGTATAAAGCCAAGGCTTGCTTTGAACTCTTGATTCTCCTGCTTCACCTCCCAAGTGCTGATATCACAGGTGTGTGCCATAGTACCCAACTTCAAAATACGTTTTCTAAAACAATGATCTTAATTTAAAAAAAAAAGGACCTCTCAGTGTTTAAAAGCAGCACTGTGTGGTAGAAACAGAAAGCAAGTAACGAATGTGTACTTTGCACCTTATACTGAGTGAAGGGAACTTAGAAAACTAAGTTATGTCATCGAACCCAATGGAACCAATGTGTTATTTGTATGTGGAAACTATAGAAAAATTATTGATGAGCCCTTTGCCTTCTGCATTAGATCAGACGCTATAACAAAACTACCATAGGCTGGGTGGATCAAGTAGTGAACATTTATTTCTCACAACTGAGGAGGAAGTTCAATACCAAGGTGTGGATGGATTCAGTCCACTGAAACCCCTCTTGGCATCTACAGAGGCAGACCTCTTCTGGTGAAGTGCAATATCTATCTAGTCTTGTTTACTTCCCATAAGGGCACAGAAAGCCAATAGTCTTCCAACATACTGCCTCCTGATTCTACCCCATGTTGTGACATAATACCCATTAATATTATGATTTTTGAGGGGCTGCTTTTGTTTTCTTTCAAAACTCTTTGTAATGTGTATGCCTGGCAGCTACACATTGGACAGAACAATTTGGGGGATAAGTTTGTGTTCTAGAAACACTTTTGCTTAGCACTCTTCTCCTAGCACTCCAGAATGACTAGATGACACAGGTTGGAGAATGTGGTATCCATGGAAACTTCTGTCTCTGTTATCATGGCTGAAAATGAGAAAGAGAAAAGGAATGAGGTAATGTGGTGGTTTGGAAGAAAATGGCCCCAAAGGGAGTGGCTCTACTAGGAGGTGTGGCCTTGTTGGAGGAAGTGTGTCACTGTGGAGGTGGGCTTTGAGGTCTTATATGCTGTAGCCACACCCAGTGCCTTAGACCACTTCCTGTTGCCTGTGAGTCAAGATGTAAGAACTCTCAGCTCCTTCTCTAGGACCGTGTCTTCCCACCAGGATGATAATGGACTAAACCTCAGAACTGTAAGCCAAGTCACCACAATTAAATGTTTCCCTTTTTAAGAGTGCCTCTTCACAGCAATAAAAAAAAAAAAAAAAAAAAAAAAAAACCTAACTAAGATAGTTTCACAGTTCTCCCTAAGAAAGGTGAAAAGGTGAATTCTCTGATGTGCCTGAGACATCTATGCCTCTAAGATAACTTTCTTGCACATATAGCTCAGCAATTGTGACTCAAGGAAAACTCCTGTCTGCTATACCCCACTGCTATAACAGGAGTACCACACTTACCCGCCTGCCAGGGAAAGACACTGGAACAAATCCCAGTTGTGGTTGCCAAGGCATCACCATTCAGAGGAGGCCACTGCTGCTCTCTGTGAGAGAGGTGGAAAATCCTGAGTGAGGTGCTTCCTTCCCTAGACAGCAGTGCATTGTGAGGGAATGAAAAACAGTCGCTGAGCTATATCTGTAGGGAACTTACCTCAGAGCTGAAACAAAGGTATCTCACACACAAACCTGCCCACTTTGAGCCCGTGCTGCTTGAGGCTCTCTTTTTAGCTGATAAGGGGCATAAAGGAGCCGCTGTGCTGTGACTCAGTTTCCCTCCAGTGCCAGTTTCACGTGGAATGCAGTGAGCCTCCAGGTAAAGTGCTTCCTTGAATATTTCTTTGCTGTTGTCGAAGCAAATCTGTGGGCACGTCAGTGCCCCACTGGAAAGTTTGCTACAGTTTGAAAACTATTAGAAGGCAGGATGACCATGTGTGAGAACAGAGCAGGACTTCAGAGCCCAGCTTCCTAATTTGATTCCAATCTGTGTGACCTGGAGCAAGTTATTGTCTCTCTGCCTCAGGTTATAGCATCTATCACACGGGGAGAATAATGCTTGCCTTGTAAGACTGTTCAACATTTGTGGGTCTACAGCAGCCAGGGTTTATGTTGACATCTATGGCTGCTGTTTCCACTGGAGACTGAGTAGATGGATATCCAGGACTGTCTGTACAGCCACCTGAGTCCATGTTGGTGTTTAAGAGCCATGCTGCTGCCAAAGCCAGGTGTGGTGACATGTTGTTTGTACAAATAAAGTATGTCTGAAGGTTAGAGGGTGGAGCTTGCCACTAGCTAACCATAGAGGCCAGGCAATGATGGCACACACCTTTAATCCCAGGATTTTCCACCTCTCTCACAGAGAGTAGCAGTGGCCTCCTCTGAATGGTGATGTCTTGGCAACCACAACTGGGATTTGTTCCAAAGTCTTCCCCTGGCAGGGGATACCTGTGTGCTCATGGTGGATGTCAAGGTCAACAGGCACCAAATCAGATAGACTGGAAAGAAACTCTGTGACACGAATGTGACCAAAGTCAGTGCGTTCAGCTCTCTCCTGATCATGATGATTCAAATGTTACCAATGAAACTGGGATCATCTTAACTTAGTCTAGCTGACTAACCCCAAATTCACAGTTTTCAACATTTGCACACACACAAAAATTAAATTAAAAAAGACAAGATTCAGTTGTGCTATTTTATTTAAGTGATTGCTCACTTTGAAGGGCTTGCTAGAGAAGGTGAATAAGACAGACTGTGGTGTGGTGTCCTGGGAGAGAAGAGACAGAGCTAAAGAACCCCTCCATCAATGAATGGCCCCTGTTCCACTTTCCTTGGTGTGTCTTGGATCTTGGATAGTTGGGTCATACTAATAGGACCTGGAATAGGTGAGTCTTATAAAATCCCCCTATCTTGCATACTAGTGAAGCTTGCCACTTGCCTCAAGCTAATAGACTATAGCAAAAGTTGCAGGATACTAAACCTACTATTATGTAACTTCGTTCCCATAGGTTGTAACTGACATATTATGGAATATATGGTAAGAACTGTGGGCAGCTAGATGTGGAGAGTGGGCTGTAGCCAATGGTCAGTAGAAAGCCAGGACCTTCAGGCAAATAACTTGAAGGAAATGAATTTGCTAACCACCTAAATGAACGCAGAAGCAATTATTTCTCCATGTGAACCTCCAAATGAGCACACAGGCCTCCTGACACCCTTGATTTTCAAATCCATGAAACTCTGAATAAGGATCTATATAGGAATGCTCTGACCCCCAAAACAGTAACTAACATATATATTATCTTAAACCACTAACACATGGTAGTTTTTTATACGGTGATACAAAAATAATATAGCTGGAGGCATACTTAAGAGAAATTGAAATACTAGAACCCATGTGGAGAGTTACAGCCACACACTTCCATTTTAAGTCCAATAGAAAAGAAATCTCTCTCCATAAAGCTCCAGTAAAAGCCTCGCTGCTTCATTGTTTTAACAAGGATACATCCATAAGCCAACAGTGATCCCTCATTGGCAAGTGATTGATCACATGTCCATCATGGTAATAGGAGTGGAAATCAACTCACCTACAATGCATGGGGGTAAGAGTGAGACATGAGCCTTTTTTTAAGGGGGAAACCATGCTGCTTAGTTTCAAAGATGGCAAGAGGCCTTTTTTTTTCCTTTGTGGTTCTCAATTTGCAGCCCCATAAAATGGGGCTGCCCACATTCAGAGTGTGTCTTTCCCTCTAAGCTAATCTTCCATACAAATACCCAACCTCCTAGTAGATTCTAATCCAGTCAAGTTGACAGTGATGCTTAACTGCCACACTGTTTTAACCCTTGTCCTCCTAAAGATGTCAAGGGAGAGCAAAGATCTTACCGGTGTGTGTGGGAGTGGTGATAGTATGTGAAAAAATCCTAAGAGAAAGTTGGGAGAGCCACAAGGTCACAATATAAATTCAACCTGTGTGAAAAGAGAGGGGGCACCAGGTGGAAGAATATAAGAAAGGTTTTGCAAAACCACTAGAGAATCCTCCAGGGGGAAAAAAATAGGGAAGAAATCTGAGCTAATCCAAGGTAAAGGTACAAGACAAAGGTTTACCTTATCTCATTTGTAGCCTCTGTACAAGTACAAAAATGCATTTATGCATTTTGAATCATAACAGCTGAGGCCCTCAGGCAAATACATTTCCTGTAGTGAAGCATACAAGACATATTCTGTTCTATTAAAATCAATAAAATGCGGCCAAAGTGATGTTATATTTATCTCTGAGGTCTGTCCTTAAGATTTGTGACTTCCCTTCCATTCTCTTGGAATGTTCATGTGACCTTCATTTGAGGAAGCCAGTCTAGTTACTAAAGATGAAAGGTCACAAGGAGAGGGATCTAGAAGATCCACGTATCACCAGCACCAGCTGTAGATGCATGAGTAAGGCTGCCTCTCATCTCTCAGCCTAGCTGATTGCAACTGAGAAAGTGAACCCAGAATGTCAGAAGTGGCACTATCCAGCCAACCCACAGGATGGCCATTCATGGGAATCACTAACTTTAGGGGTGATTTGTTACACAGTTAATTAAAGTAAAAATAAAGACAGTCAGTGGCAGGATGGTCCAAGCTCAGCAGCCCCCAATTTAGCTAATGAAAAGACAAGAGACAATGTCTTGTTTCTAACTGTCACTCCAAGGAATATTGGAGAGGAGCAGAGAGTGTCAGCCTCAAGAATCTAGGATAACCTGATTTACCTTTCCTTTCCTTGTCCTATACTGGGGTTATCCAGAGCAGTGGCTCTCAATTTAGTATACAAATTGGACCACATTGAACCCATGTAGATAAAATGGATCTGGGCTGTATCCTGGATATCCAGATTTTTCACAAGCTTCACTGTGACTCTAAAATGCTACAAAGGCTGAAAGCCATCGTTTGTTGCTCCTTTCAGTACTTTCTACGATCCTAACTTTTGAAACCAAGTCATGATTGATGTAAATGAAGATGCCAGAGGTTTTGTAGGCATCTACTCAGTCAGCTCTGCTCTCTGCATCCTTTCTGCTACTAGGTTGGGGGTGGGGAATTAGCTACTTTTCCTGTTGCTAAAATAAAAGTAGGTAAAAACTATCCTGGCAAAAAAAAAAAAAAAAAAAAAACGACTTAAGGGAGAAAGGGCCTATCTTGGCTAACATTTTAAGGGTCTAGTCTATCATAGATGGGAGGTTGTGCTGCAGGAGCTTGAGGCCACTGGTCACATTGCACCCTTGGTAGTCTATCTCCTAGGTAATTCTTGATTTCATCAAGTGGACAACTGAGATTAACCATCAATCAGTCGTGGAGGTGCTACCAGACTTTCCTCCTTGAGTATTGCTCTGTTTTTTGTGCTAGCTGACATATCCCCCCCTTTCATTATCCAATATCTCTATATTTGTTGGTCTGATGAATAACAAAGTCTCCTCCATCTAATGATCAATCATGTATTCAAATGTGTCCAGAAACCCCCTTTGCAGCCACTGTGATCTCTTTGACTCATGTCATGTCTCTTGCCTTCATTTTCCTTATCTCTGAAACAGAATCATATCCTTCTGAAATTCCATCAGTTTCTGTGTTTCTGTATTTATTGTCTTGTCTCTGTTATTTGATTTCTTGCTTTGGGTTTTATAACACAAAAAGAAACATCAGTATCAGAATACTAAGTTTGTTTGGCTAAAACCAAAAGTCACTCTCATCAAAATTCTGTGTGGATATTGAATATATTCCTGCTTGGATTTATTGTCAACCTCAGGGAACAACTGGCAATTTAAAATGTTTGCTTGGTGCCAGGAGACGATAAATTGGAAAGAACTCATGTGGCAAGTCTGAAACCCTCTGCTCTCAGAATCCCTCCACTGTCAATCCAAAGATGACTTCACTCCCTCCCCAGAAAAGCAATGGCTCTGCACTCTTATTCTTGTTCATCTGCATTACAAACATCCTTTGTTTACAGCATACCAACATGGAAGCTAGCACAAAATCAACATGGCTTCTGTTAAATATTGCTAGTATTTTCAAGAAGCAATCCTGACATGGAAATATTCTGGGGAATAAAGGATCAGATTTTTAGTATGATTGGTTTCTCTGGAAAGATTCAATATATGCAATATATATTGACAATCAGTTAATGGCCAGAAAGATTGAGACATCAAATATATCAAGCTGGAGCTGAAAAGATGTAGGCTACCCCACCCCCTCTTTTTTCCCCCTTGAACAAAGTCTTACTATGTAGCCTTGGCTGGCTAGAACTTGCTATATAGACCAAGCTGGCCTCAAACTTACAGATCCCCCACACACACCTCTACCTCCCCATCACTGGGAATAAAGGGGTGTGCCATCTTACCCAGTCCAATATGTGACTTTCTATGACTGCTGTTACAGCTTGTTCTCAATTTAATTTTACTAGAACAGTAGCAAATACCAAACGGGTTTGTTTGATTATCTTATTGGTTCAATTGAAAAGGATCCACACCAGGCTGGGGAGATGGCTCAGTGAGGAAAGTGCTAGACTTAAGCTTGAATTTCCATGTCAAAACCGGATGTGGTAGTATGTATCTGCAACCACAGGCTTCCAGAGTGAGATGGGAGGTAAAACAGTGAAACAGGAGAATCCCTGGAAACTGGCCATCCATCCATCCTGGTGAACTAACAGCAAGATACCCTGTCTCAAAAATCATGGATGGCAAGGTCCAACCCCAGAGCTTGTCCTCTGACCTCTAACACATGCCATGATATGCATGGACACACACTGGTATATACATGTGCATGTATGTGTGTGCACACATGTGCACACACACACACACACACATACACACACCCATACATGACAGGAGAAGGAAGTGACAATACTATTTTTCTCTAGGCATCAATCAAATAAAGCATAGCAGCCTTTCATTGTTTATTCATTTTCCCTGGATTGTGTCCTCAGTATTTGCTTCCTCATGGAGAAGTGTCTTCTATCCCTGAGGATGTCCTTGACTCTGGCCAGGACCTGGCAATGCCCCAACAGCAATGCCTGTGATTATCCTGAGTGTGGCCCCTTGTGAGGTTCTGACAGGATAAAAGGACTCTGGGAGGGAGGCTGGAGAACTATCCCCAGCTCCCATTCTGCCCTCAGCCTTTGGTGTAGAGAGAATAAGAGGAAGCCAGGTTGTTTTAAACCCAGACGTGTTTTAGAGAGAGACCGCTTGCTGGCTGGGGCTCCTGGGTCAAATGTGATAAAAGCACAGTTGTCACACTCAGGGTTCCACTGTGTAATGCAGAATGCTCAAATGGCTCATCCAAGGCGAGTTTAATGGAAGTTAGAGGAAATCAGAACTCCCTCAAACTAGATGGAAAAGTAGATGTAGAGTCATGTGGGGAAAGGCCATGTCTCAAAAACCCACACCGTTTGCTGCCTACCTCCTGTGTTTGTCCCCCAGTACCTGAGGGTGGGGAGCACTGCCATTCTGTGTGTCTCAAAGAGTCGAAATATGGTTTTGGAGACTGTGCTGATTGTGGAATCTCCTTGGAACGTGAGAGAGCTGGGCTGGGATGAGTAAGTTTGGGCTCTCCATTTGGACTCCTGTCATGGGCCTACTGATATTAGGGCTGCGCCTATGTAAAGCAAAACTTTAAATACTGGTGCAGATCACCATGCTAGCAACATAAAGAGCCATCATCTTGACCCTTCAGGACTATAAAGAGTGAAGCTTCTAGAACTTAGTTACAGACCACCAGCAGATGCCCCAGTCTTTGGTTTAAAAACAGGTAAGTTCAGGGGCAGTGTTCCCCAGTGGTTTGATCAGAAGTGTGAGGGACACAGTGCAGCAATCCAGAAGCCAATGGCCATAGAGCCAAGAGGAGTGTAGCTTGGCTCCAGGCATGTGAATGGCAGGCGTCAGGTACAACACTCACTGTGTGTACCCAGATGCCAAATGGAGACCTCAGCATTGAGAAGCCCACAGGACCTCTGCTCTCTGGGCATCACATTTCTCTCGGTCTTGGTCTCTTCCTTTTGCCTCCCTTACAGACTGATTTTCTCTCTGTGACCAAATGAAGGCTCCTCTTACTGCTTGACCTCAGAATTTATCTCTGAGTTCTCAAGTTTAGCAAGAGTCTTGCTAAATCCCATCAACTGGTCGTGTCACACTAGCAGCAGCTTCACATAGCTCAAGATTACTTCTTAGCTTGATGGTTTTGCTTTCTGTGTTGCTTGATTTACTCCTGTGTTGCTTTGGTCCTCATGGACCTAGGTGTATAATAGGCTACTCCTTATAGCCTAGGTGTGCGATAGACTACACCATCTAGATTTGTGTAAATACATTCTATGTAAATACATGAACAAAGTTGCCTGATGACATTTCTTAGAACATACCCCAATGTTAAGTAATATATGTCTGTATAAATAGACATATGAAAAGTGATTTAGTAGAACTAATTGTCTCACATAATTATGGAGCCTCACAATTTGCCATCAACAAGCTGAGGGAACAAGGAAGCAATCATGTGGCCTAGCTAGACATTACTCCACAGAATCAGGAGTCCTGGAGGACAAGACTAGAAAGCTAGAGTTCCAGTATTCAAGGTCAGGGAAAGAATACCTGAGTTTCAAAATACCTAGACCTTTTTCTCTGTCTATCTCTGTTTGTATCTACCCACCCACCCATCATCCATCTATCTACCTATCCATCATCTCTTTATATCTATCTACATATCTATCTGTGGAGAGAGGAGGGGTGAAGAGGACAAATCTTTCTTTGCTCTGCTCTTTTGTTCTATTTGGGCCCTCGACTGATTTGGTACCCTCTCATATTGAAAGTTACTCAGTACGATGGATTGAATATGAACCATTCACCGTAGGTTCATGTGTTTAAACTGTATCTTTAGCTTGTACTGTTGTTTTGGGAGAGTGTGGAGCTACAGAGCCATAGGACCTAGGTGATAGATATAAATTGCCAGTAGGCCTTAGGGTATACCCCAACCCAGCTTCTGGTCTCATCTCTGTTTTCCTGATCTACTGAGTTATAAACAAACTATGCTATGGGCTCCTTCCATCATAGACCAAGACCATCCAGCAATTATGTCAGTCATGGTAGACTGACTGTACCCTCTGACACGGCTCCTTCCATCATAGACCAAGACCATCCAGCAATTATGTCAGTCATGGTAGACTGACTGTACCCTCTGACACTGTGAACTAAATCAACCTCTCAGCCCTTAAGTTGCCCATGTCATGTGTCTTGGCCACACTGAGAAAAGAAACTAATATAATTGTGAAGTAAGGGCAGTTTTAAAATGTCTTAGAGTTTACATTTTAAATGGTTACATGAGCACATACATTACACACTCAGATCTCCATCTTGACACATGGAACCTTAAATATTTTCTGTCTGGCTCTTTACTGAAAAAGTCTGGCAAACTGTGTGGTTAGTACAGTCTTTGCAAACAGAGCACTTAATGTTTAATGGGTAGAGTCATTCACTAACTGTTGACGAAACTTCTACTTCATACAAAGCAGTTAGAAATATATTGTGGGTAAGGGAGATGAGTGTTTAATAAGTCTTTTATTCAACTTGTTGGACCAAAGCAGGAATTTATTACAGCTAGTAAAGAACTAAGGGACTTGGAGCTAGAATAATTTTCTGATAGGTGACCGTCAGGGAGAAGTACCACAACAATAAAGATGGCCAGCTCCTTTCTGACCTGAGACTAAAGCCTTGCAGCTTAAAACATAGGCCTGGTACATCTTCTCCCCCAAGGAGGGCCCTCCTGCCTGAGGGCCAGGTCCAGCAAGCTCACAGCACATTGGGTCCTGTTTGCCCTATCTGCCTTCAAACTGACAACCCCTAAATTAGGGGATAAGACCCCCCTCAGGAACCCTTAAAACCCCAGCCCTCAAGGAGAGAGGTGGCTTCTGCTTCTCCAGTGCTTGGCAGAGAGTCTTCTCTGTGCCTGCCTTTCTGTGCATGTTTCCTCACCCCTAATGAAAGCCTTGCTTTACCTACTAACTGCAGTGCGGTCTGCTGTGTTTGGGAGACTTTCCCCACTGTTAGTGATTGTTCCCAAGAGTTCCCCTGCTTTTTATTTCTTTAATTGACAGAGAAAATGAACCAAATCAACCCCTAGATGGACAGAAGAATCCACATAATGGGAACTCAGACTTCTTCAGTATAAAGATCTCTTGCCTCTGCGTGTCTCTCTCTCTCTCTCTCTCTCTCTCTCTCTCTCTCTCTCTCTCTCTCTCTCTCTCTCTTTCTCTTTCTCTCTCTCTCTCTCTAATTTATATTTGTGATAGGGTTTAAAGTAGTTCAGGCTAGCCTCAAACTTGCTAAGTAGCAGAGGGTGACCTTGAACTCCTAATCCTCCTCTGCCTTCTGAGTGCTGGCATTGTGATGTGGTGTTTGGGAATGAATCCAGGGCTTTGTACATACTAGGCAAGTACTCCACCATCTAATCTTCACTGCCAGCTCCAAGGCTCAGGCTTAAGGAAAAGAGGAGAGACAGTAACACTCCCGAATTATTTTCAGAAAAAGATGTATGCAGTAACGTATTCTTGCATTTGTACACGTATTTGTACACATTTCTTTTTTCATTAAGTTCTGAAGACGTTCAAGAGGTGGTGCACACTAAAGATGACTAGAACCACTGTTACAGGACAGGGAAAGCACTGACAAGGTGAGTGAGTCTTTGCTCAGCCCTTTCTCCTAACTAGTCTGTGCACCGGGAAGAGATGGGGAAGGACAGATCTGTGCAGCAGCAGAATCTTTGTTCTGTTTCCACTGCCACATGGCAACTCTGCTTTCAAAGAAGCTGACAATGTCTCAAGAGTGTCTAGTATGATAATCCTTTCCTCTTGAAAACCACGGGCCAGGACCCATTGTCTGGTTATCGTCCTGTGTGCAAAGCCTGACTCAGTAGATCTACAGAGAAGTCTGCTCTTAGCTATTTTTTTTTTATATTGAAAATAGATTCTTCTCTCATACAATACATACGGACCACAGTTTCCCACTCCACCTACCCCTCGCTCTCCCCCAAGTCCCTTCCCCCTCCATTTCCTCTTCAGAAAGGGGCAGGCCTCTGAGAAACAAAGATCAAACAGGACAAAAGATACAATAAGGCAAGGCAAAGCCTTCATGTGGAGGCTAGACAAGGCAACCCAACAGGAGGACAAGAGTCCCAAGAGCACGCAAAAGAGTCAGAGACACACCCACTCCCACTGTTAGTCATTTCACAAAAAATGCCAAGCTAACTGTGGTTTCAGTCTCTGTGAGCCCTGGTGGGCCGTGTTTTCCAGGTGTCCTCCATCCCCTCTGTCTCCTATAGTCTTCTGTCATCCTCTTCCACAGGGTTCCACAACCTCTGAGGAGAGGGACCTGATGGAGACCTCCAAGATCCTCTTTTTGCATAACGTCTGGCTATGAGTCTCTGCACCTGTTCCCATCTGCTGCTAAAAGATGCCTCTCTGATGGCAACTGGACAAGGCACCAGTCTATGAGTATAGCTGAATATCATTAGGAATCTATTTTTTTTGGTTCTGTTTGGTTCTGCTCTCAGGTCTCTGGGCTATCCAGTCTCAGGTTCCTGACCATAGAGGCAGTGTAGGGTATGGGCTTCCTTTCTTGGCATAGGTCTCAAGTTAAATCAGGCATTGGTTGGCCATTCCCACAAGTTCATCACCATCATTGCCCTAGCACATCTTGCAGACAGGGCAGATTATAGGTGCAGGGTTTTGTGACAGGTTTGTGTCCCAGTTTCTCTTCCTGCAGCCTACAGAGCACCCTCCCTTGTCAAAGAGGCTAGAATGTATGGGTGAAGGCTCTATGCAAGCACTTGCTCAGCTCGACCTCTCTATGTTCAAGGAGCTGCATAAACGTTGTCCTTAGCAATGGGGCCCACTGTACATTTTCAGAGAGAGACCTTCTGTCCTAGCATCAGTCTGGGTTGTTTAGAGATCCCCCAAGACCCCTTTGACTAAGAACTCAACTGAATGCAACCCAGGCCCACCACTGAAAGTCTTGCCTCCGTGTTCCTCATTACTAGTGTTCTCACTAGAGTCACCCTCATATATTCCAGGAAGTTTCCACTACACTACGTTTTCACACCACCATACCTCAATGCTCCCCAATTCCAGCTGTCTCTCTCCCTCAATCCCCCAACCTGATCCCTCCCACTCCAGTCCCCATCCACCCCCTGCAAAATGCATTCTATTTCCCCTTCCCAGGGAGGTCCATGTGCTAGAGCCTCCCGTTTCCTAACCTCACTGGGTCTGTGGATTATACTTTGATGTTCATTTACTTATCCTCATATAAGTGAGCACATACCATATTTGTCTTTCTGGGTCTCGGTTACCTCACTCAGAATGACTTTTTTTTTCCCTAGTACCACTTATTTGCCTTCAAGTTTCATGATGTCAATGTTTTTAACAGCTGGGTAATACTCCATTGTGTAACTATACCACATTTTTTTAAATCCATTCTTCATTTAAGGGCCATCTAGATCTGTTTGTATGCTAATGCCATGCAGTTTTTATTACTATAGCTCATGAGTACAACTCGAAATCAGGAGTTGTGATAACTCTAGAAGTTTTTTTATTATTCAAAATTGTTTTAGCAATCCTGGGCTTTTTGTTTTTCTATATGAAGTTGAGAATTGTCTTTTCAAGGTCTGAAAGAATTGTATTGGGCTTGGCGGTGATGGTGCACACCTTTAGTCCCAGCATCCAGGAGGCAGAAGCAGGCAGATCTCTGTGATTGGGTTCCAAGGCAGCCTGCAAAGCTACAGAGAAACCCTGTCTCAAAAAACAAAAACAAAAACTAAAAACAAACAAACAAAAAGAATTGTGTTGAAATTTTGATGGGAATTTCATTGACCCTGTAGATTGCTTGGGTAGTATAGCCATTCTTATTAAGCTAATCCTATCAACCCAAGTGCATAGAAAGATCTTCTTGTCTTATGTTAATCATCTCCAATTTCTTTATTCAAAGACTTGAAGTTTTTAATCATACAAATCTTTTACATGCTGGTTAGAGTTACCCCAAGATATTTTTATACTAGAGACTATTGTGAAGGGTGTGACTTTTTTTCTCAGTCAGTTTGACATTAGTATGTAGATGGACTACTGATTTTTTTGAGTCAACCTTGTATCCTACCACTTCCCTGAAAGTGTTTACCAGCTATGTAAGAGTTCCCTGGTAGGATTTTTGGGGTTACTTATGCATTATCTGCAAATTACGATACTTTGACTTCTTTCTTTCCAATGAAGAGAGTGGACAAGCTTGTCTTGTTCCTGATCTTAGTGGAATTGATTTGAGTTTCTCTCCATTTAATTTTATGTCGGCTATAGGCTTGCTGTAAATTGCTTTTGTTATGTTTAGGTGTGTCTCTTGTATCCCTAATCTCTCCAGGACTTTTATCAGGAGAGGTCTAGGATTTTGTCAAAGGCTTTTCATCATCTAATGAGATGAGCATGGTATCAGGGTAACTGGCCTCATAAAATGAAATGGGAAATGTTCCTTCTGTTTCTATTTTGTGGTATAATTTAAGGATTACTGGTGTTAACCCTTCTTTGAAAGTGTGGTAGAATTCTGTACTAAAACCATCTGGACCTGGGCTTTGTTTTATTTGTTTGTTTGTTTATTTACTTACTTAGTTTTGATAGGGAGACTCTTAGCAACTGTTTCTATTTCACTAGGTCTATTTAAATTGTTGTCTAGTTTGGTTTTAACTTTGATAAGTGGTACCTATTGAGAAAATTATCCATTTCTTTTTAGGTTTTCCAATTTGGAAAACAGGTCTGTAAAGTATGTCTTATGACTCTCTGGATTTTCTCAGTGTCTGTTGTTTTGTCTCCCTTTTTTGTTTCTGGTTTTATTAATTTGTATATTTCCTGTCCATCTTTTAGCTAGTTTAGGTAAGGATTTGTCTATGTTGTTGATTTTCTCAAAGAACCAACTCTTTGCTTCACTGGTTCTTTGTATTGTTCTCTTTGTTCCTAGTTTATTGATTTCATCCACTCCTCTTGGGTGTGCTTACTTCTTTTTGTCCTAGAGCTTTCAGATGTGATGTTAAGTTGCTAGAGTAAGATCTCTCCAATTTTGTTATGCAGGCACTTAGTGTCATGAATGTTCCTCTTAGCGTCACTTTCATTGTGTCCCATAAGTTTGAGTATGTTGTATATTCATTTCCATCAACTTCTAGAAAGTTTTAGATTTCGTTTTTTCCTGTCTTGACCCATTTTTCACTCAGTGTGCATGACTTTGTAGGCTTTTGTTGTTTCTGCTGTTGTTGAAATTCAGCTTTTAAACTATGGCGGTCTGACAGGATGCAGGGGGTTGTTTAATTTTCTTCTATCTGTTGGGACTTGCTTGTGTCTGAGTGTGTGGTAAATTTTGAGGAAAGTTCCATGAGGTGTTGAGAAGAAAATATATATATATATATATTCTTTTGTGTTTGGGTAAAATGTCATGTAAATATTTGTTAGGTTCATTGGTTTATAATTTCTGTTAGCTCCAGAATTTCTCTGTTTAGTTTTTGTCTGGATGAACTGTCCATTGGTGAGAGTGGGCTACTGAAGTCTTCACTGTCAGTGTGTGAGGGTCAATATGTGATTTAAATGGTAGCAGTTTCTTTTACAAAAGAGGGTGCCCTTGTGTTTGAGGCATAAATATTAGCAGTTGAAATGTCATCTTGATGGATTTTTCCTTTGATGAATATGTAGAGTCCTTCCCCATCTCTCTTGATTAATTTTGGTTTGGAGTCTATTTTGTTAAAATATTAAAACGGCTATATTAGCTTTATTCTTCGATACATTTGCTTGAAATATATTTTTTATATACTCTGAGGTAATATCTGTTCTTGATGTTGAGGTGTGGTGTTTTTGCATGCAGCAATTGGATGTATGGTGTTTTCAAACCCATTCTGTTAACGTATGTCATTTTATTGGGGAGTTGAGGCCATTGATATTGAGGGATATCAATGACAAACAATTAATTTCAATTATTTTGTTATTGGTGTTGGTGATAGTGTATTTGTGTGTTTCCCTTCTTTTGGTTGTTCAGGGTGTGAGACTATTTCCTGTATTTTCATGGATGTAGTTAATATCCTTGGTTTCAACTTTTCCTTCTAGCACCTTCTGTAAGACTGGATTTGTAGATAGTGTTTAAATTTGATGCTATCATGGAATATTTTATTTTCTCCATCTATAGTGATTTAAAATTTTTCTGGGTATAGCAGTCTGGGCTGGCATCTCTGGTCTCTTTGAGTCTGTAGCACATCTGTCCAGGTCCTTCTCATCTTTAGAGTCTCTGTTGAGAAGTTGGGTATAATACTTATAGGTCTGTATAACTCAAGTTCTAATAGGTCTTAATAATAAGCTGGGCATTGGTGGAGCTCACCTTTAATCCCAGCACTCAGGAGGCAGAAGCAGAGGCAGGCAGATCTCTTTAGGTTTGAGGCCAGCCTGGTCTACAGAGCTAGTTCCAGGACAGGCTCCAAAGCAATACAAAGAAATGTTGACTTGAAAAACAAAAACAAAAACAAAAAAATTAATATTAAAAGCCCAGAGTCAGATATTAGGGTAAAAGCTGAAAGATCAGAGAGACGAAGGAGCTAGCCATAGCCATACCTTACCTTGCCAACTTCCCAGCTGAAGAGAGGGAGTTCCTGTTTCCTCCCATCCAATCCTTTCTCTGTTTACTCAATCCTTTCTCTGTCTAGCCATCTCACTTCCTGTCTGTTTTAGCTAATGGCAAGCTCCACCCTCTGATGTTCAGACATACTTTATTTGTACTTTGTATGTTACTTAGTCTTTTTTTTCACTGTAGCTTTTAATATTCTTTTTTTTTTTTTTGGTCTATATGTTTAGTGTTTTGATTATTATGTGTTGATGGAACTTTCTTTTCTGGTCCAATCTATTTGGGTTCTCTAAAGGTACAAGAAGGTACTCTCCTTCTTTAAATTTGGAAATTTTTCTTCTATGATTTTGTTGAAAATATTTTGTGGGCCTTTGACCTAGTTGTCTCCTTTCTCTATTCCTATTATTGGCAGTTTTGGCCTTTTCATAGTGTTCCAGATTTCCTGAATGTTTTGTGTCAGGAATTTTTTAGATGTGACACTTTCTTGAACCAGTGTTTCCATTTCTTCTATCATATTGCCTGAGGTTCTTGTTCTTTCTTCCATCTTGTATTCTATTGGTGAAGCCTGCCTCTGTAATTCCTGTTTGCATTACTAAATTTTTCATTTCCAGAATTCCTTCTATTTATGTTTTTCTATTGTTTCTATTTCCATTCCAGGTCTTAATTAGTTTTGTTTCCTTCTACTATTGGATCGGTTTTTCTTTAAGGTATTTATTTATTTCTTCTTTAGGGATCTATCATCTTCATATAGTTGGTTTTAAGAATTTTTCCTTGTAGGCTGGAGAGATGGCTCAATGACACTGACTGTTCTTCCAGAGGACCTGAGTTCAATTTCCAGCACCATATGGCAACTCACAACTGTCTGTAACTCCAGTTCTAGGAGAGCCAAAATCATCACACAGACATACATGCAGGCAAAACATCAATGCATATAAAATAAAGATAAATTTAAAAAAAAAATTTTTTTCCTTATGCTTCCCCTATGTTGGAATATTCAGGGCCTGCTGTACTAGGCTAGCTGGGCCCCAATGAGAAATATGGCCCAGGCTGTTACTGTGTTCTTTTCTGGTGTCTAGGCATCTGGGTTTGGGGTGATTATAGGTCTAGGTGCTGATTTCTGGGTTTGTCTTTGTAGGGTTGGTGTTTTGTTCTTTGGTTTCTGTTTTTTCTCTGTATTTTCAGAGAGTGTGTTGCCAGTTTTACTTGCCTGCCCCATTGGTATGCTCATAAGAATGCTTACTGGTCTTGGAGGGAAGAGGAAGCCAGGGGAAGATATCTGGTCTTTTGGCAGGAGTGGCCTGTGGATCTTTGCTATTTCTAAGGTCTGCTGACCCCTTTGAACAGTGCTTCAGAAATCAAGGCCTTCTTAGCATTTGAAAACAAAGTCATCTGATTTTCCTCATTTTTATTTGCTTTTATCTATTTCTGCATTTTACTTTAGTGAGGCTTTAAAATGTCATCCGTGTCCATTCCATGCCTAGTAGTGTGGTGAAATAAGAACGTCCCACATGACCTTCAGTATCCACACACATACTTTTAAAAAGCAATTCAAAGGATTCCTTTGCAGAGGTTTGGGGGAACCATTGTGATACAAAGCCTCAACTATGAAAAGAAGCAGACTCTTTCTTGCTTATTTAAAATATATGGAAAGAATTGTTTAAGTGGTGTGAATTAAAAAAAATTAAAAGTCTTGCTACAGCCTGGATTTAAAATAGAAACAGCTACAAATGATACTGGATAAATTTGAACATGGAATTTCTGATGAACTGAGTTGGGGAATTCAAAGTTTCTCAGGTGTAATCATTCTGGCTATTTGTTCTTACAAGAGAATGTCCTTATTTTAGGCAGTACTAGTCCAACTGTTTAGGGAAGATGAGGCATGCTGCTTACAGTGTGCTTTCAAATGGTTTAGGAAATACATAGTTTTGGAAAAGAGAGACAATAAAACAAATACATGTTGACATGCAGTAATTTAGGTAAAAAAGAAAATTTAAAAATGCTCATTGTTATGTCTGGAAAGGTCCCAGATTTTTTTTTAAAAAAAAAAAAAGAGGGAAAGAGGGAAAATGTTAGTCATGAGGACAGCCGAGAGCACAACTATTCTGAGAAATGACCATCCATGGAAGAGAATTACTCAATAGCGAACTAGTCAAAAAAATGTTTCCAACAGAAAAAAAAATTATCTGTCGAAGAGTAGCCTCTGTGATCCCAGGGCTCCAGGGATACAGTGATAAACTCTTTGGATGGTGCCCAGCATAACTATGTCTAGTTATCATAGACCTGGTTCCCTGTTGGGTACAAGTTCCATCAGCTATGAAAATGAATCCTACTGTTTCTGTTTGCCACAGAATCTGATAAACATTTACAAAAGAAGAAAGTGAAAACTGACTAATAATTCATATCAGGACAGGATGGAAGACAGCCTTGATGGAAGCCTAGCTAAGAATTTAAAGTCAGAAAATAATTCTGGGCCAGGGGGCATTCCTCAGAACAGGAACCCAAGCTTAGATCCTTTAGTGTGAATGAAAATGGCCTTCATAGGCTCATTTATTTGCATGCATAGTGCTCAGTTGATGAACTGTTTGGAAAGGATTGGGAGGTGTGGCCTCGTTGGAGAAGGTGAGTCACTTGGATGGGCTTTGAGGTTTCAAATGCTCTTGTCAGGCCCAGTCTCTCCAGCCTCTCTGCCTGTTACCTGCAGTCGGGACGTAAAGCTCTCAGCTACTGCTCCAGCATATGACCTATCTGTTTCCTACCATGATGACCATGGACTAATTCTCTGAAATTGTAAGCAAGTCCCCAGCTAAACGTTTTCTTTTGTAAGAGTTGCCTTGGTCATGGAGTCTCCTTACAGTAATAGAATAGTGACTAAGACAATGCCTTAGGGAGAAAGGCTGAGGGTAGGATTGCACAAATCTGTCACAGATGTTGGCACATCCTTTGGGGCACGTAGCAGCTTCAGGCAACACCCCTTATGCACCAAATAAACAAAGAGCCAACAGTCAGAGGGGAACCATGTGACTAACCAAACAGAAAGAAAAAACCCCAACTGAAGACATCTTTTAGTTTGATTATATTATCAGTTTCTCTTAGCTCTCTGAATACCACTACACTGAACAAATGTTAAAATGTTCAACCTTGTTGACAATGTCCTTGTTTTTTTTTACTTTTTCTCAGATTCAACAAAATAGTTTTGATCCTGGCACAGCTCTTTCTGACAAGTTGGCTTTTAATCAGCTGGTGTCTCATTAGAGAGACAGCTGCAAGGGAGAACTGACTTGGGTAATTATCATGCAGCTTCTCTATGTGTTCAAAACATTTGCAAGTGTGCTGCATCTAAACAGTTGACTAAAGCATGCCTTTGAGAAAAAGGCTATCTGACCACAAGTCCTTAAAGAGTGGCTGAGGACAATCAATAGCATTCAGGAAAGAAAGTCAAGCCAAAACACAGTTCCAGGCCAAGGCTAAGAAGACCTACTTCCTAGTTTTTAATGAGTGTAACCACATCCTGATCTGTGGTGCCCTCAGAGGCCAGAGGCATCAGATCCCCCTGGAGCTGGAGTTACAGGAGGTTGTATGCTCCTGGACACCAGTTCTGGGAATTGAACATGGGTTCTAGAACTGAACCCTTTGCAAGAGCAGTGTGCTCTCTCTCTCTCATCAGCTGAGGCATCTCTCTTACCTTTGCAAGAGGATTTGATGGCATTTTACCATTAGCATTCTTACCAAAGTTCTGACAATACTGAAATGTTACAGAACTCTAGTTTGGATCATCAGTATCCCATGAAGATTCATGTTGCAGTGGGTTGGGTTGGTCTCTAGGGTGACACTAGTCTTAAGAGGTAGGACATAGTGAGAAACCTTCAGATCGCTGCTGGTGTGTCCTCAAGGGGGAATTGGAACTCTAGCCTCTTTCTCTCTTTATTTTATTCATTTATTTATTTATTTAGTTAGTTGGTCTTGCTCCTTGGTCACAGGGTAACACATCTTGGGGAAGGCCGAGAGTCTTGGGGCCAACTGGCCTGGACTAAACTCTGAAACTGTGAGGTGAAGAGCTTGGTACATACAAGCTGCTATCTTAGTTACTTGCTACAGTGACAGAAAGATGGCATGGGACATTGTCAAATAATCACCAGTGGATGTTGTGTTCATTTTTTCCCAGCTGCTAGTTTCCCTTCTTCTGCTAATTACTCTCTCAGTTCTCTTGGATCAGGAACATTAGCCATGGTACTTTTGGCTCCAAGTGAAAAACATAATCTACCTTGGTCTAAATAAGACTTATTGGTTCAAGTTAATTGAGACTATAGGATTGAAATGCGAGAGTAATCAGAAGACCACACCCTTCTCTCTCCATCTCTTGGTTTGTTCCCTGTTGCTGTCATTCAGGTAGTAATGTACCATCTGTTTCCAAAGGTGGCCACCAACTCACTTCATCTATCAAGTTAGGTATCTTAAACACCTGGATATGTCCAACCTTTTGACATCATGACAAGACACTGTCATCCTCAAAGTTCACACTTGAGAACCACACAATTGAGTTTGAAAAATAAACAAATCACAAAACCCTCAACTGTTTTAAGTGTGCTTACTATATTTTGTGTTGGGCCTCATTCAGTTTTCCTTGGCCACATCCAGACTGTGGGCTGCCAGGACCCACAGGTTGACATATCAAACGGCTCTGGAAAGTTTTCTTTGGGGGTGGGTGGGTCTTCTACTTAGCTGGCCTGTGAGCCAGCCTCTGGATTAAAGAATTGCAGTGTTTAGAAGAGCAAGCACTTGTCCCTGGACCAGTCGTCATGGTTGAGAATATGCAGTGTTTGTCTAGGCCACGGCTGGGTCGTGGGCTTATCCTTGGAGCCAGAAGGAATCAACAGTTTCCTGTAAATCACAAAGATGAAGTGTGTTTTTGTCAAATGAGAGATAAATATCTCTCAAGGGAGACTGGGCAGACAAACCTGTATTTTACCAAGAGCAGCAGCTTCTACTTCTACTGAGAATGAAAATTGTTGCATCGATTAACCAGTAGATTCAAAGTTAAAAATGAAAATTCCAGCATTACTCCCAGGAAGAAGGTATGAATTTATTTTAAGCACACAAACATAGTTAAGCACGTGGACTTCTGTGAAGAGAAGAAATGCACTGGGCCCCTCCCCTAGTCATTTATGTATTTACTTTTATGTATTGCTTATGACTTAGTGGGCAAGATTTGGGCTCTGATGTTAGGTGGTAGTAAGAATTCAGATTCATCAGCCTCAAGCTTTGCGATAACATTACATAACTGTTTCTGCTTCAATGTGTAATCTTCGTTTTCATTTGTAAACTGGGAGATTAGTAACATTTACCCCAAAAGTCTGTTGTGAGGACTAGTAAAGGGCCTCTTGTCTCAGCAAATGTTAGCTCTGGTCGCATGACCAATCCAACCATTACTTTCCACATTTTTGGTGCCAAAGATTCCCATGGAATCTCTGCCAGGTTCCTGTCAGGAGAAAGACCCAAATGCATTGCTACAACTTCCAGAAGGGAGGCAAGAATCACTGGGAACATGGTCTAGAGATGATGTCCTTTGTGCTAGACCTGGAGGCTCAGTAAGAATCCCAGATCTTGTGGGTGGATAGGCATCCCAGAGGAAAGTGCCCTTCTTCATGGCATCCACATCATTGGGAGGCTTTTGCAGTGCAAAATCTGAGTTTTTCCCAGGGGTATCCAATCTGCTGTGCTAGCTGGGATGCAGGGCTTCTGGTTCCATCAGTGGGCAAACCCCAGGCTGACCTGGATGTGTTGGTCACTGCAGGCTCCACACCCAGCTGACTCAGAATCGCTGGAGGTCAGCCTGGGGTGCTGTTCCTCAACCAGCTCCCCATGTAGTGCTTAGGGGAGTTTTAAGAGGTAGAGAAAGGATATAGTGTGAGCATTTTTTCAGTGGGAAAAAGATTCATTACCCTGGCCAGCATGGCCCTCATTCTGCCAGCCTCTCAGCTGCCTTTGCACTGTGAAAACTCCAGTGTGCTTGGGGCCTTGCAAGGGAGTTTGGCTGCTGGTGGGCAGAGGGCAGAGGGCAGAGGGCAGAGGATGAGAGAGCTCTGTTGTCATTCCTCTGAGGAGTGACAGGGAGTGACCGGGAGAGGATAAGAGAGAAAAGCAGGAATACTTGAGAGGTTGCAACTATTGGTTAACTTCATCCTATATTTTCCCCCCACAGCCTTGAGACAGTGTTTGATTATCCAGTATCATAGGAATTGCATTGCATGTTACCAGTAGTCTGTGTCTAAGCCAGCATTTTTATTTCCTTGGTGTCTTGCTTAAAAGATTGAAATAAAGGCCACACAGAATTGCAAATGTAGCAAGGAAGCCTTATTCCTAACCTAAACAACAGTGCAGTTTAGGAAGAAATACACTCTAGATTGACAGTGCCCACATGAGTTGTACTCAAAAGCCATGAGTATTGTTCAGGGCTCTTTTAATGTGGCTCAGGAGGAGGTGTTTGGTTACTACAGGAGGTGTAAATGATGATGGTGGTTCTGTCTTGATTTATAGGGTAGAAGACAGACTCATTTTTTACTGCACATCTCTCCTCCAAATGCCTCTGACTTTAATTATACACATATCTAATTATGATGGCTGAAGATGGTACATAGGAGATTAGTTCAGCTGAGAACATAGTTTTGACTTATCATAAATGCACCTGAACCCAGTTCAGGCAAGATGGGCCTCTTTATTCTTCTACCCAGATATGACGAGAGTAAGAATGAACAGGATCTGTCCAAGTTTGATAATTTTTATGTGGGGAGGATCTTATTCCATTAGTTAGAGAGAGATGTATTTGAAGCCCAATGCAGATGGGATCTGAGGTTGATGGGTGTATTGTTTAGAAAGTGGTGTGTGTGCATGGTATGTGCAGGTAAAAAAAAAAAAAAAAAAAAAAAAAGCCAGACTCCTAAATCATTATTAAAAGAAGAGGTGTGCACAACACAAGACAAGTAGAGTCCTAGGTTACCAAACTATTTCCTAGGCCAGCCTGCCTCAGCTGTGCCTGCCCTTTGTGATAGCTAATTTTAACACAGATAAATCTTTCATTTTCTCTCTCTACATTTCTCTTAAGAAATATAGATTGATGTTTTTTTTTTTTTCTGAATTACTCAGTGTTGAGATTAGGCTGGGGACCCTGTATATGTGTTTATCTTGGGGGAAACTGTCTCGTGAAATGGGAAATGCTTATGTATCTCTGGCCTCTACTTGCAAGATGCTGTAGCATCTCTTCCTGAGTTGTGACAATGAAAAATGTTTCCAGATATTGTCAGATATTTCTGGGAAGGGCCACTGCCAAACCCTACTTCCTGGAGGCTAGGATGTGATTCTGTTTACCAGTCACACACTGTTTTTGAGATTTCATTATGGGTTTGATGTCTTCAGGCCAATAACCTCAGGCATGTAATGTGTGTAATGGGTTTTAACCTGATCTGAGTGTTTTCTTGAGACACCCTCTGTACATGTTAATGCAGAGTCAACTCTCTATCCAAAGTTTCTCCAGTAAATTTATGGTCTTTCATATCTTTGATTTTATCTAAATTTCAACACCAGGAGGAGGTGGAGGGCAGGCAAGGTCATGTCCAAGACGGCCATCTGCCCACGGTGTGGTCCTTTCAGCGGCTGTTAGGTCATGATACCCTTTCTCTATGGAATCTTCTGAAGTGCCCATGTCTTCACCTGTTTAGTTAATGTTATTTTGTTCTACTCTGATGGGAGATGTTATTCTGTATATATGTTTCTCATACTTGTTAATAAAGCACCGTTGGGCCAATGAGATAGCAAGATAGGCGGGGCTAGGAGACAAGGAAGAAAGAGGAAGTAGTGGGAAGGAGGAGTCGAGATGTAGCCCAGGGAAGAAGCAAGGCGCCCGCCGCAGCTTCCCCCGTAAGACGACCACGTGGAAATACTTAGATAAGTAGAAATGGGTTAATAATTAAGACAGAGCTAGCCCATAAACAATAATGGTAACTGGCCAACAGGATTGTATCAAATACAGAGTCTCTGACTGTTATTTGGGGCTGGCGCGGCTGTGGGCCCGGACTGGCGGCAAGTGGGATGGCGCCTGCGGGCGGGTAGGAACAACCTGCTGCAACACTACTCTGCTCCTTTTACAGCCATTAGCTACCAGGTAACTGTCAAACAAAAGCGTGATCCAAGAGGAACAGGCTGCCAATATAAATTACACATTGTATGTCTGACGTTACAAAAATTTATTAACAATTTTAATATTGAACAAATGATAATACTTAGGGTATCCCGACTTAAGTACACTGTATGACTAGAGTTCACCAGGGCTGGTCCCTTAAGCATTCTGTTCAAATGGCCAAGATGCTTTGGCCATAGCATCTCAGTTCAGGCAGGGTAATAGATGCATTATCATACAGAGTCGGTCTCAGCATTTGCTCGACTGGAGAAAAGAAGTGCTCTTTTCATTGGAGCTGTCAGCAGACATGGATACACATGGGGTTCCCAGTGGCATCTTGTCACTGTGGTGGAAGAAAACTGCTTAAGAGCTCAGAGTCCAGGCAAAAAGATGAAGAGATGTGACCTCTTGTGATGCCCAGAAGACAGGAACTGGAAGTTTATCAGTCTAAACATCCATGAAACCTGCCCGACTTTAAGAGAGAATGCATGTCTCATCTTCCAAAGGGAAGAATGCCTGTGGTGGTTTGACTCTATGCCCCACCCATAGAGTCATGTGTTTGAATGCTTGGTCTAGAGGGAGCAGTATTAAGAGGTGTGGCCTTGTTAAAGTAGGTGTAGCCTTGTTGGAGTAGGTGTGGCCTTGTTGGGGGAAGTGTGTCCCTGTACGGACAGGCTTTGAGGTCTCATATGCTCAAGCTATGCCCAGTGTGGAGGATAGTTCACTTCTTGTTGCCTGTGGATCAAAATGTAGAACTCTCAGCTCTTTCTCCAGTGCCACATCTATCTTTATGCAGCCTTGCTTCCAACCATTATGATAATGGATTAAACTCCTGAAACTGTAAGCCAGCCCCAATTAAATGTTTTCCTTTATAAGGGTTGCTGTGGTCACAGTGTCTCTTCATAGCAATAGATACCCTAACTAAGACAATGCCCAGGAGCTTCTGGCCATTTCTAGTCTCCATAGTGATGTCAGAAAAATGCAGAGGAAACCATGAGTCTTCAAGATGTGCCTCAGATACCTACAAAAACAGAAGACAGCTTCACGTTAATGTTTCAGCAATACATCTCCAACTAGTACTTATCAGCTTCACAGACTTTTAAATCATGGAGGAAATTATTGAATGCATATTAAGTTTAGGAAAGCAGAGCCTGACATGTTGTAGAATGCGTGCTTCATTCATAGGATCTGCATATCTGGTTCAGACATTTAAAATGCATGTTTATTTTCAGAGCGACTCAATAATTTGAGGTCAGGGTAGGTCTCTGTCCCTACTCTGTCCTTGCTAGGAAGTGAAAGCATTATTCCTATCTGCTGTTGCTGCCAGATGCTGGAATAACTCCAAAGGAGCATGCAGGATGAATTATCCCTTCCTCTTGTAGCAGGCCTAGCAAAATGATGACAATATAAAAGAGACACTGTGTTTCTCTAACAAAGAACTCCAAAGAAATGGGAATTTCTTTCTTTTTTCTTTTTCTTTTTGCAATTTAAATTAATTTTTATTTTTATTTCTTATTTTACATATCAATTAAGAAATAGGAATTTCCCCAGGAATCTTATGCTGGGAGAAGGAAAGGTACCAGTCAGAAGGGCAATTGTCTCCTGGAAAAAGGGGTTTCATGCAGTTCTAACAACTTGTCAGACCAGCCCAGACAATGGTGGGTCAACGGGTGGGCAAGACCTTGAATGGGACTGCTGAGATATGCATATCCTGGGCCCTTTATTAAAACTTTGATCTTACTTCAGGAGCTTGAAGCACGGGGGTAGGGGGTGTTCTTTGGGTCTTCTTGTTCCTCTTCCCAATGAGGCCACATTGAATAAATCGCCTTTCTCTGCTTTCTACTTTTTGTTACTTATTTGTTTGTCTATTTTTGAGACAGGGATACTCTATGTAGCCCCAGCCTTTCTGGAACTCACTATGTAGACCAAGCTGACCACAAACTCAGAGAGACCCACCCACTCCTGTCTCCAAGTACTGGAATGAAAGGCTTGCAACATCACACCCAGCTTTGCTTTCCAATTTTAATTGGTTTATAGAGGATGAGTGGCCAATCCTAGCTTCTTGGAGCATAGACTGTGACTCTACATTAGGTAAAAATATGTCAATGATGGTAGCAGTGATAAGAGCAGCAGCAGCAGCCGCAACAGAGTGAATGAATTCACTAGCAGAGTAGATGAATGTCCCAGCAAGTCATGAAAGCAAGCAACAAAACTCAAAAAAGCTTTTTTTCAAATCTCATTTCATCTGGGCTGCTGTCAGAAGATATTGGACATATTCAATGGAGTTCTGCCACTCCAATTAACTTGATCATGAAAATCTCTTATAGCAGCTTATCTCCTAGTTGATCCGGGATTCAGTCAACAACCAAATTTAACCATCACAGAACAAAAATTCTTGTCTCTTGTTGAATGTTTATTAGCTCCAGCTTAGGGCTGACAACTTAAGACATGCTACCTTCCCAAATTTTCAGAAGAATCAAATGTGATGGGAATTATCATTATTTAATTCCATAAACACTTATCAACCAGTAGATGTTCTCTTTGTAACACCACTCAAGAGCCTGGATCCAATAGAGCTTCAAATCAAGAATATTCCAAAGTACAACAAATAATACTTTTAACTGAACTCAATTTATATCTAGTTTCTATTGCTTGCTATCAATCAGGACCTGTATCCACAGATCAGAGTCATCAGGGGAATGATTTTCTAAATATATAAGAAATGAAGTATGCAATAGACAAACACAAAATTATAAAATACTACATGTGTTATTACTTCCATGTCTCTATGCCAAAATACCCCACATAGGCAACATATGGGAGGAAAGACTTATTTGTGTTTATAGTTGAAGAGTATCTCAGACATCATGACTGAGATATTGTGATGGATTTTATGGTGGTGGGAGTGTGGCCAGCTTGTACCTCCAATGGCCCACTCTATTGACATTCTTCTGTCATCTAAATCCCACTGTCTAAATGTCCATAAGCCTCCCAAAATATTGCCACTACCTGAGGGCAAGTGCTAAAACCTGAGCATGTGGAGGGCACACTTACAGGTTCCAACCAGAACACGATGCTATTATTTTTCCAAGCTTATCACTGAGAATGGGGTCTGGGAAGTTTGAAGATACAATTTTAAGATGATGTGGCTGCCCTAACCCAAAACAAGCTGATCAACAAACATCTTGCCTCTTGTGGAGATGACCTTATTTTTTCTGATGGAAGAAAGAGAAAGCAAGAAGAACAAAGTGCTTAATAGTATCAAATGGACGTGGGTGGTAGGGTAAGCCATGTCAAACCAAGTTGTCAGGGAAGGCCATGTTGAGTGAATCTCATTGGTGTTGAAATGCATTGATAAGCATAAACAGACTATTTCATGGTCTGGAGGAGGCAGGCTACCAACAGCAGGGCAGTTACTGCCGCTGTCAGCAGCTGTCCAGAGAGGTAAGACATGGTAAGGATGGAGTGCACTCAGTATGGTGACTATTAGCATCAATGGCAGAGGCAGGCCATGACTCTGTTTCATGGGCTTCATGGTTTAGACAAAGATTTTATTTTCTGAAGGAAATCATAGAAGAATTTCAACACAAGAATTAAAGGGTATGCATTATGACTATCCTCTGTGTCTCACGATGGGTGGATTTAGAGAGTCAAGAGTGGAATAGGAAATCCAGTTATAAACATGAAGTCCAGTCATAAAACTGTTGTGGTGGTAGCTTGTTTAGACCTGGTGGCATCCAAATAAGAAAGAATATACCTTGGCAGCCACATGTGACATTCAAAAGTCAATTCAGAAACACCCTTTCCCAAAAATGCAAAATGCAAGACATCTTGGAGCTGGTGCCTGAAGGGTTGTAACTTGTTAGTATACAACAACTAAAGAAAGAGACCAGAACTGCTAAAGGTAGGTCAGTGGAGAGGTGTGTCTAGAGGTCCTGAGATGGGGAAGGGGACAGAAAGGGAAGAGTTGGTCAATAAATTCAGAATTTTGTCACAGATTTCTCAATTTGAGATATCTATTGGAAATCCAGATTGGTGTGTGCAGAAGGCAAGGAAATTGAAGTCAATGTGAGGATGGAATTGAGAGGGACATTGATGCCTGACTGTCTATATGGAAAAAGAAGTCATTACACAGCCAGAAGAGTGTGATGACACTGAGAGGGTCTGTCTCTCAGATGGCAGAACAGTTTAGATCCATCTATAATCATACCATGATGGTATTGACGGAGAGCTGAGCCTACAGCTTAGTGAAATAGTATGTTAGTGCAGCCTGGTATCCAGCTAGAAGTAAACAAAACTGGTCTTCTCTCTCACACATTCCACAAAAATAAACACCAGATACTTTAAAGTGGGAAATAACATGTATTGATGGTTAGTGATGTAGGAGATGGGTGTGAATCTCTGTGAGTTCACGACCAGCTTGGTCTACATAACAAATTCCAGGCCATCCATCTAGAGTTACAAGAGTGAGAACTTGTCTCAAAAATGAACAAACAAATAAATAAAAAAGTAGGGGAAGGAGGCAAACACCATATTTGCCATATTTGTTACTCAGGTGACAAAGAGCCAATGTGTATTATTGAAGACTTCGCAGGTTGTCAAGGAGAAAGCAAATGACCCAGTTTTTTTAAATGAGCAAAGGACATGAACGGGCAAGTCACAAGGAGGCAGATACGGCACTAGCAAGCACAGGAAGCAAAGGGAACAGCTCTTTAATATCACCTTATTCCCTTCAAGCTGCCAAAAGTTAATAAGTAACAGTATTTATTGCTGGCAGAGAAGTAGGAGATGGGAGCTGACATTATTGCCAGCAGATGAGAACATTAAAGTTTTTTTTTTTTTTTAAGGAATCTGGCCACATCTATTAAAAAAAAATACATGTCTATACATATATACACACATATGTATATATAATTATATGTAGTTACACACATATACAATTACATACATACATATATACACATACATATATATGTATATATATATATATACATATATATGTATATATAAGTAAAACGCAGCAACCTTTTTCTGGGAATTTATCCTATAAAAACAGTAGTGTGAGAAGATCCATATACAAAGATATGGTTACTGATTGTTTCATTGGTCAAAACTGAACAAAAGAAAAGATGTTTAAGGACAGGTTGGATGATGGACACTGTCTTCACAGCATGGAATAGTATGAAGCTACAAACAAGAATTAATCAGAGGTATTCAAGGTATTCCAGAATGAGGAGGAAGAAAAGAGATAGTGTGTTGCCATTAATGGTGGCAATGTTCCCCTGTGTACGTTCATATTTATGCTTTATCTATGACTTAAAGGGTACAAAAGTATAGAGAAGGGTACATATATACTAGGTTGTCAATATTGTTTCCTCAAGAGAAGAGTGGTAATGAGTGTGAAACTTGAGCAAAATTGTTAATAGCAAAGTAAAGATCTCCACATTGTCTTCTTTGTTTTATGTTTGTTTGTTTGATTTTTTTTGTATTGCTTTGAAACCTGTTCTGGAACTAGCTCTGTAGACCAGGCTGGCCTTGAACTCACAGAGATCCACCTGCCTCTGCCTCCTGAGTGCTGCGATTAAAGGTGTGTACCACCAATACCCGGGCAGATTATCTTCTTAAAGATTTCCATTTCTTATGTTCTTGAGACCCCCAACTCATGAAAATTCAGATTAGAAACCTAAATGATAGTGTGCCTGTCTATTCATGGTATTGTGTATTGGATGACAGATTTCTGTGTCCATTGTTCTAGCTCTCCCAGTTGAAGTTTTTTAATAAACAGTGTTTAGCCTTCTGACAGAGAGTGTTTTGGAGCAATACGCTGAAATGCTGATTGCCATAGAAAAAATAGATTCTGTGTGCATCAGTGTGTTATTATTTCCACATCCACAAGGCCACCACTACCCCATCTGTTTGCATCTGCTGATCTGCAGCTGATCATAGAGTGGGCCACAGAGTAAGGGGCAGACTCAAAGTCTCCTTGGAAAACACAATGGACTAGAAAACTGAATGAAAAACTGAGAACACATCAGACCCAGAAAATGAATTGGAAAATTAGGAGTTATTCTCAGCCATGTGGGATGTGGACGAGCAAGCCCCATTGACACTGACTGCTGAGGGGCTACTGCTCTCTCTCTCTCTCTCTCTCTCTCTCTCTCTCACACACACACACACACACTACAGCCACCTTTATGAGGATCACACACAGGCACACACTTCTAGGGTTCCAGGGCAGGATGTAGTTGGCAGGTGTTTCACTACTGTCTGTTTATACTTTAACTCTTCTTTCTTTAAAGAGATAACGATCATTCCCAGCTTGAAAACTAACATGAAGGCGCTGAATGCCATTAGTTCTGCACACTTCTACTGGGTCACCTTTTTATGCTTTCTTCTAAATTCTCTTTATTCTTTAATTCAAAACATATCTGTTGACATATATTCATCATACATAATACTGTGTTTCATCCAGACACTTTTTTAAATGCATCATGTACTGTGTCCACATGTACCTCTCTCATGTTCTGTCTGTCGCTCTGTTCCAATACCCTCATCTCCCTCCTTCCTCTTATCCCCCCACCCCCACCCCCGTCTCTCCCTGTGTTTGTGTGTGTGTACTTAGGTATTCATATCAAATTCTAGGACTCACAAATAATAGCAAATGTGCTATTTTTGTGTCACTGTCTGGATTCTATGACCTGGCTGTTGTGACTAGTGCAGCAGGGACAGGAATGTGCAGTCTCTGTGACACAGTGACATGGTGCTCCAGGCATGTCCCTAGAAACAGTATAGCTGGATCATACAGGACTTCTTAAATCCTGAAATAATATGTGTCCCGAAGAGAAGAGCATCTTCCCAGGCTTCTGATGTACCTTCCCTTGCAGCTCTGTATTAGAATTAGCGCAGTCATTCTCTCCTAAGGGTGCAACTGGTGAGTGGCCAGCAAACACTCTTCCAGTGGCCAGCAGGCTCTTCCTAAGTCAAGTGCTTGTTTCCTGTTGACCTCCTCCATCTTCATATTACCGTTGTCGTCATCATCTTCTTTTCTCTCTTCTTAGATGGTATTTGTTCTTGATTTCAGTTTTATGCAGTAAACTCAGATTTGCTAGTATAAGACTAGCAGGTTAAATAAGAAAAACTACCCGTGAGTAACAGGAATTAGCAGAGATAGGTGTGCTAGGGTGGGAAGGGATGAACACGGGCAGCTGTGGGCCTTGGTTCTAATGGAGGAGTGGAGTCAGGTTCTCAGAAGGGATGTGCTTGGGAAAGAAATGACCTAACTTTGCCTGAGGTAAGAGATGGCATTCCTGGAAAAGGGGACAGAGTGCACTAACACCTGTAGATGACAATAATACATTTGTCCATTAGCACGGCAGACAAGGGAGACACTGTCATGGCCTGATGCTTCTCCTGGGAAACAGGACTGCAGGGGTTCAACTTAACTTTTCTGGTAGACCACAGCCCAGTACTTCTTGTCACTGGAATCCTCAATGTATCAGACTGGCCTGGGCTCAGCGAACATCCCAAGGACTTGCAGTGATCTGACCAGCACTTGGCAAGCAGAAGCAGCCCAGCTGGAGTCCATGAGGATTCAGGTGGAACTACCGCAGATTGGGAATGAGAAGGAAAAATATTCTCCATTAGTAAGCCCTCTCTTCAGAGCTAGCCATTCCTGGAAATATGCTCCAAGTGTTATGATATAAAAGTATCAGGATTTTATGCCCTAGATCTTACAGATGAGGAAAAGAGAAGCAAATACAGAAATGGGAAACTAATTGTCTTGTGTTGTCCTGTTGTACAGTTCTTGGGAGTTTATAATGCCCAATAATAACTTAAGTTTACATTTATTGTACTATTTTTTAGTTTTTAATTTTTAATTTTATACGTATGCATGTTTTGCCTACATGTATGTCTGTGTACCACATTTGTGTAGCACATGCAGAAGCAAGAAGAGGGTGTTAGATTCCCTGGAACTGGAGTTACAGATGCTGGGAATTGAACCAGGGTCCTCTAGAAGAGCAGCCAATGCTCTTAACTGCTGAGCCACCTCTCCAGCCCATTAATGACTTTTTGAAGTGTGAGAATCATCAAAGAAACAATTGAATGTTAGAGTTGGACGAGTCCTTTGAATGAATTGTAGTCCATTGCTCTGCTTACATACTACATTGCTGGACTACATTGCTCTGTAAGGATTGCAAGGAAAGTACAATCCAACTATGGTGGGAGGGGCCACAGGTAACTATCAGATAATTAGAGATACTTGTGTTAGATAATCAGCCAGCCAGTTTTGGGTCAGCAACTAACCTTTCTACTATATATACTTTAGGCTCTTAAAAATGCAGGTGTATATTCTCACCATACCATTTATATTTTACTGCTGATGTATTTGTGCCTTGTCATTTCTGCTGAATGTATTTTGAAGATTTCCCCTAGGTCATATAGGAATGCAGTTTAAGGGATATGTAGCTAATCAGCTTCACTGATGCATGGATACTATGCAATGTTCTTACACAAGCTAGGACAGTTATACTATCATTTGGTGATGTGATTTTTCTTTTCAGTGCTGGAGGTTAAATGCATAGGAGGCAAGTGCATTACTCCTGAGCTACATCCCCGGTCCTGAGGGAGATGGTGGGACCATCAAGACACACTCAGTCCATCATTCACCAAAACATCACAAGGTGTTTGTCATTCATTGTGACCTAATGTTCCTCACAGATTACCTCAGTGGCTACATGATACTGCCCCATATGGACAAAACATGGTTAATTCGGCCTATTTCCGTTTCTGGCATTTTCATCATTGGATTTTTATTGTCATCTGGACATAAAAAAGCACTTGCCTACATAACTGTGGGGATCTGGGGTCACATCCTATGGGAAGATTACAGGTTTGATCAAAGTAGATGAGAATAGAGGGCTTCTGGTAGGTTCCACCAGGTTCACGTCATCTGTTTTTGAAGGCTAGTAACTTGAGACTGTCAGTTATTCCAGCTAATTCGGGATTCAGATTTGCTCTGGATTCAGTATCTATGAAGGACTAAAAATTGTGATCGAGGTTTAGTTTGAAGAACCAAGCGGCGGCCTTCTCGGTTTAAAACAATGTGTAGGAGTCAAAGGAAAAATGGTGACAGATAGCTGAGAAAAAAAAAAAAATCCAGAAATGTTCCTGCAGAGGTCACTATTGCCGTCCATTTATGCCTGGAAGGAAACTAAAATACTAGAGTATTTTAAAACCTGATTAACCTGCACTTCTTAAACCATAAAAAAGACTTTGCAGCCAGATAGCATTAGCTGCCAAGTTCTTATATAATGACCACGGTGCCCCACTCCTGATTCAATTGCTCTTTACAGAGGAAGCCTGTTGGATTCCTTAAGTGTGCACACGTCCTATGCGGACTTCAGTAGAAAGAAGATTCTTTGCTGTGGTCTGCAGGATCCCTTTGGCTCTCGCTTTGCAGTTTAAAATCTGCACAGACAAAATCAGCGAGGGTAACTTGCTTTGTGTCTTTCCTTTTGAGTCGTCGAGGGAGCGTTCAGATTTTACTGTGGCGTTCCAGGAGTTGTCCTAAGGCGGCACTGTGGCCGCAGGGCTGAGCAGAGAACTGCCAGGTGTGTCTGGAAGGTGCCAACTCTTTCTACAAAGCAAGAGTCTTTTCTATCACCAAATGCAAAGTAGTCACAGGTCTTTCCACCCTCACCCCGGCCCCACCCCCCATCCGGTGCCGGTGCCGGGAGGTAGGACCGGCTGGAAGGCATTAACTCGCTCTCTGCTCTTTTACCGGACCCCCGAGGCGGTCCTAGTACCACCCGGCCCATCTGCACCAGACAGGCAAGCTTCGAGCTGAACCAGGGCTTTCGCCAAGCCCAGGTTGGGCTGGGGCATCAGGGAAGCGGAGGGAGCCGGTCTAGGAACCCCAAGTGTGAGCTGTGGAGAGGCTGGTGGGCAAGGCTCAGTCTCAGATAGGAGAGGCCAGAGCCTAGCTGCTAGTACGCAGTGTGTGTGCTGGCTGCAGACTCCTGGCTCCGGTCTGCTCATGCTCTGCCTCCCACTCCTGGCACTGAGGCTGGGAGTTAGCGCAACTCCCTCACCTGTCGGAACCCGGATCTGGCCGCGGGAAGGGCCTGGCAGCCAGCGCCTGCTGGTTACAGCAAGCTTGGCAAGTGGCCCTGCCTGCACTAGGGCGCCACCGCCAAATAGGCAGGTGTGAGCTGCTGCTCCGCGCCCTAGCCTCTTCGTCGTTCCCTTTGTCCCCCCCAGGCACCGTTGGCTTAGGGTAGGCCCAGGGGCAATTCCTGTAGACTCCAGAGCTGTAGGTTCGAGACGCCCCGCCTTCCTCTACCACTTAGAGCCATCAGTGCTGGAGGAACCTTCATTCGGCCAGAGTCTACAGTAACTGCAGAGGTTTTCGGAACTTTGCAGGCAGAGGCTATCTGGTCTGTTGTCTGCAAGCCACGCCACGCCTGCTGCTAGCCTGCGACACTCCCAGTCCCGGAGAAACTACTTTCCTAAGGGCATCGACGCCCCAACTTTTGATTCCCGGTCTGCGCTGACTACCTGGCTGCCCAGCTACAGTCCCCCGGGGGCGCGCATCTTCTGGAGACAGCGCGGCTAACACAGTCCAGTTCGCTCTCCTCTCCCGCACGAGTGCGGGGCTGGGTGCCTGATCCCGGACCGCACGAGCGCTCGGGCGGAGCTGCCTTGGAGAAAGGTTAAAAGCTCGGGAGCTTCGGCCCTCGGGCCTCTTACTTCAAACTATAGTCGGTGCAGGTGTTTTCTCTGCAAACCCTGCGCCTGGCGCGGATAATCCGCACGGCCCGGCGGTAAACGCGGGGTCCCTGTCGTCCCGTCGGAGTGGCAAACCATGGCGGGCTGCTGCTGTCTATCTGCGGAGGAGAAAGAGTCGCAGCGCATCAGCGCGGAGATCGAAAGGCAGCTTCGCCGCGACAAGAAGGACGCGCGCCGTGAGCTCAAGCTGCTGTTGCTGGGTGAGTAGCTGCGTTTATCCGGTGGGCAGCTCCGATGTGATGTTCGCGTTCTGGCTCCTTCCAGTCCCGCCGAGCAAGGCTGGTGGCGTGCGGTCGTTTCCTCCCATCCTTCCGCGGCTCACAGAAGCTGCCACCTCCGGGCTTAGTTAGGTGTGGGTCATTTTCACCTGGGGCTGGGTGACTTTCCACCCCCCCAACCCCCGACTCCCAACAACTCCGAGCAGGGTTGGGCCTCAACCCTTGGGCTCTTGTCTGCCCCACCCCCACCCCGCACTGTCCCCCTCGCCGTCGGGCTCCCAGCACCAGTGGTTGCTACAGAACCCCAACCTGGGTCGTGGGGAACTGCCTGGCACACAGTTTAGGTTCTGCTCTCCTTGAGTTCTGACTGCAGGTACAGCCTGCAGCCCAGTTTTTACCTGCCAGGTAAGGTCGTGGGAAGGCTCTGTCCTCACAGTAGCAACTGACAATGGAAACTCTAAAAATGAACAAACTTGAGAAAAGAGAAAACTGAGCCATGGAAGGAAAGCCCCTACTGCTATTCTGTCTTGGGATGCTAATGCCTGCTTCCCGTGACCTCCCAGAGCCCACAGGGAGAGAGCAGGCTTAACCCTCCCTTGGCCCATCCTTGTTCAACTTCACTGGCCCAGCTACCCCTATTATTGCCTCTGCCAGCCTTTAGAAGGTCTCTGTAGAAGAGTTTCAAAACCAAAATAAAAGAGTTCAAGACGCGACTCATTTCCCAAGGCAAGGATCTCTCTCTTGTGGTCTATAAATATCCTTCAGTCCATCCACTGATCAATACTGGCTAATCCCCACCCCCCATTCCTCCCTAAGTAGCTGCAAGTATTTCAACTTGTTTCCTCCATCTCCTGCTGTGTTTAATTATCTTCAAGTAGTCACATTTCAAGAACGACAAAGGAAAGACAGATTACCTGGAGAGGCCTGTTAGTTCTGCCTTCACACCTACTTTGTAACCCCTACTCCTGGTTTTAAAGACCCTTCCTGGTCTGTCTTCCTGGGTTTAAAGGGCCTCACCTGGTTTTTTTCAGACCCTGAAGTCCAAAGGGCTGAGCACCGAATTCCCCACACCTGCCTCTCCTCCAAGGCCAGAGGAAATTCCCTGCCCAAAGAATTCCTAGCCTTTAGGGTCTTCGCCAGGGAGGAGGAGAGACCTGATCCAGGAGGGATGCCCAAAGGGAGGCTGCTTGCTGAGGCTGGGAAGATACCTAAAAGGTTCCTAAGGGGGGCAGATTATGGGGTGTGGGTGAGAAGGGATTCTGTACATCCCAAGGGCCAGAGCTGCTCATCCAGAATTGGGCTGAGCCTGGGAACGCTAGCTGAACCCTGCAAGCTGTCATCAAGCTTGGTTTGTCAAGTGGAGTATTGTGTCACAGTTTGTAGTTTGATTAATACTAAGGTAATTAATTATGCCTTCCTTCAACTTTAGATACATACTTATTCTTGTCAAGGGTAGACTAAACTCTAGTTCACTTTGAAGTACTTAGATTTGTGTCAATGTGTGAAGTACTGTTAGGACTATACCAAGAGCTGGGCATGTGCTGGCTCCTTGTAAGGCAAATTATTCTGTAAGCTGAGCCATAATGTATTGCGAATAGGGTTATTTGACACACTGAGACACACAAAGTAGAAGGGATGCTCAGGGGTTTGCCATTTGCCTTGTCCCATTTAATTCACGTAACAACCCCCCCAGACTGTTCTAGCCCTTCTTCTACTTCCCCTCACCCCCTTCTCTCAATCATGGTGACAAACTCCCGGCTCAAGGTACAGCTCCAAATCTCATGGCGCTGCCAGAGCCTTAAGGGTAGGCTTAAAAACCCAAGTTCTTTCTGTCTTTGGAGGGTTATGCCATAGTCCAAGTCTTGAGCTACAGGAGCTGGCCAAGTCAAAAGATTTGACAGTCAGGGAAGGGATGTATGTACTGTTCTGTCTGGAATCACGTGGAGTGGAAACGTCACCAGAGTTTCTACAGTGGCCGGATTAGATCATTCACTGGTCATGTGTCTCAGACATAAAAGCCCCATTTCATACATGGGACTTTGGGATCCTGTGTGGAGTATGTTCTGAGCCACAGGCTCTCACAATGATGAATATGTCTGCAGCCCGGGGTGAGGGTGTTTCTGAAAGTGTACTGTAGAGGATCAGAGGGCTGACTGGGCTTAGTAAAAGTCTAAGTCACTATACAGTACTATGGGACACAAGTTGTCTGGTTACAGCTAGTGGTTACAAGATGTTGGTGGAATACTTTATCAACAGGAAGACATGAAGAAGACAATAAAGGATGCAGTGGAATTTAGCAGAAAGACAAGATTGGACAAGATTGAACAAAAACAAATAGTTCTAATAACACTGGTGGAAAAGTAATGGCATTGCGTTCTGTACACCAATGGGGAGGTATAGCTTGGACATGTGCCTCTGAGCCATGTGCCTGGGAGCTCACCATTCTGCAGGCCTCTGTGGCTGGAATGGGAAAGGAGTGGACATTCCTCCATACTGGCATCCTTGCCAGACCACAGATGAAGCCTCCCAGTGCCTTGATGCAGAGGCTGGGGCTGGACCAAAGGAGTGTGGCCCAGACACACAGATGAATTTGCCTAAGGAAACTGAGACTTCCATGTGAGCTGTGGCTGCAGACGGGGTGACCCATCAGCCCAGGTCAATAGAGCTCAATGAACTCAGCCCAGAGATAGCAGCAACAACCACTTGAGAAAGGACCCTCTACACACATAGCTCCCTGCTGCTTCATCAGCTGCCTCTGGAAAGCCGCCACCAGCAATGACCAGGGCAGTGTGTGCTGTGAGCTCCGGGGGATGTGCTTGTGGGTAGGGGTGCAGCAGCCTTGACTCCAGTCCTGAGGCTGGGTGGCACCTTTGATAGTCTTGAGGCTTTAAACCTAGAGGAAGAGGAGAGCCACTGGTAGGAACAAATATATGCTTTATGCACTGTGTCCTCTGTGGCCTGGCACCTTTCTGTGACTTCCCTTCCCAATCAGAACCACTGCTGGTTTTCTTGCTTTGCTGTAAGATGTGACTCTAGCCTAGACCCTGGGCTGGGGACACAGTTGGGGGATTTGCTGATGTAGAAATCCTCAGAGTGAAACTTGGGTGCTGTCAAGGTGCTCCAGCCTGGAGACCTCAACACCCCTTCCTACCTACCTCTGTTTGGGATCCTGGTCCCAGCAGAATACCCAGGCTATCACCATCATTGTTGCTTCAGCAGCCCTGTGAGGATTGCCCCCAGCTGGGGACCACTCTGCTGCCCCGGGTCATCAAGGGTACCAAGGAGCTTGAGAAGCCTCTATTTGCCCTGCTTCCTTTACTGCTTGCTTCTCACACCATCTGCCTTCAGCACTGTCTTGCTCTATGCTCAGGCTGTTTACTGTCATACACCCACTCCTATGACCCTGCGAAGTGGCCCTTACTGGAGACAGAACAGGTCTGGCCCAGTAGCATCCTGAGGGAATGGCAATATAGACTCATGTTAAATATTAGCTGTGTTGACTGAGCTGGTTCTCAGGATGTGAAATATGAAGACAGCACTCCTAGGCCCCACCACTCACACTGACCCATGTTCCACTCTGCATCCAGGATGTGCTTATGTGACTATTTGGTACCCAGTACCTCAGCCTCCTATAGAGTGAGCTACATGTTCAGGCCCCCATCCTCACAGGCCACTCTTGGAGCGAGTGCTGGTGATAATGGCCAAAGCAGTGGCCTGGGAAGAGAAGATGAGGTAAACAGCCACAGTGTAGATCTTAGGGCACTTGGTAAATGGAAATGGGTAATTGTGAATACAGAGGCCTGGACACAGATCCCAAGACCCATTTATCACAGGCCATCTTGGCTGTCAAGTGAGACACCAGGGCTGCTGGTGTAGAAATGCTCTCACTTAGAGAAGATGTTTGCCATGCAGTGAGGGTTGATACAAAAGCTTGTCAGTTGAGCCTCAGCCTAACATGGCCTGGGGGTAACTTACAGGGCTTCTCATTGCCATGTTCTTCTGTGTGCCAAGGTGACTTATCTTCAGGTGACTACAGTCTGATAATGGCCTGTGGCCACCTTCTAATATGCTCTTCCTGGGGAACTGAGGGCCTCCCTTCAGGTTCTTACTTTGAAGAACAGCCCACAGGCCTGCCTCCTGCTTGCTGAGAGCTGGAATGGAAGCCTAGGGCTATGGGATAGTTGCAGCATTCCAGGAACAGCAAAGGACACGTAAGCAGACTGAGTAAGCATTTCTAGGACTTCTTGCAATCATTGCAAGAATGTGTCCTGAGAAATGAATATACATGCAAGGGTGGAGCAGCACTCAGCAGCAGGCTGGTACCAGCAGCCTTGGTCCCAGAGTGCCCATCTCTGACTGGTACCAGCATCCTTAGTCCCAGAGTGCCCATCTCTGACTGGTATCTGCAGCCTTGGTCCCAGAGTGCCCATCTCTGACTGGTACCAGCAGCCTTGGTCCCAGAGTACCCATCTCTGACTGGTACCAGCATCCTTAGTCCCAGAGTGCCCATCTCTGACTGGTATCTGCAGCCTTGGTCCCAGAGTGCCCATCTCTGACTGGTATCTGCAGCCTTGGTCCCAGAGTGCCCATCTCTGACTGGTATCTGCAGCCTTGGTCCCAGAGTGCCCATCTCTGGCTGGTACCAGCAGCCTTGGTCCCAGAGTGCCCATCTCTGGCTGGTACCAGCAGCCTTAGTCCCAGAGTGCCCATCTCTGGCTGGTACCAGCAGCCTTGGTCCCAGAGTACCCATCTCTGACTGGTACCAGCAGCCTTGGTCCCAGAGTACCCATCTCTGACTGGTTCCTGCAGCCTTGGTCCCAGAGTGCCCATCTCTGACTGGTATCTGCAGCCTTGGTCCCAGAGTGCCCATCTCTGGCTGGTACCAGCAACCTTAGTCCCAGAGTGCCCATCTCTGGCTGGTACCAGCAGCCTTAGTCCCAGAGTGCCCATCTCTGGCTGGTACCAGCAGCCTTGGTCCCAGAGTACCCATCTCTGACTGGTACCAGCAGCCTTGGTCCCAGAGTGCCCATCTCTGACTGGTACCTGCAGCCTTGGTCCCAGAGTGCCCATCTCTGGCTAGTACCAGCAGCCTTGGTCCCAGAGTGCCCATCTCTGGCTGGTACCAGCAGCCTTGGTCCCAGAGTGCCCATCTCTGACTGGTACCAGCATCCTTAGTCCCAGAGTGCCCATCTCTGACTGGTATCTGCAGCCTTGGTCCCAGAGTGCCCATCTCTGGCTGGTACCAGCAGCCTTAGTCCCAGAGTGCCCATCTCTGGCTGGTACCAGCAGCCTTGGTCCCAGAGTGCCCATCTCTGACTGGTATCTGCAGCCTTGGTCCCAGAGTGCCCATCTCTGACTGGTACCAGCAGCCTTAGTCCCAGAGTGCCCATCTCTGGCTGGTACCAGCAGCCTTGGTCCCAGAGTACCCATCTCTGACTGGTACCAGCAGCCTTGGTCCCAGAGTACCCATCTCTGACTGGTTCCTGCAGCCTTGGTCCCAGAGTACCCATCTCTGACTGGTTCCTGCAGCCTTGGTCCCAGAGTGCCCATCTCTGACTGGTATCTGCAGCCTTGGTCCCAGAGTGCCCATCTCTGGCTGGTACCAGCAGCCTTAGTCCCAGAGTGCCCATCTCTGGCTGGTACCAGCAGCCTTGGTCCCAGAGTGCCCATCTCTGACTGGTATCTGCAGCCTTGGTCCCAGAGTGCCTGTATCTGGCTGGTACCAGCAGCCTTGGTCCAAGAGTGCCAATTTATGACTGGTATCTGCAGCCTTAGTCCTAGAGTGCCCATCTCTACTAGTACCAGCAGCCTTAGTCCCAGTCTGACTAGTATCAGCAGCCATAGTCCCAGAGTGCCCATCTCTGGCTGGTATCAGCAGCCATAGTCCCAGAGTGCCCATCTCTGGCTGGTACCAGCAGCCATAGTCCCAGAGTGCCCATCTCTGGCTGGTACCAGCAGCCTTAGTCCCAGAGTGCCCATCTCTGGCTGGTACCAGCAGCCTTAGTCCCAGAGTGCCCATCTCTGACTGGTATCTGCAGCCTTGGTCCCAGAGTGCCCATCTCTGGCTGGTATCAGCAGCCATAGTCCCGGAGTGCCCATCTCTGGCTGGTATCAGCAGCCATAGTCCCAGAGTGCCCATCTCTGGCTGGTACCAGCAGCCTTAGTCCCAGAGTGCCCATCTCTGGCTGGTACCAGCAGCCTTAGTCCCAGAGTGCCCATCTCTGGCTGGTATCAGCAGCCTTGGTCCCAGAGTGCCCATCTCTGGCTGGTATCAGCAGCCATAGTCCCAGAGTGCCCATCTCTGGCTGGTACCTGCAGCCTTAGTCCCAGAGTGCCCATCTCTGACTGGTATCTGCAGCCTTGGTCCCAGAGTGCCCATCTCTGGCTGGTACCTGCAGCCTTGGTCCCAGAGTGTCCATCTCTGACTGGTACCAGCAGTCTTAGTCCCAGAGTGCCCATCTCTGGCTGGTACCTGCAGCCTTGGTCCCAGAGTGCCCATCTCTGGCTGGGAACATGCTGAGCATCTGGCTAGTCACCACTGATCCAGCAGCAATCAGGGTTCCCCTCTTTAAGAATGGACTCAAAGCCAGGTGGTGGTGACACATGTCTTTAATCCCAGCACTCAGGAGTCAGTGTCAGGCAGATCTCTGAGTTTGAGGAGAGTTCTAGGACAGCCAGGGCTACACAGAGAAACCCTGTCTCCGGAGGAAAAAAAAAAGAACTCAAACAAGCTCAAGGATGAGTTTATTTAGTTTAAAGGGGAGAAGAAGGGAGGGAAGAGGAGGAGGGGAAAAATGGGAGCGAAGGAAAGGGGAAGGGAGGGGAGGGCAGGGAAGGTGGGGGGGGGACGGAAAAACCAGGGTAGACAAAATGTGAAGCCTTAGCATCTGCCTGGAGAGAAGAATGGAGGTAATAGGCAAGCAGCCAGTTCTGTCTCAGCTGTCATGAAGTCAGACACAGGCAGGGTGGGAGGGGGAGGCTCTGAGGCAGTGCTTCTCAACCTTCCTAATGCTGTGACCCTTTAATACAGTTCCTCCTGGTGTGGTGACCCTAAAAAGACCATAAAATTATTTTTGTTGCTACTTTGTGACTATAATTTTGCTACTGTTATGAATTGCAATGTAAATCTCTGCATCTTCCAATGGTCTTAGGCTGCCCCCGTGACAGTGCTGTTTGACCCCCAAAGGGGTGGCCACCCTCAGGTAGAGAACTGCTGCTCTGGAGAGAGTAAAAAGCCCACAATATTGGGAAAAGAAGCTCAAACGGTTGAGGAGAGCATGCTCCAAAAGAGAAAGGGAAGTTATGCTTTTCTGAGTAATCAAGAGACGTAAACTGACTTACAAGCTACACAGGGATTCTGGGAAGAAGTGCAGCATCTCATGAGAGGACATTATCCCACCTATCTCTGCAGTATGGCTTTCTTAGGGGCAATCCCTTGGCCATGTGAACTACCCAGCCCAATTGAAATGTTAGGTCTCCCTTCAGGCTGGAAATTCGGTTCTCTTGACCAGGAGATTCTTTTATACATTAACTCCACATGGAGTGATGGGTCTATAAGCATTGCCTGATTACTCCATTTCATACCAACAAAACATGTACACTTCATGTGGGCACATACATGGGAGGCAGATCTAAGACAATGGCTCTCTGTATAAATGACAGTCTTATAGGCTCACTATTGCTCTGGTGAAACACCATGACCAAAGCAACTTGGGAAGGAAAGGATTTATTTGGCCTACATTTCTATATCACTGTTCAGCACTGAAGGAAGTCAGGACAGGAACAGGGCAGGAACCTGGAGGCAGAGGCTGATGAGGAAGCCATGGAGGGATGTTGCTTACTGGCTTGCTCATCATGGCCTTGCTTAGCTTGTTTTCTTATAGAACCCAGGACCACCAGCTCAGGGATGAAACCACCTGTAAAGGGCCTAGCCCTTCCCTGTCAATCACAAATTAAGAAAATGCCTTACAGGCAAGGCATTTTCTTAACTGAGGCTCCCTCCTCTCAAATGACTCTAGCTTGTGTCAAGCTGACAGAAACTAACTATATAAAGCTAGCTAAAACAAGAATGAAGTAGAAGAATGTGAGTTGGTTTATTTATCTTATCTTAAAGGGTGTTTTGTTTGTTTTTTTGTTCTTTGTTTTAAGCTGGGGAAATGGTGGCTCACACTTGCAATCCCATGTGGGAGGTAGAGGCAGAAGAATTGATATTGGAAACTCTGTAGTAAGTTGGATGGGCTACAGAGACCCTGTCTTAAAATTAAATTACATTTACAAATAAAGAAGCATTCTTTTTTGTTAATGAGGGTTGTTTTTATAAGGTTCATTGTTTGGGTTTAGGGAAAAGAGAGGAGTCCTGATATAGCTAAGATGCAAGGTCTGAATATTCTGGCCCCAGCCCTAAGTAAGCATGGCCTGTTGTTTTAACATCCTTGCTGGAGATGTCATTAGTAAGGCCAGCACTATCTCTGTAGGAAATTCTGATATTATCAGTTGTGTTGATGGCCTTGAATCTTGGCCAGTAGAAACAAAAACTAGATCACAGGGTGAGAGGCTTCTTTCTGTCCTGGGTCCCGGAAGTCTCCATGTCTTTCTGCCCTGCCCCAGTGAAATTGCAGGAGCTGGAAATGCAGTCTAGACTGCTGTTTCCAAACCGTGGCTCTGCCATTCCTTGCCTGTGAATGTGACCTTTAATCTCTGCCTGGCACACTGTGTACAGTGAGTGCTTGTTGATCCATCTTTCAGTATTTTTTTTTCAGGCATCAGGGAGGTGCCATCTCCCATTTCAGCTGATTAGTGGTTTGTTTAAAATTTTCAACTAATATTTTAACAGGGACATTTTGCTTTTTGTTTCTTTCAGGGTTGCCTAGACTGTAAATTGATTTTGGTCATTTTTTCTAATTATACAAAATAATAGAAAGTCTGGATTCAAACAGGTTTTATTGGATCAGATAAAACAAAATTCCCCCTAAAACTAACGTGGTGTTTCTGGGTAGGAGAACACCCGAGAAAATGATGCATGGTGCTTTTTCTGTAGCAGGTGATAGGAAAAGAAACGTGACAGCAAGTATCTCCTCACTTCCTAATCTTAGCTTAGTCCTACAGATTCCTCCAGAGTGCCAGTCCTGGCGCTCAGTACAAGGAACCTTTTCTCAAGGAACTGGATGGGAAGATAGTCCCAAAAGCTTAATGTCACCAAAGCAGAGCAGGAAAGAGCAGGGGCCACTTTGAATGGGCTTCATGATGCATGGGCCACGGGATGGTAGTGACAGGCTGTTTACAAGCTCGGGCTTGGATGGTCCACAAGTCAGGGAGACAGCAGCACAAACTCTCCAACTACCAAGTGAGATTGGTGAGGATAGTGGATGGTATTCTCCAGATCTGGGACAATATGCAGGACTCTTTGGGCAGGATTTCATTGAGCTTTTATGCTTTAAGTCTTTATCAGAGTATTGTGCTCACTATAAAACAGATGTTAATAGGAAGATGACTAATAGTTTTAGGCCAAAATATACTTCAGAAGATATTGTGGCTATCTCCATAACTCTAATAAGCAAGCCCCACCCAGATAGATGACCTGCTTCCATCCATAGCACAGCGGTGCCCAGAGACTTCTTAAGGGGCAAAGGCAGTACCCATCTTCCTTCTGTCTGTCCAGGAGAGCCTTTTGGCTTTTACCACTGTACTTTTTTTTAAAAAACAACATTTATTTATTTTATGCTGGACATAATTATACATGCCTTTTTTTAAAAAAATGAAAACGAACATTTATAAACAATATTTGGGAATTTGGGCATCATTCTTTCCAAGCTGCTTCCTGCTGGTAGGGGCACTGTCATGGGAGACTCCTAAGAAGACGCAGAAATCCTGGCTGTAGTGGTCTGCAAGGCTGCATTGTCCCATTGACATTGCTTTAGGGGGTCTTGCTCGATCAAACCACATTAGTCTGGAAGGGATCCAGAGCTTTTCATTTTCGGTGGAAACAAAATTAGAAATCCTTTTCCCCAGTAACTTGTTCTTAGGCTTAAATTTTAAGCCTCCATCCCTCCCTCCCTCCCTCTTACCCTCTTTCCCCTGTGACATGCACCCTGGCCACCCTACCCTCCCATCCCCCACCCCCATTCCACTTGTAGGGCTATGCTATCCAGGTTGGGTCATGTAAGTCTGTCAAGTCATTTGAAGTAGGGACTAGGACTTCTCTCCTGTCTCTAAGTTAAGGGGGTATCCCTCCATGGGGGATGTGTCTGCAAGGTCCTTTTGTGCACCAGAAATAGATCCTGTTTCTACTGTCTGAGGTCCCCCAGACTGCTCAGTCCTTCTAGCTGAGACCCATATTCAGGGGGGTCTGAGTCAGTCCCTTGCTGGGTTCCTAGCCACCAGTCTGGGAGGCCCAAGCTCCTCCTTGTTCAGGTCAGCTGTCTTTGTGAGTTTCTGCAACCTGGTCTTGTCCCCTCTCTCTGCATCTGGATTCTGGTTCGACTCACTGCTTGGTTATGGGTGTTTGCTTCTGTTTCCAACAGGTACTAGAAGAGGACTCCATGATGGTGGATAATTTAGTTGATAATCTCACTATCAGGAAAGGGCCTTTATGGTTGCCTTTCCTTACCACTGCACTTTTAAAGCAAACTCTTTTGAGGTATTTTGCATGCAGTAAAAGCTACCAATTCTTAGGTGTACAGATGGTAAACATGAGAATTGTATAAACACAGGCATAAGCATGATCTGAAACATTCTCAACATCCCTAAAAGTTTCCTGTGTCCCTTTGTAGTTATTCTCTGTCCCCAAATAATTTGTTTACTTTTTGTGTAGAAACATTTTTCAATGTATGAAAAACACAAGAATAAGAATATAAGGGGCCTAAGGAAATATCTTAGTGGGTAAGAACACTTATTAAGTAAGAAGAAGACCTGAGTTAAAATCCTGAGTACCCACATAAAAGTTAGGCATGGCTACATGTACTCATAAACTCAGTGCTGCGGGGCAAAGACAGGTGGAACCTGAGAGCTCAATGGCCTGACAGCCTAGCCAAAATAGTGGGTGAGGTTCACTGGAAGACCCTGTCTCAAAAATAAATCAAAGATTGCTAGAAGATATTTGACACACATATTTGACATGTGTGTGCACCTTTACCAACATATGTACATATAACACACACACACACACACACACACACGAATCAATGAATTTACAAACTATTCAGGTACATTACTTTCCTAAATCACTTGCTATAAAACTCTCACTCCACTTTTAGGAGAGAGTGTGTTACATGCACTGTAGCCTTACCTCTAACTACATCCATGCATTCTTCCTAAATCAGGACAAGATCTTACATGAGCACAGCTCATTTGTGAAACTTTGGTAAGTTTAACCGTGGTAGGATATTTGTGTCTATCCGTTTCTTGTATCCTTGATTTGTGAGTCAGCCTAGGAATGTCCCAAGTGGCATTGCCCCATCCCAAGCCCAAGGCCCAATGTCAGCTTAGATATCACATTTGATTCTCATGCCTTTTCCTTTCTTTAACGAGAACATTTTACAGGCCCTCATGACATTGGATTTTTGAAGAACACATCCCTCTTGCCCTTCTTCAAACCAAGCATCCCTCATTTCAGCTTTGTCTGATTCTCTTATGACTGTAGTCCAGCTAGCCATTCTTGGCTGGAACACTCAGAGGATGCTGCATCTTTCATAGAGACTTGCATCTCATCTGAGGTACAAAGAGACCATTTGCTTCATGCTGATGACTTTAACTTTGATTACCTGGTCAAGATGGTGCTTGTCTAACCTCTTGAATCACACTGTTCCTTCTCAAAATGTCCTTCTTAGTAACATTGTTTTCCAAGCCTTGCACATTAGGCAAGTTTTCTATCCCTGAGCAACAATCCCAAACACAAAGATATTTTCAATTTACTAATCATTTTTTTATTCTTAGCTGGTCAATTGTATGATATGATGCCTGTACAATTATCTTCCTTCTCCAGGAATCTCTCAGTGTTCACTGATGGGCACTTGACCTGCTGCTAAAGAGCTTTCCCATTGTTTCTTTTTACTTCTGTCTTCTTTCATTTATTATAGTGTGGGGTCATTTGGTTCTCAAGGTGTACAAGATTTGTGCAGTGAGGTCCCTTCCAAGCTGGCTTTCTGTGGCACTGTGACATGCTGCCATTATTTTCTTGGTTCTGTTCTTCCTGGTATAACAAGGCTCAACTTGTGCCCATTCTGTTAGCCACTTCCTAAAGGACCTTGATCACTGCTAATAGAGAACCTTATTTTCAGATGCTTAAGGGCTTGAGACAAAAATAAAGATGTCCACTGGTCTATCAGTTCCAATACCAATGTCCCGAAAAGTACAGTTTTTAAGCCATGCCACTAGGAGATGAAATTTTTGAAGCTTTCTGAGTCTTAAAATGTGAACAGCTACAAAATATGAAGGACCACCAGTGGAGTTTGGCAAAAAGTAACAAATTATGTTATTTTTCAACCCCCTACCTTAAAATATACTTTTCTGGCTGGGGAGAAAGCTCATGTAAAGGCAGTCATGGTAGTGCACGTGTCTGCCCAGCATTCCTGCAGGATGGCAGTGACAGGAGAGTCCATAAAAGCTAGGAGGCTGCGTAGCCTGGCATATGCACCAGTGAACAAAAGGCTGCCTCAAGCAAGGTGCAAAGTGAAGGTCAATAGCTGCTCTTATCTTCCAATATCCTTGTGTGCACCATGCTGTGCACATGCACACACACACACACACACACACACACACACACACACACTCTCACACACACTCACACACAGACACACACACACACTCACACACACACACTCACACACAGACACACACTCACACAGACACACACACAGACAAACACAGACACACACACACACTCACACACAGACACACACACACAGACACACACACACTCACACACACTCACACACACACAGACACACACACACTCACACACAGACACACACACACACTCACACAGACACACACACACACAGACACACACACACTCACACACACACACTCACACACAGACACACACACACAGACACACACACACATTCACACACACTCACACACACACACAGACACACACACACACACTCACACACACTCACACACACACACACACACATACACACAGACACACACACACAGACACACACACACACACACACTCACACATACACACAGACACACACACACACACACACACACACACACACACACACACACACGAGAGACAGACACACCCCAGTTTTCAAAGATGCTTCCTAATCTATGTAATAGTTTGCTTTAGCTGTGCCCCTGATACCTCCTGAATTACAAAGGAAAATTATTGTAAGAATTCCCCTCTGTGATGTGCAGGGGGATGGGAAAGCAGGGAAAAGGGATTCTAAGAACCTTGGCAGCAAAGGCACCATGCTCCAAAGGTGAGACTGGGATTCAACCCAGACGTGGAACATGAAGATTGGCAGAGGCCACTGGCCAGGATGGTTGGTGTGGATGGCCTTTCTCTGCCACCACCATCCTTCCTAAGTGGCAGAGTCCTCTGGGTTGTCTTCCTTGCTCTGTGGAATGCTGAAGCCACACAATGCACCTCTGACAGGGTACCCTCTGGAGCCCTTAGTTTTGGCAAGGGTATTCACTCCAGACATGTATAGTGGCTGCCTGCCTGCTGCTGTGTAAGTTAACTGAGCTGGCCACGGCTTTCAGTTGCAGATTGTTTCAGCAGAAGAATAATATATTAAGAGGAAAGTAGAAAACTGAGAGTTGATGAAGATTTGACAGCAGACTCAGCAAAATGGAAGGCTCCAAGAAGGGCTTGACATAGTGGACCCTGTCATCAGGCCAGCCTGCCAATAACATCCAGGTGACTCTACACAAGACCTGTAGCTTTCACTGGTGATACACTGGAGATTTATCGTCCTCAGCAGCCCTGCACATCACCTGTGACCATTGCTGCACCCATGTATCACTTTTCAAAACTATAGGCCATGATTGGACCCAACCACTAGATTGCCAGGGGTAGGCTTGATGATTAGGACATGTTTCTGGAGTCAGCCTTGCTGGGTTCAACATCTAGGTTCTTTTACTGATGAGCTGTTTGCATCCTTGAATTAATCTAATTTCCTCATCCATTGAATGGGAACAGCAAACACACTAGGTGGATGGTATTATGAAGAATTCAACAGAACGAGTCGTTATTTTTATGATGTTTAGTGCCTGTCACATAGTGCTATTTATTTCTAGTGCTAGTTGCCCAGACCTGGTGGCACATGCCATTAATCCAAGCACTTGGGAAACAGATGCAGGTGGATCTCTGTGAGTCCAAGCCCACCACCTTCATCAACATAATGAATTCTAGGCTAGCCATGGCTACCCAGTGGAACCCTGTCTCCAACAAAACAAAACACTTCCACTGGTTGAATAGCAGTGTGCTAGTCTTGAACTTCTACCATAGGAAGAGATCTGGGACAGCTACCCTTTTCTGGAATTCCCCTCCTGCTATCAAAAGTAGGTGCCACCAAAAATGGGTGTTCAGATACTGTACAGCCCAAAATGATAAAAGTCAAAAGCCAAGATGTAAGACTTTTATAAAGGAAGAAGGAAGTCCTCTCTAAGTGGGCTGCTGGTAAATGCAAACTGAAAGAAAAATCTGATAGAAACGGTCGGCAACGGAAGCAGAAGGGAAAGGAAGCAGATGTCTTCAAATCTGAAGGCAGAGCTAACAGTGCTGCAATCATTTCTGGTGTTTATTGTGTTTATTTTATGGGGATATAAACATGTCACACATGCATCCTGTTATCCCAGGAAACTCTCACAATCCATTGCCAGCCCTGTCTCTGGCACTGAAGTTCTTCCCCAAAGTTTTGAAGCTCCGAGCCCAGACCAGGCTGTCATGGCCTTTCTGGATCTCTGTCCCTGAGTCCTGCCGTCCATATTTGCCTTTCACCGTCCATCTTAAACTTAGATCGTACATCCAAGGTTTTAAAGTTGGAGTAAGTTCCCAGTGCCTCTCAGAAGGCAGAGAGCATTGCTGTTTCTTTCTCTGGCTCACCTTCCTCAGGTCAACATTCACCAGCTCTCTGGTTTTAAACACCCTAGTTTTTGTTATTTGCCTCTGAGTGTCTGAGGTTGCTTCTCTTTCTGCCTGGAACATTCTTTTCTGTTTTCCACCCCCACTCTAGTGCATTGACTGTTTCCTTTTTATCTTCCCATCTCTGCTCAAAGTTCATCCCACAGCAGGGCCTGTCCTGGTCAGCAGCCTTTGCAGGCTTGGCTCCTAGTTGCTTGATTCCGTTACCCAGTTGAGTTGCTTTGTAGCTTTCATCTGGGAACACAGCTGCAGCTCCTCCACCCACTAACTAGAGTACAGATTCCCGAGACCAGGACTGTCCCGTCTGGTTTCTGAATCCTTGCTTAGGCAACAACCAAGTACACATTGGAACCTGTACAGGTCATTAGGTTATAACATATCAAATACTTTTCAAGGAATACTTGTTGATATGTCCATTGTACTGGTTTGATTTTTGTCAATTTGACTCAAACCCAGATATATCTGGGAAGAGGGAATCCTAATTGAAAAAAAAAATGCCTGTGTAATATTGGTCTATAGGCATGGCTATTGGGTGTTGCTTTGATTAATGATCAATATGGGAGGACCCACCTTACTGTAGAGTGCCACTCCTGGACAGGTGGTTCTGGATTGTATGAGGAAGCAGGCTGGGCAAGTCATGTGAGCATGCCAGGAAGCAGCGGCCCTCGGTGACTTCTGCACCAGTTCCTGTAGAGGTTCCAGCCCCACTTGAGTTCCTGCTGACTTCACTCAGTGTTAGATTATTCCCTGGAAGTATAAGGTAAAATAAACTCTTTCCTCCCCAAGTTGCTTGTGGTCACGATGTTTATCACAATAATAGAAACCCAAACTGGGATGCTATTTCATAGACAGAAAAAAGTACCAAGTCTTCATAACTGTTAAGGATCTTGTTGCTTAGTGATAAAACAAGACCATGTAATCTACTAAATGCATTTTGTTTTCAGTGGGGTGTTTTTTCCTGATTTTTTTTTTAAAGAAAAAGGAAAGGTATCAAAGATGCTTGGTGCTTTTGGATTGTGAACACAAGAGGCACTACCTATGAGCATGGTCCCTGCCAGCACTTACTGCAAATAATAGTGAAACAGAAGCAACTTTGATGATACGATGGCAAGCAGGTTCCAATGTACATACAATGTACATAAAAAGTACATTTAATCCCAGCACTTAAGAGGTGGAGGCAGGTGGATCTCTGTGAATTCAAAGCCACACAGATCTACACAGTGAGTTCCAAGACAGTCAGGGCTATTCAGAGAAATACTGTTGAGAAAAAAAAATCTATTGAGGTCTATTACTGTCATGAAAATTAATTTATGTATTTTTTTGACACAAATATATACTTGCTCACAGATTTTTGGGCAAGGTTAAGTTGATATCCATTCAGTTATGGAGCCAGAAGCTTCAGGGCCAGGGGAGCAAAACCTCTCTGTTACCATCTCCCTTCCAGCACGTTCCTAAGAGTTAAGGAGTCCATTACAAAAAGGATCAATATGAAGGGGACTGACTAAACAATATTCTTGGAATTTGTTGGGGAGAGGCAATTAACAGCAAAGAGGAATGGGAAATGATAAGACTAGAAACTGAGAATTAGAGCCAGGAAAAGAATTTGGCTAGTTCATGACCCTTTGCTTTTTAATGGAAACTGTCTTGTTGTTTTCCTGACGAAGGTGGGGCTGGGAGAATAGAGATGCATCCTGAACCCACAGCTCCTCTGGTTCCCATCTGGCTGCCTGCTGGGGCAGGAGGGCCAATAGCTTGTTCTTTGCTGCCTGCATTCCTTCATCGATAAAAGCAACCAACTGTGCACCAGAAATGCAGCCATCTGTTACCACATGGTGGCAATACTCTGGGATTCATCCTTGGGCATTTGCCAAAATTGCTTGGTCTTACCTGCTGCACAGTAGGCTGTATGGTATAGCCTGTGGCTTCTCAGCTGTGAATCCCTGGTCTGCCAGTACCCTGAATATTATAGGTAGAGCAGTGGGTCTAATAGGACAGGCATCAATGACAGGGATTTTTTTTTTTAGCTCCATTATAAACTTATAGGACTGATGTCACACAGCTAGCCCATCTGTGACAGAGAGACATTACTATGCATCTTCCGAGGGTACAGAACTGTGAAATGAGCCATTAGTTTAAGCCCTAGAGGTTTCATTTACTTTGTGTACAGGAAAAGAATCTGAGTACTGGCTTATAACCCAGAGCCCTCCTTCACCTGTAAGATGAAATGTGACCTCATAGTCTTACCATGTTTTCTACCAGAAGTTCTCTACCTGTGACTCCCCAGGACAGCCAATGCCGGCATTAGTGCCTTCTGAGTCCTTGGTGGAAGTTTCATCGTGCACATTGTATTGCGGATGGGAGGGGAGCCATCAATCCACTTAGTACTATGTCCTCTGGGTGGACCCCACACTTGCTCAAGCTTATTTGAACTCTTCAGCCTGGAGCTCTTGAGCTGACCAGCCTCTGACAGCCGCTGGAATCCCAAAGCCAGACTAATTTCTATAGAATCCCATGCACCAGGGACTAATCTAACCATGGAGATACTGTCTTGAAGTTGAGGCAATTTCCCCTTAATCTTTTTGATAAAGGGTCCTCAGAATCTAAGTGGGATGTTTTGTTTTCTGAGACAGATTTTACTGTGTTGTTCAGGCTGTCATCAAATTCATGATCTTCTTGACTCTGTCTTCCAAGTTGGGATTATGGGTCTGTGCCACTGTACTCCATGAGAAAGGCAATATATGGGGATCTTTTGCATTTGTCCAGCTGCCAAACAATGACAAAAAAGAAAGCACAATCACATGCATATGTTTTTAGTCTTTGTTTTTTGAGGCACTCACATTTATGTGGGTACTTGAACTTTGATATATGGCCCAAATGATGGATCCTCATAAGCTGCCATGGCTTTTGTAGCTCACAGACATTAAATATTTATTTTTTTTTCCTGGAATGAACTTAGTGCTGCTAAAGAAGCAATATTCTAGAATGAACCCTATCTATCTGTCTGTCTGTCTGTCTGTCTATCTATCTATCTATCTATCTATCTATCTATCTATCTATCATCTATCTATCCCCTATGGACCATCTATCTTCTCTTTGAAAATCCACTTTCATAGACTTTTGGTTGATTATTTCTAGGTGAGGAGTGAGATTTTTGGCATATATATTCTGCTTTTCTCAAAATTCAGTGACTGGTAAATTATAATATTTTATATGATTTTTGATGAATGCAAGGAAAAGGTAAGACTCATTTACATGAAAGACCTCTTCTGAATTGCCATGTCAGTCACCGTCACATGGTTCAGATGGTTCAGTGTTCTCAGCCTGTCATGCAGAAGGCCTTGAGGAACTCACCCATAGGGCTTTGTATTTGTTTTCCAGTGACTGTGGAATTGGGAATATAAGAAAATTGTACTACTAACCAAAATCATATAAACAAGGGTGATAAGGCATTTGTAGACACATCATCAAATCTTGACAACAGTGTCACTCAAACTGTCCAAGCAAGGCTGCAAACACAGAACCTCCTAGAGAACAACCATCTAGAGACTCACTCGTGTTTCTATAGCATTGTGTATCCATTATTCATAAATGTGTCAGTGTTCAACTGATGGGAAAACCCAAAAAGCTTACTTCCTTAATACAGTCTGCCAAAAAAAAAAAGAAAAAAGAAAGAAAGGAAAGAAAAAGAAAAAAAAAAAAAACCCTCCTCATGTTTGGGTGGGGAGGATCTGGAAGAGTGGCAAGGTGTCACAGGCCTGGGCCACCTCTGTGACTTGGAAGAAGAGCCCAGGTGAGTAGCCCAGGGCCAGCCTGCTCTTTCCCTGAGGTCTCCATCTTCATGCTGAATTTCTTGGTTCCTGTGGCAGTGTTGATTCAAAGTCATGTCCCTGCTTTGAGAACAGATTTTCAGGGAAACAAATAGCATCATAAGTAAGGACACATAAATGCATAGGCGCCTCTCACTCAGAAACACTGTTTTGTATAAAGGTCTTAGAATTCAGAGCACAAGATGAATCCTTACTCTGTTTCTTCCTTCCTTCCCTACTTCCTTCCTTCCTTCCTTCCTTCCTTCCTTCCTTCCTTCCTTTCCTTTTTCACCCTCCCTCCTTCCTTCTCTCTCCCTCCTTTCTCTCTCTCTCTCCTTATCTCTCTCTCTCCTCCTCTAACCAGATAGTACAAATATAAAAACAGTGAAACCTCTGGTTATTGACATAGTATTTGATTTGATTAGCTCTTTCTTGGTGCTGAAATTAGATTGTGTGTTGTGCTATCAGCCCACTGAGACCTACCTTAAAAAGTTGTTTTGCGAGTTAGTACAGTATTTAAAGAAGACTCTAGAATAGGAGAAACCATGTGTTAATGTTCCAACACATACTATCCAGTCTCTAGTGTCCAGACAACCATGGAGGAGCAATGGATGGTCTAGGAGAAGCTTCACATGAAACCCTGAACTCCACAGGGAGGACAGTACTGATCCCAGAGGCCCAGTCACCCACATGAGCTTGAGCAATGCTTCGGTGTACACATAGGTTTCTTTTTCTAAACTGGTTTATATGAAATCTCACCTGAGGGATATAAAGAATTTCTTCCAGAAGCCGAAGGTTTCTGTGGTCCAAGATGATCTAGACAGTTTATAAAAGAATACAGACCTGGTCTAGGGCTTGAAGAAGGGACAATTAGAAAACTCCAGGTATTTTACATTTGCATGTCCAATATCTTTATGATTGCTCATTTTAAATACACACACACACACACACACACACACACACACACACACACACACGCTCACGTGTGCGCGCACATACGCGTGTGTGTGTGTGTGTGTGTGTGTGTGTGTGTGTGTGTGTGTACATATGTGTGTGTGTGTGTTTAATTGAGCCCAAGCCCTCAGTAATAAGATGGGATTTGGGAAATATATTTCCTATGTTTCTGTAGATCTTTTCCCGAGTGACTGTATGTAGTAAGACTTTGATATGTAATTAGAATTGCAGTTGAGACATTTTTCACTTCTTCTATCGCCTTATTCTGAAACAACTTATTCAAACCAGAATCCATTTTTCTGTGATAACTAACAGTGGCATCTGGTAAAGCTGTAAAGTTTATTCAGCCATTATTCCAGGCACCTTAACTGAATGGTGTTACCTATTCCTTCCCATGCACACTCGAGATGCCACTAATGTATTCCTATCCATTCCGTCTATGAGCAAACTGAAGCTCTGGGACCAGGCTCAATGCTCATGGTAGAGCTGGGTTTTGAACCCACATGGTTTGACTTCAGAGCTCTGTTCTTGGTTACAGCCTTGTGTTTCTGACTCCCACAGCCAATATCTTACCAAAGTTTACACAAGAAGCTAATCTCTCCTGTGCCCTCGCTGCTGTCCCAGGCTGTTTTCCTCTATAGCTAGTCTCTGCTATCTCCACCCCAGCCTGGACTTCACTCTCTACCCTGCCATCAGTGTAGCCTTTTAGAGACATAAGTGAGACTGCTGCTTTCCTGCTACAGACCTTTCTCTTTTGCCCTATTGACATAGATCTGAAACCTGCACTTAGTACTTGAGACCTTCTCTCTCTCCTCTGATGACCCCCCCACCCCTGCCATTATCTCCAGGGTACTTAGCTTTGGTCTCAGAACCTCTGTTGGAACTTTTAAAACCCTTCCTCATCTCTCAGCATACCAGATTCTGCAATGCCAATCCTTCTGCCCACAATTCTCTTTCTTACTAGTCCAAGCTAATGGACACCTAACAGAATACATCTTAAATATCTCTTCCTCATAGAAGCCTTCGTTGATTCCCCTTTTTCAAATTGTGTCAGAATATCCTTTATGGAATCTTCTACATTAAAAGAGCAGAACCATTTTGGGATTGGCTCTATTTACCACCCGCCTCTCCTGCTATATTCAAGCTTCTTGGGGTGAAGGGACCTTTCATTATCAGTAGATCAGCAGCGCTCTGTATAGTGGCTGAACTCCATGAATACTTGCAAAATGAAGCAATATGTTGCCATTTGATGTTTCTAGTGTTGCATAAGAGAAAGGGTATTTTGACTTTAAAAATAGAGTGAGCATGGTGAGTTAAGGCACAATATTAATAGAAGAAATGTAAGTCCATGACTAATTCTCCACTTGTATGGATGCAAACTTCCTTATGCACTGACACTGGATGACAAACGGATATCCCAGAGGGATCATTTACTGTTTGCATCATGTTGCCTAGGTTATCAGATTTTCTTGGTGCAGGAGTGTGAACAGATACTATGAACATGCTATTTATCTGTTAGCATTAAAAGTGGCATAGGGAGAATAGATGTCACACAGTTATCCATTACTTCTCCTCCTTCAATACTGAAAATTTCATCCAGGCACACCTAGTTAAAGACTAACTTTCAAAGCTTTCCTTGCTGTTAGAGGTAGCCATGTAGCTAAGTTACAGGCATCAAGATATCAACGGAATCAATACAGGCCATTTCCGAGTTGCTTCCTTAACAGGAAGTGATCCTTCCCTTCTAGGAAAGGGCATGTTCTTGATAGTAGGAGCTGCAGCAGCTGTCTTTACCATGAGGAAGAAGGATGTTGAAATGAGAAGTCAATGTTTGAAAAGGCCTATGTTTCTGATAACCACAAACTGGCCTGGTCATATCAGCCCAGCACCTATAATGTTGGAAGGCCTTTCTGGTCCGAGGTTGCCATCTATCATAGCCTCACAGCTTTTTCCCAAAGCTTAGTGACATGGGGACTGCCTTCCCAGCAAAACTTCCTACTGTCTACCTGACCTTATCTGGAGAATGTCCCTGGGCCCCAGGACTAACCTTACCTGAAAGCTATCTCTAAGCCAGGATGCCTGGTTTATATGTAGCATGACCCTTGACCCAGGGAGGTAGAAGCCTCCCTTGTTGCACATATGGTAACTAAGACTTGTACTAGGAGCTTTGCTATAGGACCCTGCTGCCATTAATTCTGATTTAAGATAGGAGCAAGCCTCTTAATGCAAATTAGGGATTGCCTCCAGGCTTCCCGATCCTATATATTTCCTACACTCTGGAATAAGGCTGAGCTGATTCACTGAAGTCATCTCCTGGAGGCTGTCTCTATGCACCCTCAGCCATCAGAAGCCTGTTCTTCGCTTCTGTTCCCTCTACCCTCGTGGACCAATGCACCAACAATCCCAAGGAAGAGACAAAGCCACACTATAAAGGTTTGGGCTCTTCTGTAATAGCAATTTGCCTGATTTCTACCCAAAACCACTATCTATTCAGTTGTGCTCTTAGATTATCAGCACTCAATATATCCAAGAGTTCTCTCCAAATCACTAGGCATTCCAACATATAAAACCAACATCTAACACAGACCAGGGCATTAGGGTGATGTCATTGGCTGTGGGCTGTGTGCAGCAGGGCCTCAGATTCTCCCATCATCCATTTCATCATGTACTTGCTGTTTTTCTGCAGTGCAGTTTTCAGGGATTTGACACAGTTTCCTAGGAGCAAAGCAACACTTACAGTTACTTGTTTTGATTGATGTTGAATTTAAAATGGAAAAATATGAAAACTGAGTTTTTCTAAGCCCTTAAATGCCTATTTTTAAAACATTTAGTATTCTTTTTAAATCAATATGGATTTCACTTAGTTATTTGATCAGTTTTCAGTCTGCTTATAATATAATTAATGTCATTTAATTATTCACTGAATTAGTCAATAATTATTAAGTAATTCAGGGAATTATTAAATTCAGTTAATAACTAATCTTTAAGACATTTGCACATTTTAAGGGCTTTTGTATACCTAAATATTAAAAAAATAATTTTATTAATAAATGGAGACTTTTCTTTGGAAAAAGCATCTAAGCATTGAGGTGATGCCTAGTAGATCTTGCTATTCTTTAACCTCTTTGGGGCTTGCAAAATCAACTGGAAAGAGATTGAAACCTTGACCCTGGAGTTAGGATTTGAGCCCATACATTTTCTTAAATCCCCAAACATCACTTATTTCTTTTCACTTTTCCCAACTTTTTTTCACTGTTAATTGTCATGACTATTTGTCCTGGTGGTGCATCTCTTTACTTCCTGAGCTGTGCTGGAGTCTCTTCACTCTGAGTTTCTTAAGCTCTCCTGGGACCATCATTTCTAACTCTTTTGCTAGCATTTTAATTAATCTCAGATGAGTGCGAATCACAAGCACGTGCTGTCATGTCAAGCTGTTACCTTTAAAAAGAAAAAATTAATTTCAGATTCAAGATATGAAAGATATAAAGTAATTTTTTTGAAATGCTTGCCTGTACAGGTTGGGTGCCCCTTTTTTCTCCAAAATATGTAGGAGCAGAAATGGTTTAGAATTGAACTTTTTCCAGATTTGGAAATATATGCATGTATGTGATACTGTAACTTGGTGGTAGAACCCATTTTAACATGTAGGTACATTTATGTCTCATAGTTACCTTATGCACGAAGTCTGAAGATGTTTTGTGTGCATTGCCTTTAGACTGTGAAGTCAGGTGTGGGATTGTCCACTCGTAGCACTGTGTCATCTCTACAAAAGTTTCCAATTTTGGAGCAGTTTAAAATACTTTTAAACTTACTTATTTTTATGTGTATGAGTGTTTGCCTGCAAAAAGGGAGATCAGATGCCCTGGAACTGGAGTTACAGATGGTTATGAACCACCATGTGCTTTAGGATCCAAACCCTGGCAAGATCAACACCTGCTCTTAACACTGAGCCATCTCTCCAAATCCCATCTTGGGGAAGTTTTAATTTTGTGTTTTTGTATTAGGAATGGCCATCCTTTATTCTACTTTGGCTGTCCTGACTCATCTTCAGTCTGATACCTGTGTATCTCTATGCTTCTCCCCTTTCCTTTGGGCTTTTAGGCTATTTAAGAACAAATTAAAGAACAAGAGTAAACAAAGTGGTTGAAATCTAAAACTTTTTTTGGTTTAGTGAAGCACTCATCTCCCGAGAGGCACCTCCAGCCCCAAAGCCTTATCACAGGGCACAAGCCTTCTGGAAACTCTCCCACCCTTCATTCTACAAGCCACTGACTCATGCCTTTCAGCATCTTCCATCTGCCTTCCATTTGCAGATGTGGAGCTGAAGATAATTCAGCGTGAGACTTCTGCTTAAACTTTCCCCGACCACATTCAAATTGCCGTTCAATGTGCAAGTTTCTCCTTGCTTATGGCTTAACATGTCTGTGTTAGGAGATGAGCAGGTGAATGGAATGAGGAAGAGGCTTTGGTTGGCGTGCACAGCACACCAGAATGAGATTAAATGCTAAAGGTGATGGCTGTCATGTTAGTACAGCCCAATAAGGCTGATTCTGGGTGTTCACCCAAGTGTGCCCATGTATGCATGCATATCTCCACAGATATTGTGAGATTACCACTCACGAAGTAGTTTGAATTTGCTGCTGGGATAGTTAATTCTACAACAATGTGATTATATCATGCATGGTGCTAGCCATAGAATGTCTAAAAACATACCATCTAGACAAAGTGTATTTATTGGTTCAAAGTGCTCAACTTGAACACCGGAAACTTGTCTGAAGTAAGTTTTCTTGAAGGAGAACCATGTTGGTCAAAGCTGAAGTCTTTCTGCCTAGATTATGGTGAGTGGGAAACTCAGATTGTATTGATTAAACTATGAGGTTCAGTGGGGACATTTTAAAAATATTATTTATAATTCATATTTCTTCCAGAATTCTGAACATTCCCTTTAATACTGCTGCATCATCTGCTGAATGGATCGCTTTTTCTGTTAGTGCCTTTAATTTCTAATCCCTGAAAAAGTTAGGTATCATCTAAGCTTTCTGAGTGAGTTGCCAGAACTCTTTGTTACAAGTCCCAGCATGGCTTCTAATTTGCAGTGGTATCTTTGGCAAACCAAGAGATCCACTTCTCGTCAGTAAACTGAGGAGATAAGATTCAGCTGCCTTTATTAAGGCTGTCCTGAGTTTCCATGGTAACTCTCCAGCGATAGCAGAAGCTCATTTGAGGGGATCCTGACTCTTGCCTCCCTCCCACACAACAGAGGAAGTAGATGGGGTAGCTGTTTTAGGTGACCAGTGGCAAAAGCCCAAGTCCTTCATATTCCCTCCCTCACTAACAGTGTTTGAATCTCTCACAGGGCAGTCTTTACAAGCTCACCACTCTCAACGCATCAAAACAGATATCCTGGGAACAAATGTGAATTGGAGCCAGACTAGTACTTGTGATTTTAGAAATACCTGTCGACATAAATGACTTACCATTCCTGAGACGTCTTCTGGTCTTCAGTTTTAAACAGCTCTATAAGAACAGCAGCACTGGACTTGTAAAGTACCATGAAGGCTGAAGGCCTATAATGGCCTTCTAACATTTTGTGTCTAATAATTCATTTTATCCTTACACGTTTCTGAGGTATGGGATACACATCTCATTTTGCTGACGAGGAAACCAAAGTAAAGAAAGATTAAAGAACTGGCTGCAGCCACACTCAGTGTGGAGCCTGGATGTCAGAGGCCTCTTGCTGTCTTTTCTCATTGCTGCTCTAGCTGAAGTGTTCCCACCAAGGGGTCCAGGGCTTGGGATGACAGGGCATAAAAAGAGAGTAAAGACCAGGGTCTAAAGTTTGCTTCTGGGTCTTATGTGGCAGTTCACCAGGACTTGGAAAGTTGTTTAACTTCCCCAAACTTATGCTATCCAGTAAAAACAGAATGTAAGCTGCAAATAGGAGCTATGCATGTAATTAACATATTTTAAGTAGCTATATGCATAAAGATTTAAAAAGTAATAGATGAAGTTTATTTCAGCATTTTACTGATATATTTAAATATACTAAAATGTGTATTCTATAATAAAATTTGTCAGTGTGATCATATTGTTTTCTAAACAGTTTTGGAAATTGAACCCAAACCTTCCCAAAAGCTTCACAAATATACTACCACTGGCCTATGTCTCTAGCCCTTTTTTGTATTATTTTTAAAATTTGAAAAGAAATTATTTATGTATATGGATGTTTTTTGGGCATACATGCCTATGCACATGCATGCATTACCTACAGAGGCCAAAAGAGGGCATCAGATCCTCTGGAACTAGAGCTAAAAATGGTTGTGAGCTGCCCTTTGGGTGATAGGAATGGAACCCAGGTCCTCTGGAAGAGCAACTAGTGCTCTTAACCACTAAGCCATCTCCATTTCCCCAGCTCCCTGAATTTTTTTTTTTTTTTCAGACATGCTGTCACTAACTTGACCCACCTATCCCTGAGTGTACTCTGTAGCCTAGACAGGATGTGAACTTGTGATCCTCCTGCCTTAGTCTCCTGAGTCAGAAACCTCCAACACCAGGCCCAGCTGAGACTACCATATATTCCTGTTTCCATATTAGGTCTTTGACATCTGCTGTATTTTATACTTACAGCATGTCCAAGTGCAAACCCCCAATAGCTCACATATGTACAGGCTACCATATTGGGTGGCTCAGTTCTGAACCTGTAGATATAGTGACATTTAAAAGCCCTGCTCAGCTCTGCCATGCAGTGCTGCGAGCAGCTGTATTCAGGAGGTGTTTTGCTGTGTTGTTAGTCCATTTCTGCTCCAGCAGCACAGAGAATTCCTTCTATGGTAACAATGTAATGATGAAAAGACTCTCTAAGACACTGGAGTGCTGAGATAATGTATTCAAACAGATAATGTTTTTCAGATGAGCACAATGAATTAGAACCAGTTATCCTTCAAGGACCTGGGAGTTCACTGTGGACTGAGTCCTGTGCTGGCCCCCTGGAGGCTCAGACATGTCTGCTGTCATGGTGCTGGTGCTTCAGTGTGACAATGAAAGATGCAGAGTGGACTTGCAGGCAGGGAAATCCATGAGCAAATACATCTATTTCCTGTACTGCCGAAAGATCTTAGGTCTGTGCTTGGAAAGTGCTGTTACCGAGGTGAGTCATCGGCTGCTGATTGGCATGCCTGCATTAGTTATTAATTATTGAAGTGGCCTCTTGGTGAAAAGCCATTGGCCCGAGTGTCACTTCCTCTTCTGGTTGCTAACTGAGCCATGGGGCCTAGCCTGGGCACACTCCAGGACTTTACTTAGCAAGCCTCCTGGTCCAGCCATCATTATGTTCTGATCGGTCAGTGCGAGACCACACTGTATGTGTTGTTAAATCTTTTGAATATCACCCCCACAGGTAGACCCTAACCATGCCATGGGATGTTAGGAAGACTGGTCTTCACAGACTTTTGGATAGTTTCATCTCAACTAACACAAGTTGTCTGAGAGGAGGGAACCTCAATCAGGAAATGCCTCCATAAGATCAGGCTGTAGGCAAGCCTGTAAGGCATTTTCTGTAAGGCATGATAGGGAGAGCCCAACCCCTTGAGGATGGTGCCATCCCTGGGCTGGTGGTCCTGGGTTCTATAAGAAAGCAAGATGAGCAAGCCATGAGGATCAAGCCAGTGAGCAGCTCATCTCCATGGCCTCTGCATCAGCTCCTGACTCCAGGTTCCTGCCCTGTTTGAGTTTCTATGCTGACATCCTTCGATTATGAATACTGATATGGAAGTGTAAGCCAAATAAACCCTTTCCTTCCCAGCCTGCTTTTTGTAATGGTGTTTCGTCACAGCAATAGAAACCCTAATAAGACACAGACTAGTTAGGAAGCTGGGAAGACTAATCATGTCTTTCAAATTATCCAGAGTATGGATGTCCTTGATCTCCTGTGAATATGTTTCCCTTCCCTTTGCATTCTGTAAATACACACGTCTCCTAGTGGCCAGTGTCTAGGCTTCCAAAGACACTACCATATTCTGCCCAGTAAACAAATGCCCTCGAGATTCAGTTTCCTCTACTGGCTTACAAAGCATTCTTTTCTGACCTTTTAGTTGTTTTGGGATAGTTTCTGAAAGGTACTGGGAACTTGTTCTTCTTTCAAAGGTTGGCATTGACATTGGAGACAAGGTATCCAGTGTCTAGTCACCTTGCTTATGGTGCAGTACCTGTAACAACGTTGCTATTTTGTTTCAGCAGCTACACATTTGTCTGTATTCCTCAGGAAATTGGGAACTTTCTGTGGCTATGACTCCTTTTAAAGTTGCCTCCTGCTTCTGTAATTATCACAGAGGGATAAAGAACTTTTCTCTGGATTTACCTTCTTGACAGTTTTAAAGTATGCAATGTTGTAGTCACTTCCTTCTTTTCTCCTATTTTCTCTTACCCCTTCTGCTCCCCTCTTTCTACTTCTCCTTCCCCTTCTTTTCAGAAGGGCCTCAAGGAATCTAGGCTAGCCTCAAGCTCACTGTTTAGCTGGGGGTGATCTTGAACACCTGATTCTTCCTGCGCCACCTCCCAGGTACTGTGGTTACAAGCATGAGCCACCATGGCTGCCTTGGAATACAATGTTGTCTTGTTAGATATGGCTACTGTTCTCTTTGGTAGATATCCAGGATTTGTATAATGGGCCTACAACCTGCCCATTTCTCCATTTTCCCAGCCTGTGGTAACCATCATTTGGCTGAGTTTCTGTGAGTTTGAACTATTTTAGCTTCCATGTGAAGTCATGCAGTTTATGTCTTTCTGTGCCTGGCCTATTTCACTTTTGCATAGTGTCTTCTAGACATAGGTCTTTTTCATAGCTTTGGTATAGTATAGCATTCAACCATAATTCTTCTGGTTTTATTAGTAACTGTTTTATTTATTTCCCCTCTAGTTTTTTCCTATGTTGTAGTTCTGGCAATTGAATCCAGGCACTTGAACATGCTATATGGTTAACTTTGTGCCTTGCATGTGGGTCTTAGTGCTTGCATGATTGTGAGTAACTGATAGAAACTACCAGTGTATGAGATGGTCTACAAAGGTGGCATAGTGTGGAAACCCAGATACTAGATGCTATTGGAATCATTCAGAACAGTTAGGTGTGGCAGGCTCTCGGGTATTATTCAAATCTACTACACTGTCATGCTTGGCTGTTTTTGTTTCCCTCTGGAGATGATATGGAGTAAAAGAGCTATAAAAGATTCCATTTTCCTGAGCTCAGAGTTTCTCTCATACCACAGCTCCTGAGCACTCAGGTGTTTGCCAGAGCCAGGAAACCACCATGGGAACTTGGGCCAGAAAAATGATACAAATCTGTTGATGCCCAGCGCTGCTTCCTGTGTAAATGTGATGTGGGAAGGCCCTGTTTTTGAACATTGGGATCTCGTGGCCTCTACTAGCTTTCGTGCAAAGTGTGGTGAGGTAACTCATCACTTTAAGGTAAGGAAAGTAAGGTAAAATTGTAGACCTCTCTTCATTTTTGACAATCTCTAGTTGCTTTAAGACCACTCGAAAGCAAGGTACAGCATACAGTTAGCCAAGGTGGTCTAATTAGTGTCATTACATGTGTTTTGCCTGAATGTATATCTATGCAGCCATATGTGTACTTGGTGCATGTGAAGGCCATAAGAGGGCAATGGATTCCTGGGACTGTAATTGCAGACCAATGTGAGCTGCCATGTGGGTGTGCTTGCTCGGAATTGAACCCTGGTCTTCTGGAAGAAAGGCAATGAGTGGTTAAGAGGGCCCTTAGCCACTGAGCCATCGCTCCAAGCACTCTGAGTGTGTTTTAAAGCACACACTTCCTACTCACCTAACCTTCCCCCTTTCTGTCTTACCCCATATTATAATGCCTCTGCTTGAGAAGAGCAAAATCATTCTTGAAGTGCCAGTGAGAAGAAAAGAACTTGAGGAGGAAACTACAGTGCTGTTAGGAAGGGGAAGACTGGAAGGTAGATTTCTACCACCTGTGGCTGATAGAAATGCAAAACAGAATTTGCTCTGGTTTTCTGTCCCTTCATAGGCAAAAGTCCAGGCTTTGTACATCTCAGCTGTTTCAGTGGACACCATTACTCTTCTTCTGATATAATGGAAATGTGTTTAGTTGTGTGCACTTGCTTGGACAAGTAGACACTGGCCTTATTGAAAAATGGTTTATTTGGTCTTAAATTTGTGAGTACAAAGGAGTATATTATGGGCTGAATGTTTATAATCCTCCCAACATTCTTATGGTGAAGCCTTAAACATCAGTGTGATGGTATCTGGACACAGACCTGGAGCCTTCTGGAGGCCATGAGGACAGAGACCAGGTATACCGAGGTCTCATAGTAAGTGATGGCATAGTAAGTGATTTTACTTGCTCATGGGAAGATAAGAACAAGGAGGCAGGGTGGCTGCTTAAAAACCAGGAAGCAGGCCCTTATGACACTGGAAGTGAACAGTGTCTGTATCTTAGACTCAGTGGGTGCCAAAATTATGAGAAAGACATTTCTCTAGTGATATTTTGTTTGTGATCTAACAAATCAAGCTTGTCTGAAGATCAGAGGGCAGAACTAAGCCACTAGTTAGCCATAGAGTGAAGGCAGAGTTAGCCACACCTTTAACCCCAGCACCGGGAGTCAGAGGCAGATGGATCTCTGTGAGTTTAAGGCCACCCTGGGCTACAGGAGAGAGAATCAGTCTAAAAGAGAAACAGAGCTCACACCTTTAATATAAGGCAGGCGGTCAGTGCAATCTCAGGGAGTCTGAGCCTTGATAGAGGTTAAGAACTCTCTAGTGGTGGCTGCTTGGCTTCTCTGATCTTTCAGCTCACCCCATATTTGACTCTGGGTTTTTATTTTTCATATTAGCACTCAACTTAAGTAGCAATTCATGAAGAAGCAGTTTGCCTGTGGCTTTGCAGCCACGGGCACAGGCGGAAGCTGCAAGTGAGCTCCGGCTAAGTGGGCTCCGGAGGGCGTCACCTAGTCAGCTTTCTTTTTTCCCCCAAGCCTCGGTGAGTTTGGGATTTCCTGTTGCAGCCTCTCTAAAGCACTCCAGAAGCACCTGGGCGCCAAAGGCCACAGGAATTTCTCACTCTAGACCAGCTGGCTCTGCCTTCAGGCAGCTCCCCCCACAAGTGTTTCTTCCTAACAACAATCCTGTTTTCTTCAGACCTGGGCTCCCCTACTCCACTGCCTGCCCCCTGCCGTGGGATGTGGCCTTTTCCTACAGCCCCTCTCCGTGGGCTGCTACACCCTAATTCTCCAACCAGACGTGCTGCACCTCACAGTTCACCGATGTCGTCAACAGATTTGGTAAGAAAGAATTAGTTAAAAGTGAGAGGTTTTTCCCACATTATAAAATGGAAGACGCCATTACAATGGAGGGATTTAGATCTCTCTATGATAATATGCTGGACAGTTTGAAAAGGGAACACTTCCATGAGGGGATAACTGATTTAGATGGGAATTATATAAGGCCAATTATAAGCAGTATCATTATAAGCAGTTTTACCATTTTTGTTTTATCACTAAAAGAGTTGTTTAATATGAGTGCTAAGATTCAAGTTTTAGAAAAACTTAATAAAACAGATCATAGAGATATTCAGGTCCAGAGGAATGTAATGGAAAACCAATTTCAGCATTGCATTATAAGGTTAGAGAGGAACAGCCTAAGGTTTTCAAACAAACAACCCTGATATATCCAGTAACCTTACAGGAAATGCCAAATGATAGTCTCTGTAAGAGCTAATTGCACTCCTGTGCCAATGTTAGATTTAAGGAGATTCAAGGAAGCAATAGCCTCATATGGCACGCATTCACCATTTGTGAAAGAGTTGCGAAACTCATGGTCAGTTTGTAATAGGATTATCCCTAAAGACTAGATAGACTTGGTTAAAGCTGTTTTAGAGCCTGGTCCACAGTTACAGGAGAGTACCTGGTTAAAAAACATTTCTGTCTGTTGTCTAAAACAATCTCTTGGTATTTTTGTTAGGTCACCATCCTAATACACTAATAGGGCCTTTGCTACTAAGGGAGTAATGGTGTAACAAGTAACCTGAAAATGTGGAATTGGCTTCGGAAGGGGTAATGGGTAGATCATGGAAAATTCTGACCTGTGACATCAGAGGCGATTTTGGTGTGTAGTGAGAAGAGTGAGTGGGAGAGAACATAGCAATAACCACAGACAGAATGTTGGTAGAAATGAGGATGGTAGTGGTGATTCTGGTGAGACCTCAGATGGAAATAGGAAACGGTGACCCTTACAGAGGGGCAAAAGCTTCCCTGGGTTGTGGTCTTCTTCAGGTGTTTTGTGGAAGGCAGAATTTGTAATCAATGAAGTTGATATTCAGCTGGGGAGGTTTCTAATCAGCTTATTGAAGGAATGGCTGGGTTCTTCCTGGCTTCTCATGGGAATGTGGAGAGCAGAGGAACTGACTACAGAATGAATTTCTAAGGATACCAAATTGTGAGCAGTAGATTTTTCTAAAAACACCATCAAGGCTATGTTTGGATATTACTTGCTAAGGAGATCTGTGGGGATATGAACCACATACTTCATTAGATATTTCAGCAGAAGCCAGGAAAAGAAATGTGGTTGTCCTATAATAAATACTGCCACCTAATGTCAAAGGAAGAAGGAAAAGAGAAGGCAGGTTAATGGAAGAATGCTAAAGTTTTTAGACTCTGCAGGGCAGGATGAGTGGGGGGGGGGTGTTTAGCTGTGAATACATTTTATCCTTAAAAAAGGGGGGGTGACTTTAAAGGCAACTTGGAGATCATCATGGCTATTGCTCTGGTCACAGGCTAGTTTCCTGAGGTGGCCATCTCTGTGAATTGGGTTGCCCCTCACCAGTACCTGCCTCTGCAATGGGGCTTCTTCTAACAAAAGCCCTATTAGTGTATTAGGATGTATTTTGGTGTGTAGTGGGAAGAAGGAGTGGGAGAGAACATAGCAATAACCACAGACAGAATGTTGGTAGAAAGGAGGATGGTAAATACCAAGCAGTTGTTTTAGACAACAGACAGAAATTTCTCTTAACCAGGTACTCTCCTGTAACTGTGGTCCAGGCTCTATTGCAGGATCAGACCCATCTGTCAGCCTGGTGGGATCAGAGAAGAGGTCAGGCCTGGGCAGCTCTGGAGTGCTCAGTCTCATCTAGAAGTCATCTAACTCAGGTGTGGGCGAGACTTTAGACTTGTTTTCAGGCAAGAAATTCCCAACTGTAAACCAGTAGTGGGGCAGGCATTGGATGGGTCCCTAGATCCAACTCCAAAGAGGAAATCAGGGAAAACAAGATGGTGGCATGCAACAAGTTCAAAGCCTCACATTAGACCCAAGGCTTGAGAATTTTCCTTCTGAGGCCACTGAGGTGTCAGCCTCACCAACATGGCTTTGTGGGAAATCCTGCCTGGGAAGCTCTGAGATGTCTCTACTTCTGGCTCATGGAGTTTCTAAGACTCACCCATCACTCGTTCAGGCTTCCTAAGAATGTCTTTGCAGTTTCTCATTTGTTCTCTCTCTCTCTCTCTCTCTCTCTCTCTCTCTCTCTCTCTCTCTCTCTCTCTCTCTCTCTCTCTCTCTCTCTCTCTGGGCGTAGAGCAAGCATGTCTACCACCACACACATACTCTTTTTTAAAAGAAAAGATTTAGTTGTTTAATGTGTGTGGATGTTTAGCCTGCATGTATGTCTGTATACTACCTCCATGCCTGGAGCCTTTGGAGGCCAAAGAGAGTGATGGATACCCTGGAACTGGTGCTAAAGGTGTTTGTGAGCCACCATGTGGATACTGGGAATTGAGCCTGGATCCTCTGGAAAAACAGTCAGTGTTCTTAACTGCTGAGCCATCTCACTAGCCCCTACACCTTATTTTGATGTGGATTCTGGATTCTGAACTCAGGTCATTGTGCTTGTGTAGTAAGACTGTTACCCATCAAGCCATCTCTTCAGTCCTGCTATCTCTTCCTACTCTTAATCTGTCTTTTTGTATTAAAATTCCAAAGAATCTGGGATCACCCCATGGAAAGAAATTCTTTTCCAGAAATGAAAGCCGTTCTCATCAGCCCGGATTGCTATGACAAAATACCATGTTTTAAACAGCAGGACTTGATTTCTCTGTCTTCGAGGCCAAGGTGGGTTTGTGAATTCTCTCTTCTTGGCTTGTATGACTGTTCTCTCATACTCTGTCCATGGGCATGGGACAGAAAGCAAGTTCGGCTGTTTTAGCTTCCTCTGAGGGCACTAGTCCTGCCATCGGGGCTCCAACCCAATGACCTCAAATAACCGGAAGGTCCTGCCTCTTCACTCACGCAAACACATGGTGGATTCAAGCTTCAGCTTGGGAATTAATTTGGAGAGAGGAGCAAACATTCTGTGCAAACCCAGAAGACTTGGGTTGATGAGGATTTTGATCCTCGGTGTTTTTACAACATCTACCTGGAAAATGGTCTCCCAATCATCAGACCCATTGCAACTCGACAGCAGCATCCGTGAGGCAGTTCTTTTTAGACCCTTTGCTTTGTTGATACACATGAGACAGCACCCAACTTAGATCTCAGCTGTGCTAAAGAAGGAGCCAAAGAGGTTGAGAATCTGGTTTAGCATAACTGGGGGATAATAGTCATTAACTAGTTCCTCCAAAAATAACAAGCAAAGAAATATGCTTTTCTAGATCCAGTCACATAAAAGACCAAAGTGATTTAATAAGAATGAGGTTCAGTAGTCTATTGACGAGAAAATTACCTTCTCAAAAATTTTTCTATAGAATAGCTGTTAAAAAAGAAAACAGTCATTATGAATTGCTAGTAGATTTTCTTCCAAATCAATTGGACAGGGGCCTCCCCAGGCCAAGGCCTTGCCAGGGCAGAACAGTTGCCTTCCTTTCAGAGAATAGTGAAACATGTACAGTGTTTCATTGCAGGAATGCAGCTCCTCTGGCCCCGGTAAACATTTCCTGAATTACTCCATTGTTAGAATTGTTCCTCCCCATTAACAGGAAGGGGAGACATCTCTCAGCACAGTGTATTAAATTTATCAAGAAATGTTCTGTGCCAGCAGATAATCTTTTTGTAGTCTGTCTTTATAGTGGAAAAACAACTCCTTTGTAGTATTAGAAGTTAAAAAAGATTGTGGGCATCTCGAGGTTTATTACAGAAAATGGAGGTAACTGAGACAAAGGGAGAAACTTGCTAATTGACGAGTAAGAACTGGTGTCAGGGCACTCTGGCTCCTAATTTAGTTCCAGCCTATATAATATTGTCCTTTTTAATTTGACTGCAGCCATGAGAAATGACACAGACACAAAGACCAAGACCACTGCATTTAGACAACAGCTTTCCCTTGAGACTTATCTAGGATGCATGAGTACATGAACTACATCACTATGAAGCAAAGGTGTTGCCCTCTTGAAAAGTTCCACAAACACCCAGCATGCATTTCTTTTTGCCAAACACTGTGGGTTGCAGGATCGGAAACTGGCATGTCTTCAGGGCTGATTTAGTCAAGTGCTCATTATGCAGACACAAAGGACCTGAGTTCAGCTCCCTGGCACCCAAGTCAACACTCTAATTTTGGTCTGCAATCTCAGTGCTGGGAAGGCTGGGACAAAGGAGAACCCCTGAAGCAAAGCTTGCTGGCCAGCTGGGGTGTTGGAGCCTTATTGAGAGAGATCCTGTCTTAAAAGTGGAGAAGTAATTGATGAAGACACTGACATTGACTTTCTTTTCTACACACACACACACACACACACACACACACACACACACACACACACACACACACACACACGAGCCACCTTTCCTCCCTCAAATTGGCATTCCCATGGTAGCCAGTGACCAATATGGGAAGAGAAAACACCTGTTTAGATTCTAAGAAAGAATGAGGACTGGAGGGAGGGAGGAAGGAGGGAGTATTCTGATGGTAACTGTAGTCTGTGATGGTCTCAATACAGTGGGGAAATAATATAGTTTTCTGTGCCTTAAAGTGCAGCAAAGGAGGGTCCTATTAGTGATCTGTACAGACAAGTTGCTGAGTTGACAATTTTTCTCAGTTAGCCCAAGGAATTTTCTTGGGTTTTCCGCTTCTAATTTCTTCAGTCAACACAGCTGAGGCCCCAAATGAGTTCTTTCTAATTGGTATCTGGAAGAATTTGTGTACAACGAAGTCACTCTGATTCTTCTTGTATTTGCTTTAGCCAGGTTGTGTTTTCATTTAAATCTTCTAGGGCTTGGGGTTATAATGGTAAATCACTTACCTTATGAGCTCTAAGGTCCTGAGTTAAGGGCTCAGCACCCAAAACAAAATCACAAAATTCCAATTCAAAAGTTAATATTGCCTGGCAGTGGTGGCACACACTTTTTATCCCAGCACTTGGGAGGCTGAGGCAGGCTGATCTGAGTTTCAGGCCAGTCTGGTCTACAAAGTGAGTTCCAGGACAGCCAGGGCTAACAGAGGAACCCTGCTATCCTGTTTTGAAAGAAAAATATTGAGGTTATTTATATAGTTACCATAGTTAAGAACCAAGTTTAAGCTTCCAGGGACACAGATGCAAAGCTCAAAGTTCGGCGGTGCTTTTCGTTAATGTTTGAAGGTGAAGCATTAGTCCATGGAGTATACAGGGAGTTCCCGTGTGGTTGCAGTAGAGCAGTGGTTCTCAGCCTTCCTAATGCTGCGACCCTTTAGTACAGTCCTTCACAAAGTGGTGACCCCAAGCATAAAATTATTCCACTGCTACTTCATAACTGTAACTATGCCACTGTTACGAATCATAATGTAAAAACTGGATATGCAGGATACCTGATATTGGACTTCCAAAGGAGTCAAAACCCACAGGTTGAGAAGAACTGAACTAGAGCAGTAAGACAAAGCAAACACTGAAGGTGTCTTTTCCCCTGTGAGGCAACTAGCCTGGCAATGCTGAAATCAATGAGGATAAGTGATCTAATAATTGCTGATGCCTCAGAGTTGACATGGAGCTCTCTCAGTATTTAATCTGCTTCCCTGACCCTGTAGTGTCATTATTGCTTCCTGTTTTCATTTGTAGATGCTCAAATGCATTTAGCTAATGATGGAAACAGGGCTTGAGCTTGGATTTTTTTTTTTTTTTTTTTTTTTTTTTGTCTCTGGATTATGTAATTTTCCCATGCCATCTACTTCAATGGTAAAGATTCATAACTGGATCATCAGGACTACTGGGAGCTTGCGAATGAGAGACGGGGCAGATGCTGTTTGTCTCACATTTGTTTCAATGGAATCTTGGGCATGTGACTAGAGCAAGTCCATTCGTCCTGTTACCCAGATGTCCATATTCATCCTGAGGATGAAGGATGGTGTGTGAAAGCAAGGGACTGTCATCTCAGAAGACTGTGCCATGTTGGCCTGTGGTTTTGTACATAGAAGAGCATTGCAAATGTTTTTTTGAAATTGTTTTTAAAAATTTACTTTTCATTTTATGTACCAATACCAGTTCCCTCTCCCTCTCCTTCTCCCATCCCCTACTACCCTCCTTCCTACCCCTCATCCACTTCTCAGAGAGGGTAAGATCTCTCTTGGGGTGTCAATAAAGTCTGGCATGCTGAGTTGAGGCAGGACCAAACCTCTCCCTACCCCTGTATCATAGGTGAGCAAGGTATTCCAGCATAGGGAATGGGTTCTAAAAAGCTGGTTCATGTACCCGGGACAAGTCCTGGTGCCACAGGCAGCACGCATCCCCCCCAAAATCAAGGCACTTTGCAATTGTTTTCATTAAAGCATTCCTCATGGAGGAAAGGAGAATGAAGGGGTGGCCACTTGGGTATGGACTTGTGGTAGTTTAAGTAAGAATAGACACCCATGGCTCATATGTTTGAATACTTGGGTTCGGGTTGGTGGAACTGTTTGGGAAGGTTTAGGAGGTGTGACCTTATTGGAGGAGGTATGTCACTGGATGTGAGCTTTGAGGTTTCAAACTCCCAAGCCATTTCCATTTAGCTCTTTCTGACTCTGGCTCATATCTCAAGATGTAAACTCTCAGCTACTGGTCTAGTGCCATGCCTGTCTGTTGCCATGCTGCCCACCATAATGGCCTTGGGCTTTAGACCTCTGAAACTGTAAACCCCAAATAGATATCTCTCCTATAAGTTGCCTTAGTCATGGTTTCTTATCACAGCAGTAGAAACATAACCAAGACAAGGCTTTAGGAATACTGTCTCAGTAGTAAATAGATCTGAAGGTTTACATTTACAAAAATTAATGACTAATTATTCTCTAAAAATCTAACCCATATTTAAAATAACCTTTCATATGGGTACAATGAGTACTAGTGAGTCTAGATATTTCTGTGTGTTTTGTGTGTGTGTGTGTGTGTGTGTGTGTGTGTGTGTGTGTTTGATGACATGTTATTGACCACTCTTAGTTTGCTCTTCTCAGGGCAAGAACCAAAGACTCAGGCTAATCCCTGCACTCTTCTTGCTTCCCCTGGCTGGTTGGAACCTGGGGCTCTTTTGTGATAGCACAAATGGATATGGCTTGAAGTCTGCTTTAATGGATAGTGGATGTTTATAGTCATCAGACCAAAGCATCTCATGCCCTACCCACTCCTCATTCCAATTCACAAGAACAGATGTAATAATCAAGAAGCAGGCCAATGCTTCAAAGTAGCAGGTGCTGTCTTGTTTTAATATGCACCGAATTTTTCTTGAGCAGAGACAATAGATACATTGATGCAGTAGTTTCCCATGGGAAGTTGCTGTGTGGGGTTCTGCAGGCCACATATTGGCAACCTTGTGTTTGTCGGGAACCAGACATAGCAAGATGTTTTTCCTACATTACTGAAGGTGATAGAGTTGAAGATCTGTCATAGAAGACATGCTCATTGATAAGTTAGTTGGTAGGTTAAATAAGTTCAGAATAAACACTGCAAATGCAAGGTGTAGGTTCTTGTGTAAAAATTATGAAGAATTTGGAGACAGCAGAGCATTTGAAAAAGGAAATGGAGCTCACATGAGAAATAATGTCTTCCTGTGGATGCAGTCAGAAAAATCTTGGCTCTGTGTGGAGAGGAGAGTGAAAGAAACAGACCTCTGCTATAAAGCAGCTCTCTCCTGGGGGTGCTTGAGTAACACTAAGAGGCTAGAGAGGCAACCCACACAGGCACAGAATGATTCCGTTAAATTATTATGGCCTTCTCTTTCACACAGTTCACCCAAAACTTGTTACCAGTTGCATTTGCTCTGTGGATGGAGAACAGTGAATTGGTTTTGCCAGCCTTGAAAAATATTTAGTCTATTGCAGAGAAAGGATGTGAGCAATGACATGGATAGAGATTTCAGTGTTTGGAAAAGAGACAATTGAACCTCGGTGGAACAAAGGCTGTGAACACGAGTCCTTCCTTTACAGCAGGCAGGAATCAAATGCAGTGTTTGTGCATTAAATCGGGCATGGTCACTGATGCGGGCATGAGACCAAAGTCCCATTTAAACAGGGGCAGCCAGGGAAGTTGCACCTGTGAGGGCAATGATGAATGAAGGTGATGAAGCAAGTGGGAGAACACAGGGCCCGTTGAGGGACACTCAGAGCCTCACAAGTCTACAATAGCGTAGGGTTGACCCAGCTGAGCCTGGAGGTAAGACTTTATTGCCAGGTTATCTGTGTGTAACCATGAGTCACGGGAATCACACTGGCACAGAGATCCATTTGTGGTCCTGGGAGTCTTTGAAGAACTGTTACTGAATGGAAGGCTTAAGGAACAGCTGATACCAAATGAACGAATCCTTCCAACAGTAGGCAGACCTTGGTACCTATGGTTCTGGAGCTGTGGGAGGCAGTTGGGAATGCCTCTAGGCCATGCAAAGCAAATGCTGGTGGGGCTCAAGCTCCTAGCATTGCCAGACACCACAGCTATAGGGACTGTCTTCCATCATTTAAAGGCAATTTTGGGCAATGCCAGGACTTTTTTGAATACCTGTAATTCCAAGGCTTGGAGGTGGGGAGGGGGCTTGCCCTAGTTTTTATATGGCAAGTGAAATAGTGCCAAGTATGGGGAACTGGTTGCCGTAATCTAGGAGCTGCAGGCTATGGGAAAACTGTCCTAAGACTCAGAAGGTAGGCATAGAGGAAGCTGGAACCTTGCAACAAACGCTGTAGCCCCAAGGCTGTGGGTTGTAGAGACATTACCTAGCTCTGGTGGGCAAGTAGGTAAGGGCTGGGCTTCCACCTATGATGGCCATTTGTTGTACAGGTTCAGGATGCTTACAGAGTGTGTCCTCCATGCACAAGTCCAAGAATTCAGGTAGTGTTAGGAGGCCAGCAACTTAAGCAGGATGGTGGTCTAGCAGTTTGGATTTGGGGGCTAGGGAGGACATTTCTTCTTGGGAGAAAAGCAATTGTTCTTAGAACAACCAGCTTCCCAGACTGGATTAAAAACTTTTGAGTGTAGAATTCCCCTGCAATTAAGACTCCCCCTCTTTCAGGGTGGTGGTGGCACAGGCCTTTAATCCCAGCACTCAGGAGGCAGAGGCAGAGGCAGGTGGATCTTGGTGAGTTTGAGACCAGTCTGTTCTACAAGAGTTGGTTCCAGGATAACCTCTAAAGCCACAGAGAAACCCTGTCTCAACAAACCAAAAATAAATAAATAAAAAAGACTCCCCCCTCTTTATTATGCATAATTGCTCTATGAAAATTAACTTTAAAAATTAAAATTTAACTGCCATCATTATTGTTCTTGGGCAACATGTCCTGGGTTGTAATCTTAGCATTCTGATACGATGGGGAGTGGAAGGGATGTCTCACTGGGAGATAGATGCCTTAGACTGAAGGAGGTTCAGATGCACCTGTCACTTCCTGGTTCAGCATTTACTTGGTCAACACGTGTGGACTTGACCAAGCTGTTACTGGAAACAGATCATGGCAGGTTTCCCAGGACTGGCAAGTGCTTATCGCAGTTCAGAACTTGCTGCCTTTGTTTCCACTCAGCTTTGTTTTCTGCATGACAACCAACATTTATTGACTAGTATAGCCTTGATAGTGGCTTTGTGGGAATTAGAAAGAGGTCACCCCTCAAAGTAAAACCACTGCAAGTAAGAATGTCTGACAGCCCCTTAGGATGTCCAGCATCCCAGTGAAGATGTTGTGCTGTTAGCGTCCTTCCTTCAAAACTCCTTTTCTGTTGTCCTTTTTTCCAGGACCTTTTTTTCCTCCAGTGACCTAACAACTTGATAAATAAATTCAAATTAAGACATTAACATTAGAGTTTGTGCCAGGCCTGCTGTGACATTGCCAGCGTTGTTTTCACTGTTTAGAATGCTATTTCCTTACTGTCCAAAGTCCTTGTGGAAAACTCTTACCACTAATAGTGATACTCTGTAAAACACTTCCTGATCATCTTAGCTCAGCTATTTCTCTAAATTCTTGATGTATTTGGTGTGTCTGTTGTTGTGTGTCTGACACTCTTAATACACAATCACCTGTCTGTATTTCTATCCCAGCTCACACTTGATTATTCAGAAGTAAATAGGGGAAAGGAAAATAATTGGGAAAATAAGTGGGGAGAGCCATGACAGGGTAGAGCAGAGGAGGACTAGGGCTGTCTGAAAACGCTGTATGTAATCCTACTACGTTATAGGGTTTCTAAGTGCATGCGCGCGTGCGTGTGTGTGTGTGTGTGTGTGTGTGTGTGTGTGTGTGTGTGTGTGTGTAAATTTAGGAATATATATATTCATATAAATGAATTTAATTTGTATTACCCTACACAAAAGATAATGAACCTCCTAAATGCCATAGGTTGACAAAGAAAAAGTCCAATATCAAGCGTGACATAACTCCACGTGACTTGTTGGTCAGAAGTGTCCTAGAGAACAAAAAACCAATACACAATATTGCCATTACTCCTGGTTGCCCATTAACACTTGATAATAAGACCCTGCATTATTATCAAAACACCACATACGTTGTTCACAGGATATAGAGAAATCAAGTTGATATTATTGATCAGGAAGATGGAGAGCTTTCATAAGACCAGAAGGCGTGATGTAGATTACTAGGGAAACAGAGTCATCAACAGTCTTACCTAATTGGGACCTTGGTGAACTATAATAATGACTGGTAAGGCAAGATATGCCCACTGAGATAATAGTGCCACAAATGTTATGGAGGCAACCAACTGCCTTCTGATTGGATTTAAAGCCCATTCTATAGGAGGAACCACATACCTGGTACTGAAAAGCTGGCCAAGAACCCATGGTTGGGACACATAGGCCCCAGGGATAAATATATTACTGTTACTCTGCTGAATGGAGCTAATATTAAGCTGCTTTCTAAATGTATATCTCTGTACCTATAGAATAGCGTAGTTCTCAAACCTCATCAGATAAGTTTATTTGTGCATTGGTTGGCAGTTAACTCAGAAACTCACATGTAGTCCAAGTGCAGAGAATAAGTTCTATGGCACACATCACAGAAGAGGATGTGAAAGGAATGTGAGACAGAAGCTAGAGAGGTCTGGAGTTCAACAAACATCTTCTGAACTTGGCAGGACCATTGCTCTCATGAACTCACAGAACCCATGTTGGCCTGCATAAGAGCTGCACAAGATCAAGCTATTCAGTATACTAGCATGGGCAGGGGAAGGATTCAGGAGCTCCCACCTCCAACCAAGGAGGTATGGACATTTGATGACTTTTAGGAGGACAGTCAGTTTTCCTTATGGTATGTGTCTTAGGGCTACTATTGCCCTAACTGTGAGAAAACACCATGACCATAGAAACTCTGGGAGGAAAGGGTTTATTCATCTTATGCTTCTATTATCACAGTTCATCATCAGAGGAAGTCAGGACAGGGCAAGGATCGGGCAAAGGAACTCAAACAGGGCAAGGGACCTGCAGAAGCCATGGAGGGGTGCTGCTTACTGGCTTGCTCCTCATAGTTTGCTCAGCTGCTTTCTCATAGAATCCAGGACCACCAGCCCAGGGGTAGTACCACCCACAATGGGCTGGGCCCTTCCCCATCAATCACTCATTGAGAAAATGCCCTACAAGCTTGCCTACAGCCCCATTTTACAGAAGCATTTCCTCAGTTGAGGCTGCCTCCTCTCTGATGAGTCTAGTTTGGGTCAGGTTGACATAAAACTAGCCAGTACAGTATGGCACCTTGTAGGCTGACTGTGCACAAATGGTTATCTCCAAACTCAGGAGTTTGTGGGCAGCATAGCTAGGACTTTACAGCTTATTTAAAGACAAAGCAGTAGTACACAAAGTTGTGGGGGGTAGGGAGTTGAGGATTAATCTGGAAGTAGTTAGGGGAAGGACTGTGGAATAAATGTGATCAAAACACACTGTCTGAAATTCTCCAAGAATTACCTACAATTATATCAAAAGTAAGTAAATAGGAGCTCATTCATTGTTTTGAATGAATTTATTGTTGAATTGGTTGGTGAAACTTAGTACCAACCACAGGCCTTCTTACTGAAATGGGGCTTCTGGAAACTATTCACCAAGAAGCTCATCAGAGCATCTACAGGCAGAAGGATGGGAACCTCTTGGCCTTTGTCTAGACTCCAGTTGTGCTGTGCATTTCCTTTATGGTCAAAGCAGGAATGGCTGAGAACGCTGAAGAGTCCTTATCCTAGCTCTTTGCTTCTTCCTTGAGTTTCAGGAGCAATGGGACTCTCCATATACACAACAGAAAACCCTGTGCGTTTCTGGAGTTGAGAAATACCTGTGTTTCTCAGATTCTTGTTGATGTTGTTGATGGGAGGCAGATGTAGCTCAGTAGTAGTACTTGCTATGTATGAGTAAGGCCTTGGGTTCAAGCACCTAAACTAGGAAGAAAGAGGAACGGAAGGAAGAGGAAAGTAGATAGGTAGATAGGTAGATAGGTAGATAGGTAGATAGGTAGATAGGTAGATAGGTAGATAGGTAGATAGGTAGATAGGTAGATAGGTAGATAGGTAGATAGGTAGATAGGTAGATAGGTAGATAGATCGATGTTTCTAGGAGCTAAGAAGTACCCAATACCATCTCCGGAGTTTGACTGGATTGGGAAGGTAAATGTCTAATGTGATTTAAAAATAAAAAGACTAACCACAAAACAAAACCAAAACCAAAAAGCTGCCTGAAAGTTCACAAACCACCACAGACTCAAGGTTCTAGGTCTTCACAGGTCTGGGTGTGAGTGGAATCCAAAATAAGGAGTAGGTTTGAGCTGAAAGTCCCTATTTTCCCTAGGTGGGGGAAACAAAGACTAAGAATCGGAAGCATGCTCAGATTAGTTCCAACCTTTGGTCACCCTCCTAAAAAGCAGTAGGGGTCTTTGCTTGGTCCTACAACACAGTGCCAAACTTTATCAAATGACTAAATGGACTAGCTAATACGAAAGACCTTCCAGGCTTCAGCGTGCACATGTGCTGAAATGGGACGTTTTTAATAGGAAATTTTATTAGAAATAGTTAGAATTTTCTCAGATGATCTTATTATCCTTTCCACTTGGAAGAAAAATCTACCAAGAATGGCACCAAAGAAGGAAGACTAGGGAAGACCACCATTTTACAATTTGATAAAGAGGATGAGGGGCCAGAGGGTTGGCTCAAGGGTTAAGAGCACTTGCTGTTTTTGCAGGGGACCTGGACTTGGTTTTTGGCACCAACATGGAATTCGCACCCATTTGTCACTCTAGTTCCAGGGGATCTAATGTCCTCTTCTGGTCTTGTGGGCACCAGGCATGAATGTAATACACACACATACATTCAAGCAAAATACTCATACACATAAATTTAATAAATACATTTGTTTTTCTAAAACAGGGATAGAAGACGAGGGAGTATGTTCATATGTTTCTTATCATGACCATCTTGATGCTGCTGGGTTTGTGTACAGCACAATATTGCATCTTTAGAGTTATACTGCTTTTGTTCGAGGCTGCTGAGTTACAGCCATTTCTGCTCACTGCCTGTCAGTTCCCCAGAGGTGTTCAAGTGTGAGAGTAAGGTAGTATCCATGGAGGGAATGGAATGAGAGCTGGACACAGGACTGGTCCTCAGAGCGGTTGCAGTAGGTGGAATGTTAGCCTGCGGAATGCTGTTTCTCAGGAGAACACACTAAGTGCCGGCTTGCCCTTCAGCATACCCACCACGGTACTGACATTTAAGGTGTGAAATACGATAGTGAGAGTTGAGGGCAGCTTTATCTCACTTCTATTCCTTTCCCCCCATGTTATCTCAGGAAGTGAACCCGGACAGGCGTTTGATCTATCTACACTGCCCCAACTGGCATTTGATCTACAATGTATCTTAACCGTCAGAAGCACTTGGTCTTGGGTGCTCTGGGAGGAGGCCTACAAGAAAGTAGCCTTGTATGATGAAAGGAAGCCTTTATGATTTCTTACTTAGGTCTCTATTCTAATCCTTGGTAAAGTAGCTCCAAAACGGCTAGAAGCCTTTGCTTGGACAAAAGCTACTGCAAACCATTGCGCTCCTTCAGAAGACCTTTGTAATCAGCTTTTAAAAATAAGGCTTGATTCCAGTCTTTAGAAAAAAATCACATCCTTCTATTATTGCAGGCACTTAGATTTATATTTGGTGCAATGAACGACATTTGTTTAGTGACACTGTAGTTGATGAACTGACACATTGCTGGCTTTCAGAGAGGAGCGTGTCAAATGCAGAAGGACACAGAGTCCTGTTGTATTTTGTGTTTAAAATCTCTTGTGATGCCAGGCATCCTTATATTCAGTACACTTGGCAAGGCATTTATGGACCACAGACAGAGTGGAGAGCAGCTTCCTCCCTGGGCTGTAAGGGAGCCTGGGTGCACACTTAATCTTCTGAGAGATTAACATAGCTCCAAGATTGAACAATATTCCAAACGGCTCATATCTTCTTTCTTTCTTTCTTTCTTTCTTTCTTTCTTTCTTTCTTTCTTTCTTTCCTTTTTCCTTCTTTCCTTCCTTTCTTCCTTCCTTCCTTTCTTTTTTTTTAAGAAAAAAAGATGAAGGAATGAAGAGGCTCTTGTGGACACAGCCTAGAGGCCCTCAGCATGTCTTTTCCTAGCTGTCTTGTCAAAATGGTTGCAATTTGCGTTTTGCCGCAGTAAAATTCATTTCCTGTGTCTACAGCTGCCCAGACTTACATTATTATCACATTCACATGCCTCTGAGTGATGGTGTGGGTTTCTTGAGCTCAGCAGGCAGCAGGAGGGAAATGAGAAGCACTATATTTTATAATCGTATCATTGGTATTTAACTTCGGGAATAGCAGTCTGAAAGGGAGTGGCCCGAGGGGTTGGATAGGGACAAAGGAACTGAACCAGAATCTCACTAGTCCTGCTTCCCCGTGAGACCTTAAGGTTAGGGAGATGGAAAAGCTACTGGTAGCATCCTCGGCAAGGTGTGTGTCCTGTACTTGTGCAGCACAGGTCACATGGAATGCCTGGATGAGAGGCTATTACCATTAAACGGAAACAGAGCTGGGAAGAAGCATTGGAGGTGTTCATAATGAAGATTCATCCTCTGTGCCCACAGCTACGTTACAGCTACTCAGAGTCCAGAAGTGTAATTCACTCATGTCGCCCCCCCTCAACTCTTTAAATCCATGATGAGATATGCCCAAGAATAAATCTAAGCTTTCATTCATCAAATATTCACCAAGTATCAGCTGCAGACTGATGTCACATGTACCAGCTATGCAAATATAAAGATGTCACCACGGTAGGAAACAATAGGATGGGGCTATGTACCCAGCAGCATCAGCCGTATCCATTATGCCTGGCCAATCCTCCTGGCATTCAAAGGCTGAAATGGATGCAAAGCCTCCTAGGGGCTGAGAAGCTGGTACCTATCTGCCTCTGACACCCAGCTTAGGACTGTCTCAGTGCACCTGCAAAGAGCCACAGTCACTCTCCTTTCTACAATACCTCATTTTCAAGTATGCTGTATAGCCACACGGGGGCAATTTAGAGAAATGTGTTAACCATCTTAAAGTCTGTGACAAGTACCTTCATTCTTGTCACGGAAGCTAGATAATGTCAAAGCTGCCTGGTGTTATTCTTCTGGTCATGATTTAGAAAATACAAAACCAAAACACATAAACACATGGATGTGGAAAAGGATCTTGTAGAGAGGGGGGTGGTTGGTAGGGGTGGGTGGGAGGAAATAAGGAGGGGGATATGGAGAGGATACATTGAGTATATGTATGAAAATGCCAGTGAACACATTTAATCTGAAAAAGTATTAATTGAATAGTTGTTTGTATCTGGTGATAAGCTAGTCATGGACCCACTATGGGTTCTGGTTCATAGGACTGGTACCTCAAGAGGGATAACACAGCAAGAATATAAAGTCTTAATTTAACAATGGATATAACTGTTGGGGCTTAAAATGGGAAAGAAAAATATAAAGTTGGTGAATCAAGTGTTAATGAAGGATTGAGGACCAGTAAGATCTTTCTACCCTTAAGGGAGCCAAGGAAGTATGCTAAGAAGAAAGCAAGGCTAATGCATTCTATGTAAACTAAAATGACCCAAGTAAACCTGAACGAACTTGTTCTTCATTTAAATGGGTGGTAGTCATTGTGCTCTCTCTCTCTCTCTCTCTCTCTCTCTCTCTCTCCTCTCTCTCTCTCTCTCACACACACACACACACACACACACACACACACACACACACACACACACACACACACAATTGATTGCCACCTAGGACAGGGCATCCTAGACATCAGGTCTCATAGTACATGAGGATCTAAAATACCCAGGTTTTTTTTTTTTAAATCACAATATTTGTATCTAATGAAAGCAAACTAATATTCCATAAGTGTAAAACACACACACACACACACACTTTCACAAACAAAATTTTGTACGTGGATATTTTGGTTGCATATATGTCTGTGTACCACTTGCATGCCTGGTACCCTTGGAAGTCAGAAGAGGGCATTGGATCCCATGGAACTGGAGTTACAGGTGGTTATGAACTACCATGTGGGTGTTGGAAACCAAACCCAAGTCTTCTACAAGAGAAGCAAGTGTCCTTAGTCACTGAGCCATTTTTCCGTCCCATTGAACCTTTCATTAGTTTATTAGTTTACAACCTCCAACTTAAATTTGAATTCAAAACTCTTCTGGCTGTGAAAGGAAGGTGTTGGACATGAAGCAACTTACCTGAGTGGGTCAGATTAGGCTTGCAAATTGAGAAGGGGTGTGTTGGGGGGCATTTGTCTGACTTCATCTGAACACCAAGCATATCAGAGGACCCATAATACCAGGTAGGAGGCTTCAAGATTAACCTTCCAGAAAGGGAGAGTGCATTGAGCAAGAGAGTGGGTTCTCTGCTGGGATAATCATCTATATTCTCCTCCTACACATTTGTTTGGTCAGAGAGAGATGGGTATATGTTACTCAAGTATTGTCTGAAGCAGACATACTTTGACTCCTGCCAAACGAAGGCAATTTTTTTTTGTTGTTTGTTTGTTTGTTTTGTTTGTTTGTTTGTTTGTTTGTTTTTGAGACAGGGTTTCTCTGTGGTTTGGGAGGCTGTCCTGGAACTAGGTTTTGTAGACCAGGCTGGTTTCAAATTCACAGAGACCCTGCCTCTGCTTCCCAAGTGCTGGGATTAAAGGTGTTCGCCACCAATGCCTGGCTTTTGTATGTTTTTAAATTATCCCATTAACACATGAGAAAAGGAAGGCTAGTGGGAAACTCTCCCCACAAGGTAGTTCAGTTTGCAAGGGAGAAGCCTCCATTTGAATTCCAGGACATTTCATCCTAAACCTGGACTTCAACTCTTCTGACATAACAGGGTAAGGAGCAGGGATACCGGAGGGAGAAGGAGAGAGGAGACTGATAGGTTGATTTTATTTCTTGTCATTAACTGTCGTCCTATAATGTCACAATGGATAACCAAAGATTGAAGAGCAACAATAAAACATTCTGTTCAAACAGGATTCCTGTGTGTTAGTGTGATGCCTTAGGTGACTTGAGAAGGCTGTGGGAATGCTGATTGATGGCAACGGTTACAAAATGTTTTCCAAATGCAGCATTTCTCTGTAGCAGCTGCCTCTTGGGATGATTCTTTCAAGGTCGTCTCCTTTCTCTGCTCCCAGAGGAGAATAGAATCTTGTGTTACAAAGCCATGTTTAGATCCTAGCTACATTCCTGGGTGACAGCACTTTGAGGTGTATGAAGAGTACATTCAATGGGTAGAACATGCCATTCTTCTCCTCCTCCTTTCTCTTCTTCTCCTCTTGTTATTGTTGTTGTTGTTATGTCTTTTTGAGACAGTTTTTTTCCCTGTAGTTCTGGTTGTCCTGGAACTTGCCTTATAGACTGGGCTCAAAGTCAGAGATCTGCCTGCCTCGCCTCCTGAGTCCTGGGATAAAAGGCATGTGCCACCATGCCTGGCTAGTATGCCATTCTTAAAGGGGTGTTTGGCTTACAGTGTTCTAATCAGAACAGTGAGTAGGAGAGCTGAATGTACACAGCAGTTCTCTGAAAATGAGCCCATGTGGAGGTTTGTATCGATAAACAATATCATCCTAATAAATGTGCATGTGTGTAACCTGGGAGCTATTTGCTTGCCTCATGAGTTAATCAATGGTCCCTTAAGAAGGTGTTTCCTTTTGGAGCAGGAAAAATGGCTCAGCAGCCAAGAGGTCTTGTTGCTCTTGCAGGGGATCAGAATTTGGTTCTCAGAAGCCACATAACAGCTCACAACTACCTGGAGGCTCCATGTACAGAAGGTCTGACAACTTCCTCCAAAGGCACTGCATGTACCATGCACAGGCACACACATATAAGAAAAATGTAAGTGGCTGGAGCGTCACTGCTTTTCCAGAGGACATGAGTTTGGTTTCCAGCACCCACATGTGGTTCACAACTGTGCATAATTCCAGTTTCAGCAGACCAGATACCTTCTGGTCTTCACAGGTATCAGATGCAGGAGGTACATGGACGCATTTGCAGGCAAATACCCATATACACAACAATAATTAACTTTTGAAAATTAAAAAAATTTAAGATCACTTCCTTCATCCAATGCTAGGTTTTAACTGCCCCTCATTCTGTAACAGAGACTTGCTTTTCATGACCGGGCACTGTGAGTCACCTTGTGGGATGGTAGGAAACAATATGTGACATCAGGGCCCTCATGGGAAATGGAGGGTATCTGAGAGTGGGCCCATGGCACACTGAATATGGGGGATGGTGCTCAACCTTAGTTCTGTTGCATTTGTTTGGAATCATATCCATGGTCCCTAGACAACGCAGACATACCAGATTTCTCTGATGCAAAGGTTATGCTAAACACTATTATACAGAGAAAGATTGCTTAGTTGGTTGGCCAGGGAAGGCTGGGGAATGGTGGGGTATTTTGCTGTGTTTCTAACTGGTTTTGTACCACTTTCCCCGACCTTTGAGAGGAGTGGAGACATTGCTTTCCCTCCCATTTAGTGTTTCCTGGTTACACAAGACAGAGTCTGCAGAACAGCATTTTAGAAAAGGAACTTCTTGGTACCGAAGGCAATAACTCTGGGTGCCCATAATTAAAATCCAGTATGAGCCGACCAAGGAACAGTGTGCTTGTGTAGCTAACTCCAGCCCTCCACATTGCTTCAGGTCACGTACAGTTTACTCTGTGTATACTGATGAAAGATTATAACCTGAGAGGAGAGGAAAAAGGCAATATCTAGCTACCCTCAATGCTTCTCCACCCTGGGTGAACAAACAGCCCCCTCCCATTTCAACAAACATGCACCAATAAAGGCAAGGCTGACTCAGGCGACAGTTTTTGAGGATGAAATATAACTGATGCCTGAACTCTAGATCATGCATCAAACACAGAATGTTCTTTGCTCTTCCAGGAACCCCTGCATACTCAAAATCCTTTATTGTGTTTTGCATAAATAAGAGTTCTGGGTCAAAGTCACATTAATTGGTAGCACTTAGAGTTTCTTTAAGGCAGACAGTTGAATGATCTTTCCCTTATGAGGCCCAGGAAGGAGGCCTGGCCTTCACAGCTGCTTCCTGAGACTGATACCCATTTGCTCACAAGACCAGTTGGGCTTGCAAGAAATGCACAGTGGAAATCAACGCCCGGTTTTGGTAAACTGGTCCTAAATTTTGGGAAATCCAATAGATCCATGAGACACTGAAAGTTCTGTCATTTCAAGCTTGATTTTTAAAACAGAACAGGGAGTGTATTTACGTGATAGTGTCTAAAAACAAACCCATCTAAGTTGCACCTCACCCCTCCCTCCTCTCCTTGTTTTTTTTTTTTTTTTTTTTTTTGACACAGTTTCACTGTGTGGCACAGGTTAGCTCAGACTCAAAATCTTCTTGTCTCAGCCCCTGGATTGCTATGATTACAGGTGTGTGCCAGCGTCTAAGCTTTTCTTAATGAAACTATCCTATAAGCTTCTATTCCCATGGTGTGCCAGGTGCTTTCTCCTTCATTATGCTGTGGCTATGTCTGTCTAAGGAAATGCTGAAGTGCGCTCCCTCCCCCTCTGTGTGTGTGTGTGTGTGTGTGTGTGTGTGTGTGTGTGTGCATGCGTGCGTGCGTGCGTGTGCGCGCGTGCATGCACATGCATGTGGGAGCAAAGAGAGAGAGAGAGAGACAGAGACAGAGACAGAGAGAGAGAGATCCTTTAAAGGAAGAGGCTTGGCCATTCCAGTGTCATCTGAATGTCCTTTCAATATGAGTTTTTATAAGTTCTGCTTTTCCTTCTCTGTGTGATCATCCTAGCTCCTTTGTCCTCTGGCCAAAGGCTATAGTTGACTTTCTATCTCCTTATCTTTTTAATCTGCTTTTTATTCACTTAAACCCTAGAGACTCTTTATGCCCCTCCTCTGCTGACTGCCCTGTTTCTGGAGAAATCATTTTGCTATATGTAAAACTCTGGTGGCCTTCCTTAGTCACTCTCCTCTAGAGTAAGAAAACACCACATCTTGCTTGAAGCTTGCATGGTCCCTGTTTCACTCAGAATACTTCTGAAAGCAGTGGTCACCTGTACAAGATGAAGCCAGTCAGCTTTCCAGCAAACATGGCGAGCATTGAGGCCCTACCCCTAGCTCAATGACTGCTGGGTACTGGGGTGTAGCCACTGGTAAGTTGTCATGGTCCAGTAAATAATTTCACACCCATGAGCATATAAGCAACCCTAATTAAAACCTTTGGGTTATTACATTTTTAAATACATGACAATAGGAGGGAAGTATTTGAAAGAAAGGTGAGAGAGAGAATAAGAAGGGGCAAAGGATCAGGGGTGAATATAATCAAAATTAATCACGTACATTTATGAATTGTCAATGGATAATTTTTTAAAAGTTGTAAAAACTGGGGAAAAATCCTACTACCCAGAAAATATAAAGAGTAGTGTTGTCAGCTATTAAGTTGAATGTCATGCCAATAACCCACATTGCTGGCTAACTTAAGCATGGAAAGAAGATAGTATGGGGTAGACAGTAATGAGCTTCCAAAGATGTTGACATTCAAATCCCTGAAACTTGCTGCCTTGGTCCATTTCTTGTTTCTATAACTAAATACCCAAGAACTGGTGATTTATAAAGACTAGAGTTCTTTTGCTTATGTTGGAGATTGGGTAATCCAAGAACACGCATGGTTCCTACACATGCTCAGACCTAGTGAGGGCCTGTGGGACAGATAAGCATGCTAGTTTCTTGTTCTTGCAATATTGCAAGCACCCTAATAGCATCTTAGCTAGAGATGGGAGCTCACATGTTCCCCTCATCTTTGCTGGGATGTTGACTGGCTTCATCTTGTACAGGTGACCACAGCTTTCAGAAGCATTCTGAGTGAAACAGTGAGCATGCAAGCTTCAAGCAAGATGTGGTCAAGTTTTCTTACTCTAGTGGGGAATGGCTAAGGAAAGCCAAAGGAATTTTACTGGTCTAACCTTAGTTATTTCCCCTAAACTGTACACTTCAAATTTTCATCAGCATATGTATTGGAGTATTAAGTTTCCATCACATAAACTGTTGGGGGCACACTGAAATCATAGGACTTGGCCTTTGTTACTCTACATGGCAAAGGGGACATTGAGGCTATGGGATGTGAGAATTTTATGTAAGTAGAGCAGAAGTTCTCATAAGGGGGATGTGGGTGGGAAAAGGCTATATTGGAGAAGGAGCTACAGTGGCAGAAACTGACATTAAAGGCAGAGATTTGACCATGAGGCTGGCTTTGGAGACTTTATAGGAAGAAGCCACAGCCAAAGAATGCCAGTGCTTGTAGAGATGGAAAAAGCAAGGGATGGGTGCCTTCCCTAGGGCTCAAAGAATCACATGTCCCTGTCAATCTTTGATTCCAGAACTTCTGAGCTCTGGAACTATGAGAAAATAAGTGTGTGTGTGTGTGTGTGTGTGTGTGATGTGTGTGTGTGTGTGTGCGCGTGTGTGCATGTGCATGTATGCATACGTGCATTGTGCATGTGTGTGTGTGTGTGCGTGTGTATGTCAATGGAGGCAAAATACACAGAGTAAAACCATCCACCTAAAGCCACAGCTCAGTGGCATTTAGCATCTTCATCATGTACAATCATCACTCTAGCTGGTTCAAGACATTTTCATTGCTTCATAAGGAAGCTCCATGGTTTGTGTAGTAGCTTCCTGACTTCAAGAGTAATCACCCATCAGTGTTCTATCTCCATGTACTTTCTCATTTGGACTCTCAGTATAAGTGGATTCATGTAATATATGGCCTTTTGTGCCTAACGTGGTGTCTAAAAATTCATATTGTAGCATAGGCTGGTACCTCATCTTATTGTGGATAAAAAATATTCCAAACATAATTTATTCATCTATTGATATACATTTTTGTTATTTATATGCTAATTAATACATATGGAATTGACAAAAACATATAGGTACTAACTAGTTTGAGTACCTGTTTCTGAACTTGGGGGCAGAATTGCTGGACAGTGTGATGACCTTTAGAGAAAACCTTAAACTCGTTCCATGATAGCCAATCTACTTTACATTCCCACCAGCAATATACAAAAAGTCAAGTTTCTCTACACAAATGCTTGGCATTTGGGAATTCTGTCCACAGAAAAATTTATTTCATGCTTCAAGAGGCAGCAGGCTGGGCAATAGCAAGAATACTGCTGGTAATCAATTTTCTGGTCTTGACAATTGCTGTATCTATCCTAGTAGCTGTGAAATGGTACCTCCTGGTTTTTGTTTGCATTTCTCTCATGATTTGGGTTGAACACTTTTTGGCCATTTATTCATCGTCTTTGAAGCAATGTCTCAGGTTATTTTTTATGTTGACTTAATAAAGCTCTTTATTATATTTTCAATGCAATGCCTTTGGTTTGTGCTGTTTAAGACTACTGAGTTTGTGGTAACTTAAGCTGCAATAAAAAGCTAATCCTGGAGGATTATGAAAGTTATTAAAATCCAAAGACACTGGGATGCTGGACAGCAGACATTAATTAATTTATGTCTACTTCAGCTGTGCATGTCTATGGTTTGAGTGTTGTAGAGTGGCTAGTGTGGTAGAGTGGCTGGTGTGGCTGGTGTTCCATGGATCATGTCTAATTGCTACATCTAAGGAAGGGCAGTTACATTGGACAGTTGCATCACTATGACTACGTGCAAAAGGCACAGAGATACACTTAGAGCTAGAAGATGCTTTACAACAAATAGACAACGGGGATGCACTACAGGCACACAAAGAAGGTAATGCATGATCCAACAATACTGTGTCTAACAGTCTCAGTCTAAGAGGTAAATCTGGATTTCAGATGAAGCAGAGGACAAGTACCAATAAAAAGACATGTGGTTTTAATGGACAGAGACAGGTGGTATGGCCATACCATTTGAGAGAGAAATGCTGCCAACCCTTTTCTGTCCTGCACTGATCACACCACATGTTGAATGAGCAATTCTATTTTGTGCTCTCTATCTTGAGAAGTGCATAGATGAAGTAAACGAGGTCCAGAGGTGAGAAATTAGGAGGCTGGAGTCATGTTATTGTAGCAAATGGCAATTGTCAGGTAGTCAAAAGGGGACTGTGAAGTCAAGTTACGGGAAAATCATGGCCAGCAGGAAAAGTTAGTCACACAGCTTTAAGTTATAAGTGTTCCATTGGTCAGTATTATAGATTAAATCCGGCTCCAAATATGTCATCTAGAGGCTCATGGTTAAGGGCTTGCTTACCAGCTGATGTTAATTTTTCATGTCTGTCTGTCAGTCTGTCTGTCTGTCTCTCTCTCTCTCTCTCTCTCTCTCTCTCTCTCTCTCTCTCTCTCTCTCTCTCTTGGGGTGTGTGTGTGTGTGTGTGTGTATGACAAAGTACAATTTATAGGAGTCAGTTTTCTTCTATAATAGGGACCCTAGGGGTCAAACTTGGGAAATCAGACAGGGTGGCAGGTCTGTCTGTTACCCATTGAGTAATCTCTCGGACCCCAGCTGGTGAATTTTGAGAGATGATGGGATCATGAGGGCTTGACTTCATTAGTAGCATCCATTAAGGAAATCCTAGGAGTTGAGGCCTGCCTGGAGGATATAGGTCATTGTGGTACATCTTTGAAGGATGTGTCCTGTCCCCAGACCTTTCTCCCTCTTTCTCCTTTCTGTCATGGTGAGCAATTGAGCTCCAGGGCACCTTCTGCTCTGATATTCCTGGATTCCCTATCCGAAGAAAGGGAGCCAGCTGAGCCTAGACTGAAACCAAATGGAAAATGAACACATCCTTCAGGTTGACCTACAGAGGTGTTTAGTCACAGTGACCAGAATCTGACATGGTGAATGATCCTTCTGTTCCTGGGTGTAGAGCTAGATGCACTCTGACCAGCAGATTTCCTTCATGAGAAGATGGGGGAGTTCTTTGTTTTCAGAACTTCTGTGCTCAAAGGTCCTCAAAATACTCAATTTAAAATAACCATTATGCAAAAGAGGTGTGTCTGGGGCTACTGTCTTCTGTTTGCATGTAGCCACACTTGGGCTCTTAGGTTTTGGTGCTTCTTAGTCCCTCTAAGGTATAAGGACTCATTCTGGCTCTCTTGGGCATTTGACTTTTGGGTTGTTGGCTCTTCTGCTACCACATCAGCAACAGCATGGCATGAATGATGGGAAAAGGGGGTCACAGGATTGCAGAAGGTAGCTTGTGGATTGATCAAAGTTTTCCAGAATGTTCTCTGGTGCAACTGGAGCCCCACTAGTAGGACAAAGCAGCTGTCCCCAAACTTTATGTTCTCATTAATGAAACGATGTTTGTATATTCACCCCCAAAGTAGGAATTATTTCTCTAAAGATGTATGTGCATACTATGGTTTTCAGATAAAATATACCATCAAAGTCATCATTAATGATGACTCTAAGTCCGTTTTACAACATTATAATTTTGAGTGTGTAGACAAAATTTGCCTGGAATAAGTAAGGTTTTTGTTTTTTCTATTTTTAGATTTCTTTACTTTTATGTGCATGAGTATATGCATGTATGTATGTATGTGTATCACGTGTATGCCTGGTGCTCATGGATGTCAGAAGAGGGGATTGGGCTCCCCTGGAACTGGAATAACAGACAGACAGCTGTGAGGTACTATGTGGGGACTGAAAACTGAACCCAAGTTCTCGGTAAGAACAAGCGTTTTTAACCGCTAAGCCATCTCTTTGATCCCTAGATGTTGTCTCTTTTTTAGGGTTGTTGTTGTTATTGTTGTTGCTGTTTATGTGTGTGGGTACCTATGGAGGCCAAAAGAGTATGTCAGATCCCCTGCAGCTGAAGTTACAGGTGGTTATGAGCTGCCTGAAGTGTGTGCTGGGAGTTGATCTCTTGTTTTCCACAAGAGCACTGAATGCCCTTAACCATGGGCCTCTCTCTCCAACCCTTAATGCCCTCTTTAGTCAGCAGTTTCTTGGTGCTGTCTTGGCCACTTATATCTTGATTGTACACTAGTACAATATCTGTGCCCTTGTAAAAATCCCCTCAACCTGGCAGGATCTACAACCACCTAAAAGGCACTGGTTCCTGCGAGGGATTATCTAGATTAGCTTATGGTAGGAAAACCCATGTTAACTGGGGGCAGCACCGATCCATACGCTGGGCCTGGACTGAATGACAAGGAGAAAGTGAGGTGAGCACCAGCGGTCATCTGTTTCCTGACTGTGGATGCCATGTGTCTAGCAGCCTTGCATTGAGAACTTGTCCAATGTGGACTTGTACCATCGAACTGTAAGCTAAAATAAAGCCTTCTTTCTTAGGTAGCTTGGGTCAGGGATTTTCCACAGGAAAAGTAACTGATGTGGGTCCATTGTGTGAGGGTGAGGTTAGAAACTAGATAATGCACTCCATAAATATGCAACATCAGCATTCCAACATGCTGCAGTAGCTAACTGGAAACAAATGGTCCGCTCCTCTGGATGGGAGAACTTTATTTCCTGAATTCCACAGGGAATATGGTTGGGCAGGATGGAGGTGATCTGACTGATGGATCAGGTGTGGTATCTGTGCTTCTCATTTCACATTCTTACAAAAAACAGATGTAAGTGGAATTGTAATACTGCATTCTTTTTTAAATTTTAATTTTATGTGCATTAGTGTTTTGCCATGGGTTTCAGGACCACTGAAACTAGAGTTACAGACAATTGAGAGCTACCATGTGGGTTCTGGGAATTGAACCCAGGTTCATTGGAAGAGCAGTCTTAACTGCTGAGCCGCCTCTCCAGCCCTGTAATACTTTCTTCTTCAAGGCTCAGTGGGGCACTCCTCTGTCCCTGGGTGACACATAGCTATGCTATGGATCTAAAATGTACCCAAAGGCATGAGCTTCTGGCTTGATGCTCTTGAGAGATGGTGGGGCCAAATGGGAGGTTTTAGTGGGAAGAGTTCCTTTTGCATGTGTCCTCAGAGATTTGGGGGAGGAGTCTCCTCTGAACCCCCACCCCACCCCAGCTACCTTGAGGTGTGAGCCATTTGCTACCTGCAGTTTGCTACATATTTTCTGCTACCACATTCCCAAGACAGCAAGGTTTATCCTTTATGGAGATGTGGAAAGTTGTGTGCAAAATAAACCCTTCCTGTTCTTATGTTAACGATCTCAGTGTTAATCACAGCAATATAAACATGGCCACTGGTGGAGGGGCAGAACCTTGGCGTGCAGGTTTAGGCTCAACCCAACGGCCCTACCTTGGACCTGGTGCCTGCATTTCAGCAAGAGCCTCTGGGGACTGGAAGGCTGGCTGACTTTCTAGAACCACTAGGAGTTTGGAGCGGAGGTCATGAGGGTCTCCTCAGAACCCTGTGGAAACACACAGAGTGGTTAGGCTGTTCACCATCTCCCCACACAAAAGGCAACAGTGGTCACACCTGAAAAGCCTTTTTTCAATCTAAACCCTTTCCACTAGCTATAAAATAAAAATGTTGAAAATCACAAGTGGAAGGAACTTTATGAACTCTGAGTGACTTATTTTGGCATCCGGATGAGAGGAGTCTAGAGTCCGGGCACTAGCAGATTGTGTTGCCTATTGGCCTTGGCTGTAACCTGAGCTTTCTTTCCTTCCTTGATTGCTTCCTTTCTGTCCTAACCTCACCTAGTTGGTAAGGCCTTGCCTCTGTTTTCTGAGCAAATTCACAAAACAAAGGTGGTGCTGTCTCTTCATGTGTTTGGGGAATTAAGCCAATTAGAGATGGGGTGAGGCTCTTAAAACATTTCTCAGATTCCTGAGTGCTGCCTGGCAGTCTCTGAGCATCCATTCATGTGTAATTGGAGGAAACAAGTTTCAGGTGCTAGTATAGGGGGGTGGGGGACCCATGAGTATTCTAATTCAACATGGTTGACAAGGGTGTGAAAACCCAGGCTTGGTGGTTAGTGGAATTTCCATTAACACAGCAACTGGCTTTTTAATATAATTAGTGAATTAATTTTTTATGTGTGTGAGTGCTTGCCTGCGTGTATGCATGTGCATCACATGATTGCCTGGTGCCTAAAGAAGTCAGAAGAGAGTGTCGGCTTCCCAGAACGAATTGTGAATGCTAGCATGTGGATGCTAGAAAACAAAACCCGGGTCATCTATAAGAGCAGCAAGTGTTCTTAATCACTGAGCCATCCTTTCCAGTTCCATGCCCGTGGCTTTTGAGTATATCCTGGAGATTGCTCAGAGCCTGAGAATACAAAGACGAGCAAGACAAGAACTCTGAATTTACCTAGCTTGCTGCCTTGTGAAGTCTCCAAAGATACAGAAATATTAGGCAATCCAGAGACCCTGTGCAACATTAGAAGTATGTGGGAGGTACCAAGTGATAAAGTAGAGTAATTGATTCAAATACTGTGGTAATTGGGACAAAGAAATAAAGAGCTGTGATGGAAAAGGTCCGTGTCTAGTGTGCCAGAGAAAAGAAAAAGAAATCCGGATAATAACTGCTACAAAGGATGGATGAGTAAACCATTGTTAGATGATGGCAAACTTCAAGTTCAAGGTGATGGACAAGATCTCCAGAGCTTGAGATGGACAGTCCCGGATTGGATTTTATCTTGGTGGGTAAAGTGGGATAATTGTGCCTGTGAGAGAAACTAGCCAAAGGGACAGGAAGGTTATAAAATTGTTGAGGGTGGATGATGAAGATAGGAGGCAGGTGGATTTGAAACAGAAGCTGAAGTTGCAACTGCAGCAATTCCGCACTGTAGCTGATAGAACCGATCAAACATCCCATCTCCTGCGGTTGTTTGGGGGCTTTCTTTCGTGCCAAGTAGGCTCAGTCCTGGGCTGGAAGCTTTGGGCACCATGAGCAAACATTAGGAAGGGAAAGCACGGTGGTTCAAATGAGATGCTTCCCTTTAAGTCTCGGGCATTTGAAAACTTGGTCCCCAGTTTGTGGTGGTTTGGGAAGGATCAGGAGCATAACCTTGATGGAGAGTGGTATGTCATTGGAGTGGGTTTAAACTTTCAAAAGCCTTGTGCCACTCCTGTTTGTGGGTTGGGACGTGAGCTCTGTGTTGCTGCCCAGTGCCATGCCTGCCTTCTGCCATGCTCCCTGCCATGATGGTGATGGACTCCTATCCCTTTTGAACCATAAGCCCCAAATAAACTCTTCCTTCTTGGTGTTTTTTCACAGCAACTGAACAGTAAATTAAAAAGTGTTACTGAGAGGATGTAAAATGAAAGGACACGTGGTCCAGAAAGAAAGCCAGGGGGAATATTGTATTGAGTAACAATGGGGGCTTTGAGAAACCCAAGGTGTTCATGAATGCCAGGAAGTTGAGTTGATCTGAAGTTACGGTGACAGAGTAGATCGTCACAGAGTAAGATTTCAGAAAGTGGAAGTTTCCCGTGTCCATCAAAGTCTGAGGTCCCATATCTGTTATGCACATCTTTGTGGATAAACTTGGCCTTTGTATTCATTAAATCTGGAGTAGAAGGGCCACCATTAGTTGAAGTTGACTGAATGGCATAAGACAAGAGTTCACGGGAATGTGGGCCACAAGGTTTCTTTGGGTGTTCAGGCACTCTAGACCCTAAGGATTGTGCCACTGGGTCAAACCATGAGACCTGAGCCAGTCACTTGAGATTCAACTTTAGTGACCTGATTTGTTCATTAATCATTTATTTCTTTAGAGACAGGATCTGACCTGTCTGACAGACGGCTTCTGTCAACCCTAGAACCAAAGGATTTCACCTCGTATTTCCCTTGAAAGTGGTCTAGCCCATATGTAGCTGTCTGGTAACAGGATTTGGATCCAATTGTTTATAGTGGAAAATACCTCATAGCCTTCTGAACATGCCAGGCAGGGACTCATGTTGTACTGTCCACAACCTCATAAAGTAGGAACTGTTATTATACCCATTGTTCATATGAGTAGAGTGAAGCATACAATGGCTGACTAACTTGTCAGTGTGTACATGTCAAGAGAGCAGTATAGAGAGTCTGGCTATGTACCCGGGCCCTTCACCCCTCTGTTAGGTTGTCCCTGAAAGGAGAAGTTCTTGAAAGGACACAGCAAACTTTACCGTTTCCTCCTGCAGGCTGTCACAGCTGAACTTATGACAAGGATCTCATTTGCACCCTGGAAATGATGGTCCTTTCCTTCTTGTAAGCTTTCCCCTCATGCAATCCTACAGACTGTGAAATATGCAGGGGGTCCTTAGGGAGTGCTAGCACTATAGTGTATGGGCATGTTAACAGCTGCATCGGTGCCACAGGCATCAACCAGGAGATTCACAGCAAACCAGGACAGAGGGGGCATGCAAGCTACATGGCCACTTTATATTAAGTGATAGATAAAGGAAGCAAGAATTTAAGTCATAATATTTCTGGACTTTTGAAAAAGATTTATTTATTATGTAATACAGTATATAGCTGCAGGCCAGGAGAGGGCCAGATGTTCTTACAGATAGTTGTGAGCCACCAGGTGGCTGCTGGGAATTGAACTTGGGGCCTCTGGAAGAACAACCAGTACTCTTAACCGCTGAGCCATCTCTCCAGCCCCCAAGTCCTAATAGTTCTACCTTACCTCCTATTGTCAAATGAAGGCAAGCTTCCCCAAAGTTCTGCTTCATTAAGTGGACGCTTAATCAATTGTGAATGCATGAATAGCTGGATTAAAGTGTGCCACGACGGTATAAGAAATCACCTTGCAAAGGGGAACAGCAGCCAGGAATGGCAAGGCTGGACAGGGCAAACAGGCCACTTCACAATGGAAGAAGTTACTTCTTGCTGTTGGCATATAGAAATGAGTCAGTAGGCCCAAAGGAATCGGCAAGACAGTTTGCTTCTGTGTGACAGTTACCGAAATGTTTTCGACTGGGAGAGAACTTGAGGTCTATTCATAAGCCAGGGTCAGCAACCCTAAAGGACAGAGCAATCCACCTTTGAAAGCACCAGGAGCAGAGGGCTTGCAGGCATCAAGATTTTACAGCTAGCACCTCTTTATGGAAGTGGAGAAGATGATTTGGGGAAATAAAGAATGTGCCTCTTGGGGTCACTGAGCAGCCAAGTTCCAGCTTACACAAGCCATTGCTATTTGTTTCCACATCTTCATTGTGGAGAGGAGGCAGACCCAGGCGTGCATGCATGCTTTGGGAGAGTAAGTGGGGTACGTGGCAGTGTTTGAGTTGTTAGTATTAGCTGAAGTATTCTTGGCTCAGGGTGACCATCATTTCCTTGCTTTGTGCTTGTTTCAGCCTTAGGGCGAAGATGCCTGTTCAGTAGTCTACCCAACACTCACATCATTATGTCATCATTGTGTCTGTTCCAGCAGTTGAGCTGCACTGGAAGCACAAGGTAGATGTAGATCCAGAGTGGACCCTAGAGCAGTGGTTCTCAACCTGTGGGTCTCCACTCCCTAGGTGGGGGTGGGGAGTCAACTGGTGCTTCCACAGGAGTCACCTGAGACCATCAGGAGACAGATTTTTGCATTACGATTAATAACAGCACCAAAAGCACAGTTATGAAGTAGCAAAAATAATTTTATGGATGGGGTCAGCACAACATAAGCATTAGGAAGCATGAGAACCCCTGCCCTAGACAAAGCATAGGTTTCTAGATAGAACAGGGGCCGGTGAAGCAAAGCAGGCCCAATGGGCCTCAGATGAAAGCTGGGCAAATCTCACTCTGATGACCATGACCCTGCTTTGTTCTTCCATCAGCCTCTGACTATTGTTTGTGGCTTCTGACAAACACCCACTACAGAATATACACTGAGCGGTAAGGAAGGAACACTTCATGCTTTCTTTTTAACGTGTATCTTTATTGATTCCTTGAGAATTTAAGACAATGTGTTTTGATCATATTTATCCCTGCTCCTTCCCCTTAATCCTTCCAGATCCACACCTCTTCCCCATCCCTTTCCCAGTATGTCCCTTTTTTGTTTGTTTGTTTTTTAAATAACCCATTTTGTCCAGAAATAGGTTTGCCCCTATTTCTTCATACTAATCAAAAGCAAAACTCTTTCAGAAGGGGTACACACATGTGTTAAAGAAATTATGGAGCAGATACTTAATCCCCTTCCCCCAATACCTCATTTTTAAGTACGCTGTATAGCTACACGGGGCAATTTAGAGAAATGTACTAACCATCAATTCAGGTGTCCAAACTCACATAGATTGGTTAAGTATATGTGTTCTTCAGTAATTTCAGTGTAGCATGACCCCCCCACACACACACACACACACACACACACACACACACACACATGATGGGAGATGTGATTCTGTATATATGTTTCTCATACTGGTTAATAAAGCACTGTGGCCAATGAGATAACAAGATAGGCGGGGCTAGGAGACCAGGAGGAGGAGAGAGGAAGTAGTAGGAGTCGAAATGTAGCCCAGGGAAGAAGGAAGACGCCAACCGTGGCTCCCCGATAAGAGGACCATGTGGAAATACTTAGATAAGTAGAAATGGGTTAATAATTAAGACAGAGCTAGCCCATAAACAGTAATGGTAATTGGCCAACAGGATTGTATCAAATACAGAGTCTCTGAGTGTTATTTGGGGCACACGTGGCCGCGGGACTGGCGGCAGGACCAGGAGGCCGGCGGGGAGACCTGCTGTAACAACACACACACACACACACACACACAACACACACAAACTCTTTAGGCAGTCTATGTACATACCCATGGCACCTTGGTGTCTTACACTAAAGCACTTTTCTCCCCTCTTACTACTGGAGGTTGAGTTTAGGGCCTCGCCTGTACGTGCTAGGCAAGCATTCTGCAGCGGGTTATATCCCCCGTCCCGGTATGAAATCCTTACACTGCCAGTGTTGTGCTGACCCCGTGGGATTTGTTAGCTTTCTGTGTGTGAGCATAGCATTGCCCATCACATGTGCTGGAACTGAACAAGGAGGAAACTTGCTTCTGAGCAGTTTGCTGCTAAGGTGGGGTTTGGATGTTTGATGCTTTGGGGTTGGCAGGTTGAGCTCATATTTTCATCATAGCGTTTACACTGGCAAACATTGACTTTGTTTCTGAGGACAGCCACAAGACAAGGAAGTGTTATAGCATCCATCCAAGTGTTGTTACAAAGCTGTTGCTGGATGTACCTCCATAAAGACCCAAGAGGGTGAGTACAGGTTTCAGATCAGGGAGAAGATAAATTGCCGACGGTACAGTGACTGCCTTGGTTGTGATAATGCTGTGGGGAGCTGAAAAGGATTGCTTTCTGGGGTTGAAATGCCACAATAACCTATGTTTTCAGAAAAGCTAGACAGATTCATCAAATTGAGATTCTCACAGAGAACCCATTAGTAGCATAAGATAAAGATGTTACTCTGTGGGAGAGATCTGTCTGGATGCCAGTCTACCTTAGTGAAAAGATGGAACAATAAGGAAACACTTTATTATGCCATGTGACTGAGACCTCAGAGCTTATCCTGTGCAACGGCTTTTGTTAGCTGCAGAAAGACTCTTAAAGACTAGCAGAATTATTTTATTCCCACTCATTTTAAAGCGAGAGAAGAAATTGAGCCCATGTTAACCTGGAGGGAGCCAGAGTATGTGGTGTGCACACATACCTGTGTATATAAATTCCAACTCATAGAAATGTTTGCTTTTCTAATAATTATTAATTGACCCAAAGCAACCTGAAAAAAATTTCATTTCACTTGAAAATACCACAATGACCTCTTTAAATGGGGCATGGCCTTTCTGTTCCTGCCTTTAGTACCTTGCAGGTACAGCTGGATTGCTGTGCTGAGCCTGGGCTGCCATTATAGACTCACCGTTTTCCTTCAGTGGCAGCCATTGTACTGTTTCTATAGTTCCCTGGTCTGCTCTTTCATCTGTGATGGAGTTACTTGTGTGCTAACCCCAAAGTTTTGCCCAACTTTGGTTTAGTAACCACAAGGAAGAAGATAGAAGTTTTAAAATCCCATGTGTAGTGTGATACAAAAGTCAAAGTGTTTTGGTTGCTGATGGCTCTTAGTCTGATGTCTGCCATCCAAGTTCCTGCTTAGAAGTTTTCATACAAGGTGGTCCTCCTCATATTATTGTTCATCCCTTGTTTTCCATTTTGCCTTTGTCACTCCATCTTGGTGCTCCAGAAATTCTGCTACCCTGTTTATATTCAATCCCTCGAGCATAGATTACATTCCAGGGGAAGCCTAAGCCTTGAACTCTGATCCCAGTGCTCCTCTCTTCTTCAGCCCTACCTCTTTTATACAGAAGAAGCAGCCTCGCTGATTTGCAAAAAGCATCAACAGCTTGATGGAGGAGGTACTCACGATCTTCTCCATCCCCCTTTCCTTCCCTCTCCCCTGTTTCATGTAGCCCAGGATGACCCCAAACGTCTGTAGCTGAGGATGACCTTGAACTTCTGATACATATAACCTATGGTCTAATAGCAACTTATGTGATTTGATGATAGGATATTATTATCCAATAGCAATAGTGAGTGGGTTTATCATTGCTGGTTTCTTCTTGTAATTCTGAATTACCTGGTTTTGTAGAGTATGCTTGGCTACCTGCAGAATTGTCCCCATGTAGTTACAGTGGAATGTTTCGAAAATTCCTGCTAAAGCAATCATGACCCCAAAATGCTTGTTGGATCTGACCTGGCCTTGTAAACATTTCCACATGTGAAGTAAAGAGACCAGTGGTTCTAGGGATTGAGGGAAGAGAAAGGGAATGGATAGGTAGGTCACAACTATTCCATGTGTACTGTAACAGTGGAGATGAGCTAGGATGTTTTCCAAACTCACAGAATGTACAACAGCAAGAGTGAAACTTAGAAACTGGCCTTCATGGGGATAAGGCTGTGCAGAGGTTTTCATCATCAACTGTTACCAATATACCACTCTGGGGGAGATGCTGAAAGAAGAAAGTTAACAAGGGACAACGGGAAGTTCTATATCTTCTTCCTTGTTATGTAAAATTATAAAACTGCACACAAAAATTATACCTTCAAAACAAATACAATATACAGAGTCCCACAAGTGATAGACAGCATATTTATGCAGATTTTTAAGACACAAAATGCCTTTCAGTTTAATTGTTGACCTTTAAAAATATTTATATTTTGATAGACTCAATTGCCTTCTAAAAAATCTTGATACACGCATTTTACTTCCTGGAGGAGCAGAGGCAAGAGAAATATGGAAAGGCAGGACTAACTGATCAGGACAGGAAAAGATTGGGGTGGGCTAGGAGATTTTCCAAAAATTACTTCACAGCCTCATCTTTGATTGCATTGTTTATGTCCCTTGATCTTTTATTTTCTGAGAACATGAATGATGTCACTCTGCCCTTCATCAATTCCTTATAACTTACCAGCCAGGAATTTCCCTCATTACTAATGAAGACCAGTCTGGAATTGAGAAAATACTTCATCGGATTGTCTGTAGGCAAGTCTGTGAGAGTCATTTTCTTGATTAGTGATTGATGTGGGAGGGTCCAGCCCACTTTGGGCAGTCTCAGGCTGGGCAGGTGGTCCCGATTTTCCGTGCATGTGTGCCTGTGGCTAAAAAGCCACGTGCTAGCCAGTAACTAGCAAATAGCCTTTCCCCATGGCTTCTGCTTCAGTTCCTACCCCTAGCTTCCTGCTTTGAGTTGCTGCCCAGACTGAATGATGGACTTTAACCTGGAATCCTTTCTCCTCCACATTGGTTTTGGTAAGAATGTTTTATGATGGCAATGGAGAGCAAGCTGGGACAGCAGCTCACAGGGCCAGCTACACTGCCTCACCCCTAGTTTAAGCTTCCATACATGGCTCCTGAGCTAGCAGCTTCTTGGCCTGCTGCTCTGACACTTAACTCCTTCTGTCTGTGGAAGCTGTGAATCTTTTTCCTGTTTTGAGTTGGGCTAATTTGTTTTTATGTTATTACATTTGGTCCAGAACTTTTAGGTGTTTGGAAGATCTTCCTGTACAGAACAGCCAAGGAGGATGTTCTACCAAATAAACCCAAGGTCTACCACTGCTAACTCAGGTGTCATTATTGATTGGGTGAAACTAACATGAGCCCAACGTATGCCCTATTAGAAGCCCCAGAGCAGTGGTTCTCAACCTTCCTAATGCTGCGACCCTTTAATACAGTTCCTCGTGTTGTAGTGACCCCCAACCCTAAAATTATTTTGTTGCTGCTTCATATTTATAATTTGCTACTGTTATGGATTGTAATGTAAAGGGATATCTGATATATGACCCCTATGGGGAGGGTGTCTTGACCCACAGGTTGAGAACCCCTGCATTAGAAGTTTCTGAGGCACAGGCCGTATCTAACTGGTATCCCAGCATCCTTCACTTGGCCAGCTGAAGAGTTTTGCAAAGGCGCTGTTTCTTTGTAGTCTGTCCTTCTGTTCTGAGTAGGGATAGAACAGGAGAGAGACCCTGGTTGCTCCGAGAGATGTCACCAGCCCTTCAGTAGGCCGTGGTTGGCTAGTGAGAGGGGCTCTGCCCACACACCTGTGGGCCTGTGCAATGCTGCACAGGTGCAGGGTCCTCATTGCTGTTTCTGAATGAAGCTTTTGGTCAACCTTTACTTAAGAAATGGGCAACTAGGGCTAGAGGGATAGCTCAGCCGTTAAAGGCTTTCCGCCATCCAGTTCAGCGTGTCCATTCTTTCCTCCTTTTCGGCTCACGTTTGGGTGGTCATGCTGGTCACTTTCTATGGTTTCATCTCCCAGGAAACTCCCCAGTCCTCTGGCCCTGCCATCCCCCTCTTCTGCAGAGCTCCCTGAGCCTTCGATGTGGGAAGGTTTTGTAGATAAACTAAGCACAGGACCATTACGACTAGTCCTCTGTTTCTTTTTCCTCCTCCTGGTCCCCCTTGATTATCTGAAATTTTTAGGCTCAAAATATGCAACTACAGTTTGCAATACAGAAACTACAGTTTAGGTCACGACATGGAGAAGTTATCACCAGTTTTGCTAGCCATGCTGGAATACTTTAACTTTGAAAACTGCCTCACAAAATATGGAGAAGGGATCAGGACAGCATAGTGGTTTCTGTCTGTCTAGATAGAGCTCATTGTTTGTATTCCTAGTACCCATCTTATTTTTACATACCTCTAATTCATACTGAGTGAATTTAGGATTCAAATCTACTCCATTAAGAAAGTTAAAACATGGTTTTCATTATAAATTCATAGCTGCAAAAGCTGATGAGAGTCAACAATTTACCTACAGAACTTTTGCCTGGAAGGGACCTTACTAGCATGCCATGCAAGAAAACTCAGAATGTGAACCATAATAGTGAAATCTGAATTACTATAAATATGGAAAATTAAGCAAAAATAGGTAAATAATCTTGTCTCCTAAAAGGACTACTGAAGATGGGGTTTAAATGAGTCCATAAGACCCAAGATAAATAGTAAACAGGTATTAATTAGGGAAGCAGTTACACAAATAATAGTAAATAACCACCACAGTCTTCCTGTTCCTGAAGATGCTTCTCTGCACTTTTCCAGGCTGAATTTTATTATTTATTCATGTAGTTATTATTTTTTTTTAAAGACAGGATTTCTCTGTATAGCCCTGGCTGTCCTGATCTCATAGACCAGGCTGGCTTAAAACTCACAGAGATCTGCCTGCCTCTGCCTCCTAAGTGCTGGGACTAAAGGTATGCACCACCACCATCCAACTTTATTTTTTATTAATTTGAATGTTTTCATGTGCTGTTGGTGGGAGAAATTCATGTAACTAGTTGGCATATCTTTTTTGAAGATTATTTTAGTATGTGTATGAAAGCTTCAAAAGCTCGGATGATCCCATGACTTAAACTCTGCCTTTGGAGAACATTGCCGTGTGTGCATCTTGCTGAATTGGGTTTTGAACCCTGTGCTGGTTGGTATAATGAGCCAATTCATTCCTTGTCTGCAGAGGCTGTCCTATGAAATGCAACATGCCAGCCACTCTGTGCAGTAGACGACAGCTACTTCACCACCTTAAAATGCTTCTGTACTTTGTACTAGAGGCAAATAGCCCCATCAATGCTCACAAATCTAGAATAATGTCTACTACAGTATTTTGTGGCTTTTAAAAAAAATATCAGATGAACTACAGATGAACTCACGTAGAATAGAGCCATTTCACAGAAATATAACCAGAACCATACAAGAAACCTTATGTTTTGTAATTATTATAGTTATAGAAGTAAACAAGGAGATGAAATTGTCTACTTTTAATATTGTCCTTTATTTGATCCAATTGTCTAAAATTATCACTTTGGTAGGTAATCCGTAAAAGTTATCAATGAGATATTTTTACATATTTCCAGAATTGAGTATTTAAAATCTGGAGTGGGGCCCAGGAAGATTGTTCATTTGGTAAAGTGCTTGCTCTGAAAGCACAAGGACCTGAGTTCCATCCCTATTGCCCATGTGAAAATCTGAGCATGCTGACCCATGCGTGAAATCCCAGCACTTGGAAGGCAGAAAGAAGCAGATCTGGGGTGAACAGCAAGCTCCAGGTGCAATGAGAGGCTGTCTGAAAGCAAAACAAAGTGAATGGCTTCTGTGGAGCACCACCCAAGGATGACCTTTCCCTCTACATACAAATGTTCATGCACACAGAGGCACCCACACATGCACACCCTCCAGTCTAGAACATTTTAATGTGAGGTCTGGTTTGTGACTAAAGTACATTCTATATCAATCCCAGTCAATAAGTAGATGTGGCTTTCTGCTGCCATAGAGGACAGAGTAGACTTAGAGGGGTGGGATTTAAGTACAACTGGGGTAAGCATGTACTCGGCAACAATTGGAGAAGAGGCAGAGAAGGACCAAGCAGATATTATTAAGTGAAAACAGCAGAACAATATGGCGTGTGGAAGACTATTTTGAAAAGTGAAATCAATATAGCATTTTCACGTTGTGCATACTCACTGATATATTTGTGAGTATGAATATGTAAATGATAAGAGTTTGGAGGATATTTGTGAGTGGTGGCCAGTAGAGAAATAAAGGGATGTGTTGCTGTGTATAACTTGTACAATAAAGGCTTTGGATTGGTGAGGTCACAGGTCTAATGGTCTCCAGGGATCAGTGGAGCTGTGCACCAAAGTCAATTAACGGAGCGTTTTCAAATGTTCCCACTGGGCTCCACGCTGACCTATTAAATGGAAATATCTGACAGTTCAATGCCAAGCTCTCCAGATGGTTCTGAACTGTGGCTAGGATGGAGAGGTGGGACTGTGAAGAAAGTACGGAGTTAGGATATATCTCTGTCTATTAACTATGGATGTGTCTTACAGAGGTAACTGGAGGAGAGCCTGGTGGAAGGTCCCTCGGGCACATTGGTGAGAGCTTTTTTGTTGTTGAACCTGGGCAGGCCTATAGTTTACAGCAAAGATAGACCATTAGAGCCTTGAGGCCTGAGAGCTTTGTGTGAAGGTGTTGACTAATTCAGAGCCATCCAACTTCATGACATGGCTGGCCAGGAGTCTGTAAGTAGTGCTGCTCTTTACAGCGTGTGTAGGCAAACTTTTGACAAAGTGCAAGCATGCACAAGCCTGGAGTTTCATTCCACTTCTGGTGTCTAAAGACAGGTTATAGGCCTTACAGGTTGTTCACTTAGAGTCCTGACTGGAATTTGATTGAAACCCTAGGGGAAATATGAAAAAGAAAAATCTCACGTTGAAAGCTCTACCGCTTTCTCCTATTGCCTCGTCCTGCTTGAATGTGTAGCAACTACAGTGTTCGTGCCAGCACAAGTGAGGCCAATTTCATTTCATTTGACAAGACAAGCCTGTCCAGAATGGACGATGTTTTGTACTGGATCCAGGGTCAGTGTTAGTTAAGATGTAGGTCTCCTACGTTTCTGCCATCAATCTCTTTTTTATGTGAGAAAAAATAAAAATAAGAAAGGAAGCAAATGGGTGTTTTTCAGGATTTAAAGCTGCTATTGGTCCTGAAAACACCCAGAAAATGCATGACTTGGTGGGTGTTCTGTTCATTTATCCTGGAGTGAAAGGCACACTTTCTGGTTACCATGGAAACAGACTTACCATCCTAAGGAAATGGATCCAGCTCTTCCCTCCTAATGATAGCATATAACATGAGGACAATGGGTTTACACTGAATTCCATCGTGAGTTGATAGTGTTCCGTAGCAAATGGCCCACCTCCATTACTTCTAGTTCTTGGGTTGCATTTACTGTGCATTTGTGTGTGCTGGTGTGATGCCTTTATCCTCTGCCACTGTGGGATTGGTTTCATTTGGAAATTGGATATTCAATAATGGCACCCATATTTTTTGTTCTTAGAAGTTGGAAGATTGAATACTGAGATCTGACTCTGCCTGGGGCAGAACTACTCTAGTTAAGATCAGCAGGAGGCTTGGAGATCTGAAGCTAATTAATCCAGACAAAAGCCACTTACAACAAGTCTTCTGAGAACAGGGTCCATTTCACTGAAACATTTCCCTGAAAATACTGCAGTGGAGGACGATTGAAATTTCCATTTGGAAGAACAAATTATAAGCATAAAGTTGCTTGATCTTACATTTTCAAAATCTTGAGTTGCAATGTTTAAAAAAGTTTGGCATGTAGGTTAAATCAAGTATAAAACAAGTACTGGGGGTTTGCTGTAATTTGGAGGCAGAACATAATAGCACACGAGTGTGTACCAATGTTCCAGCACATGGGTCTTTGGTAAAGATGAGCAGACTTTTCAAACCATCTTCACCAGTCCAACTAACTGTAGCCTGCCTTTCCACACTGCTTTCTACCTTCTAGAATAAATTCTACTCTAGCTTGGTGGCTTTCCTACGTGCCTTCACCCTATCCCATATGTGTGGTTTTTTGTTTTTTGATTGTTTTTTATTCCTATCCCTGTGCACTTGTCACACACCACCCTTAAAGTTAGTGCCCATTTGCCATCCTTAATACAATTTATCATCTATCTATGTCTGTCTGTCTGTCTGTCTGTCTGTCTGTCTGTCTACCTGCCTACCTATCTACCTATTGTCTTATCCATTTAAGCTTAGTAAGGCAATTTCTTTTTGGAAGGAAAAAAATGTACCAGATCCCAAACTGAGGAGAGCACACACACCAAAACAGGAAGTTTGCTTGGTTTTTATTCTTACACAGGTGGTAACTGTGTCTTTTACCCATTGACTGGGGTCTGACCTCACAGTCTTTCAAGAGTGGCTAATGGAACAAGAATCGGAGTGAAGGAAAGGAGAAAGGAACTGACTATTCAGCCCAGCGTGTTCTGAGAATCCATGCATCCTTTGCATAAACAAAAGTTTTACCAGTTCTGGAAGATTAAAATATTTGCATGAAAGTTTTTGCAAGTTGGGGGAGATTAAGTGTGTGTGGGGGGGGAAGATTTATGGTGTTGAAACATCAATCTGACGATTTACCATATGTCACTGTTTCTCTCGGTCTGCTACTTGCATCCACTCAAAGCCAAAAGCATGGTTATGGTAGACAATTTTTTGGACTTTACAAAGCATCCAAAATATTTTTGACAGACTTATCTTTTTCCATAACATTTGTCTGGGGACTTAAAAAGCCCCATCGTTTAATAGTATATTCACATTATCCATGTCTGCAGTTTAGACTTAGCTTTCTTTTAAAGTGGCGTGTCACAATGCTATCTCTCCTCAATGCTAAACAGCTGCCATCTCCATAAAACCAGCAGTCTGCTCATAAAAGGTCAACAAGCTGTGCTTGAGGGTTTCATCTTTGCTAAGACTAGGCAGGCTTTTCTCCTGCTTCCCTCGGCTTCCTAGAGCACTTGCCTGCTCTGCTCACACACGAACAAGACTACTTCCTGCCTTATTTAAATGATGAACTGTGCATTTGTTTCTTTTACATTGCTGTGACCTGATATTTGACAGAAGCAATTTAAGGGAAGGAAGCATTCATATTGGCTCCTGGTTTTAGAGGGCTTAGTCCATGATATCTTGACCTCTTGAGCTTAAGCAGACATCGTGGTGACAGACATCAATGTGACAGAAGTATGTCTTGGAGGAAGTGGCTTATCTTTTGACAGAAGGCTGAAAGGAAGTGACTGAGAACCAAATAGGGATACAATTCCAGTGACTTTCTCCATCTAGGTCCTGACTCCTCCCTTCCAAGTACTAATCAGGCCCCACCCTGCTTAGCTTCTGAGATCAGACGAGATTGGGCGATTTCAGGGTGATATGGCCATAGTCTAGGTCCTGCCTCCTAAAGTTGTTTTATGGTTTTGTTTTTGTTTTGTTTTTTTCCCACCAGCTGGGGACCACGTGTTCAACATATGATCCTTTGGAAGGCATCTCACAAACTGTAACAGATTGCTTCATACCTTACCTGCTCATAAAATTTTCATGGAAGAGGGGCTTAGGGTGCCTCTTCCTACACAAAGACATTCATGTTACCTGTGTCAATAGCTATTGTTAAGTTGTATTGAAGTGGTACCTGTGTTTCTGGATCTATATTGTTAAAAAGTGGATTTTTAAAAAAAAATCTTTTGCAACTGTAAGATTTTTAAATGAAATCCCATAAACGTAAGCATCTCATCCACAAACTCATACAGACTCACAGACTATTAGAGGAAGTCATTCATTCTAAGCACATGTAGCTACTTTCATGGGGCTTGAAAGCTGACCATGGATTGGAGATGTTTGAACCTTCAATCAGAATACAGTGGGTGGTTTTCATTTTCCCTAAGACGAGAGGGTGAAGGAAGAGGTGTTGCCTTGGAAAGAGGCTCTCAATAGCTTGTTGGTATAAACTGTGTAACTGGAAAATTAAAAAGCGGAGTTAATGTTCATTAATCCAATAACAAGCACCTAAAGAAATGACAATTAGATAATTACATTCAGACTTCTTGTGTTTTGTGCTAAGTACTTTTATTTTTAGTTAAATTAATTTGGTTATTAAGTCCAAGTTTTTCTTGTGACAAAATAGACATGGAGTGAAATTTATCTTCGTAATCATTTTCAAGTGCGTGTTCATTTGCATTAAGCACATTTATAATGTTGTATACCCTGTACCACTATCCATTTCTTTGTCCTGGAGAGAAAGCGCATTAAATTTATGAAAGTCACACTCTATTCCCTCTGCACTCCTTCCCATCTCCCCAGCTGCCTCACAACCTTTATTCTACCTGTTTCTATAACCCTGCTTGTTCTAGCTATGTGTCTTAGATAAGTGGGATTAAGTAATATTTGCCATTTGTGTCTGGATTGTTTCACTTGGCACAGTATTTCCAAAGTCCATCGACCAGAAGCCCCTTCCCTTTTAAGGCAGAACGATGCTCCACTGTGTGTACACATTTCATCTATCATTAGCATCACTTGATAAACACAGATTTTTAACTTTGAGGCATTTTATAACCACATGCATACCATTGTATAGTTTCTTGCTCTTTGTACCCTTTTCAAATATTTCTTATTCTTTTTTGCTCCCTAAAAAGGATTTGTTTATTCCAGATAACAATTAGTTTTGCCCTTCCTTGAAAAGCAGCTGAAATATATTTAACCATGTCCCATCCTCTCTTTGCTCTGCATTACACAAAGTGTTAGGTGATTGGAGCTCGATAGTAAGCTCCTATCTCCAGGGAATGAAAGCAAACTCTCTGAAACTCTTCAAGGAAAAACATTTTAGCAAAATATCTTACTTCTGTTTTGACATACATGATTTCCTCATAATTACATTGTGGTTCACTGTAGCTCATTCAGAAAATTTTAAAACTAAGCTGTAAAAAATAGAATAGCTCTACTTCAGTTACAGCAACCCAGAAAACAGAGTCATCATGGAAATTTCTAGAATTGAGCTCTGGCATCATATAACACTTTAGCGCTGTCTAGGGAACTGTCCCGGCAGCCAGGGGTGTGGCTCACTGAGTTGAGATGATAATAGTCTTCTGATTTAGCTCCAGAGTGCACACAAAAACAAGGATGTCTTTGGAACATTTTCCATTTGCAAGTTTGGTTGAATGGTTTGAAAGTTGATACCGAAAATGTGGACTCTTAAGCCATGACCAAGCCTCCAGAGGGAGGGAAGGGAAGGCTCTCTTGTGCAGCATCATAACACTAAGTGACTATGGGAATAGTGTACACTTGCTGTTGTTTCTTAATGGATGTTTTTGTTTTTGTATAAATCTGATGGGAAGAAATAGCCAAGGGAATTGATTGTGTGGCGTCAACCACTTCCTTCGCTTTAACACGTTTTCCCCAGTATAGGCTTGCACTTAGCCTGCACTTGCGTTCTTACCACCATCCAGTATGGGCACTGCCTTTCCCACATGCCTGTTGGCAAGCTGTGCTCCTCTTTTTGAACCCATGCTTCTGCATCCATGAAAGCATCAGGAAATAGACACCCATGAACCTCCATCACTGTGCCATCTGTCTAGAAGGGTTGTTAGTCCTTTCCTTTAACTTACCCAGTCTCTCTCATTTCACTGAACCCCATGTTGTGGTCAATGACATGTCAAACCTCCTATGTACAAAAAGCTGCTTGAGAGCAGGGGCCACATCTTGATTGTATTTTGTCTGTTCTTCCCCTGATCTGTTGAGCACAGCAGGCCATGCTCTAGCCACAGCCCTCCCAGGTGTTGTGCTTGTTGGTAGGTAGCAAGCAGGACTTGGGATCAGGCCCTGTGAGCCTTGCCTCCAGAAAGACTAACCACATTCTGAGAATTGGGCTTTTTAAATAGCTAAGAGGAAATAAAGGGACAATTGGCATTTCTCATGTGTAATCAGAGTGTTTATGATTTAGAGCTAAGAATCTGGAGATATGTACCAGGTACATCCCTGGTTTATGTCAAAGTTAGAGGCGTACAGGCGTTAAACTCAGGTCCGAGATGGGAGAAAGATCAGGGCCAGTTAACAGTAGAGCAGACACAGCTGGTCACCCCTTCCTTCCCGGGTGAGGGATTCCCATTTCCATGGATGGTGTTCCTATGACAGCAGGCTTCAAGGTTCCCTAATCTGTAGCAAGAACTTCTAGTTTCTGTCACCTGTCAACATACTTGTAAGAAGTGGCTTGTTGCCATTAGGTTTAGAATGATCTGACAACCCCTAGGCCCTCTCTCCTTGGGACATTTGACTTGAATGATTGGTTCACATGGGCTTGGTGTAGACCTTTTGCACAAATGATTTAAAAATACATCTCATAGTCTCTCATTTTCATCATCAGCATTCTAAACATAAAAATGTAAAACAATAGCCTATGAGTATTTTCCCCTCATATTCAATAGTTGTAAACATCTTCCCATATGCTTACCTGCCCACCGGTCATCCATCTGTCTTGTTTTGCAGTGTGGCATAGAAGTTAGCTGCAGACTTCATGGCATGATATCTCCAAATGTTCCTCAGTGAAGGACCTTCCTGTGCATAAACAAAATGAAACATCACACTGAAGAATATCAATAGCATTTCTGCAGTGACATGTGCTATCCAATCGATGCTCAAATATTCTACACTGTTTTAAGAATTTTTAAAAACTGCCTCCCTAAAGAAGCCCAGAATACTCAGAAGCTGAGGCGAAAGGCAGAGGAGTGTAGAGGGAAGAATGAAATAGTAGAGTGTAGAAACTATGGGGCTACGGTCCTGGGTTGTAACTCTTGGTGGTAGTAAAACCTTGGGAAAGGCAAGTCATTTGCTTTTCTGAGTTCATGGGCAAAATGAAGGGATGGGGCAAGGTAGCCTCTAAGGGCTGCTTTGATGCTGCCTTTAAAATGTGATTATGAATATTTGCAGTGGATACCCTTTATTTTGAGAAAGTATTTTTTTCTGTCCACTCTTGACTATGGATTGTCTAGTTTGGTGATGAAAATTATGAAGTTACTTGCTGCTTTATGGTACCTCCCCCTCTTCCTGTGGGACAGCATCAACTAACTGCTGGACTATCTGATGTGGGCAGTTCATACTCCTTATTAACCACTATTTTTTCTTAGAATATTGCTTGAGTAATTCTGAATTGAGAGAGTTCAGGAGTCTATCTGTACTTGTACTAGAATATAAAAACATTGGAGAGAGCATGGTGCTGGTTTCTGATCTCACTGTGACACTGAGATGCTCAGTGTGTTCTGGTTATCTCCAAGTAAGCCAGTACTGTTCCAGGGAGAAGATATTTGGGTAATGTGTCTGGTTGTGCACTGCATTATAGCCTGATGAACCAATCTTTCCTTCCCTTCCTGCCCCTAGTCCTTATACTCCATTTTTCTCTACCCCCCCCCACCTTTCTTTTCTTATTTGTGCATTCATTCATCTGGTCTACCTCGGTACTGCATGTCTGGTGGGATGGCTGCAGTTGGGTCTCACAAGGTCCCATGGCTAATGTCTATCTCACTGATAGCTCCCCTCAAGATGAAGAGCTACAAGGAGGTTATTGCCTTTAAAAGCATTTGTTAGTCATGCCTAAAACTAAAAACGTTCCATGGAGGTTTGTATGATTCACTAGTGAGATAAAAGTGATGCTTAAGCAATCTGTGATTGGGAAAATGTGGAACTGTTTGTGTGAGAGAGAATGTTTTATGTGGGAGTTTATATCTTTAACAGACTCTTTTTAGGTTTAGACTTTAGACTTAACTTCTAAATATGTTATCATTGACCTCCCAACCATTCATTTATATAATCATAAAGTTATTTTCATGTCTAAACCTGAGTAATTTTATACTGTGACACAGTAACTCTCCTGGAGTATGCCTTTTTTCTTCTGTTTTTCATTAAGTTTAGGAGAATTCATGCAATGTATTTTGGTCATATTCATAGTCACACAACCCCAACTCCTCTTAGATCCACCCTCACTTCCTTTAGCACTTGACTGCAAATTCTCTTCTTTAAAACCGATCGAGGACAGTTTGTGTTACTATTGAGCATGGGAACGTCCTGGAGTGTGTCAACCTACCAGGATCATACTGTTGAAAAAGACAGACTCTCGTCTTCCTGGCAACTATTAAATGCCATTAGTATCGCAGTTAGGAGTGAGACTTTACCCCTATCTCCCCCTTCACCTGCTTTGAACTTTCGCATTTCTCATACATGCTATCACCATCGCTGAGCTCATATGTGTAACACCATTTGGTATCTAGAAAAGTACAATTTCCTTGAAATTATCCACCACCTCTGGATCTTAGAATTTTCCTTGAAGATATTTGAGCCTTGGGGACAATGGTATGATACAAACATCTAATTTAGCTCTGAGCACTCCCCAATCTCTTTATTTTTGCAGGTTAACCAATTAGGGTTTTGTATTAATTGCTATTTACTGCAAGAACAAGCTTCTCTGAAGGGGCTTAGAAGATGCATTGATATATGAATATAGGAATAAGTCATTAGGACTTATTTTAATTATACATCTATTTAGCAGAATAATAGTATTAGGACATAGGCCCTAGCAGAGGAGATATCCACTATAGATTCCTAGCCCCATTAACAATGCCAAGTATGGATTCCCATACACCCCATAGAGTAAGTCTTAGATGAGAAAGTAGTTGGTTACTTCCATAGCATTCGTGCCAAGGGAGAGAGTTTGGGGTAAAATGGCGTAAAGTGGTACTAAAGGGAAAGCAGCTGGTTTCAGGGACCTGGGGGGACAATATAAAATGCTGTGGGCTTGAGAAGTACCACAAATGTGTGAAAAAGCTCACAAGACAGCAGAATGTAAGGGTAGGTGTGGGGGATGGAACATTGGCTGAGCGGGACAAGAATGTATGTCTTAATAGAAGGCTTTCAAATTAAGAGAGTTGAATGATGCTTCCACCAAATTAAGTGGAAATTGGATACCTGAGTCCAAACTGGATTGCTGGTAAAGAAATTAAACTGGCACTGTTACTTTGGTCCATAAGCTTAAAGCCTGATGCTGATTCATCTTTATCCCTCGAATATTTTAGCTAAGAAAACATTACCTAAAGTGAATGTAGCTGGGCACGGTGTGCACACCTTTAACCCCAACTTTAAGAGACTGAGGCAGATGGATCTCTGTGAGTTTGAGACCATCTTGCTCTACATGGTGAGTTCCATGCCAATTGGGTGAGATTCTGTCTACAAAACAAAAAATACGAGAGAAAAAAAGTGTTGGGAAATTTAAGTACCTGTCCCTTACTGCTCTCTTCCTCCCCACCCAGCTGTAGAACTCCCGTGCTCTCAAGATTGATCAAACAAGGCTGTTCACTTTCCGGGATGCAGTGCCCATGCCTTGACCCCAGGTGTGGGTGGTGCATGATTTCCTCCTATGCTTAGCCCATCTTCTGGCTTGGGTATATAAGCCCATTACTCTCTGTAATAAATGGCAGCAGCTTTATCTTTTCCTGGTGGTCTGTTAAGCGTCTTAATCCTGACACCCTCTACCAGCTCTGTACTCTGGACATGCAGGCGCAGTAAGTGGAGGTCCCACAGGGATTTGGAAAGTGAGGAATTGTAGACAGGGTCTCTCTGTAGCTGGCAGGAGTGTATTAGGGTAAGGTAAATAAAGTACATACAAAAGAGAATAGCAGAGGCCTTTAATTCCAGTACTCAGGAGACTGAGGTGGGCAGATCTCTGTGATTTCAGAGTGAACCTGGTGTACAGAGTAAATTCCAGGACAGGCAAAGTTACACAGAGAAGGCCTGCTCAAAAAGTGAAAAAATAAAAGTAAAAGAAATAGAGTAATAAAAAAGCCACATGAAGATGGAAAGCACACAGATTCTGGATACTGTATGCTATTATATTGTCTTTAAATTGTTTGACTGCTAAGGAAATAGCAACAACTGTTACAATAAATGCTGCTGGATTAATTCAATTTATACATTTTTAAAATGTTTTGAAAGAATGATGCCCAAATTCCCAAATATTGTTTACGGAGAAAAGTGACTGAAAAGGGGGTTTTAGAGATTAATCAACAATTGTCTTACTATCATTCTGTTTGTGGACTTCTGGAAATGTTATTAATGCTTCTGATGGAATGTTACCTTTGTCAGTTTCACTACCCAGTAGAGCCACACTATTAAGGTGATTAATGACACTCATATGGATCCTGTAAAAGCCAGTGATTGTCCCATGTGGGGGAATGGGTACAGCACTGGTCGAGGTCTATTGTGTTATCCCTACTCAGGGTACTGGGTATGGGTGCCTACATCTGGATTCTGCAACCAGTACAATAGACAGGCAAGTGTCACCCGACAGGCACTCATGGCCTTGGTGGTGTAACCCAAATCAGCCTAGGTATAGCTACCAATGCTGGAGAAGCAATAACCAATAACCGGCAACTCCTAGCGGGATCAATGCCGCCTAAGACAGGGAATGATGAGATTATTTCCCCAAGACGGGTAAGGTATTTGTTCCCCAGGTGACCTAAGACAGGGATCACTTCATTTAAAAGAAAAGGGAGTAACTGTTGGGAAATGTGAGTACTTGTCCCTCACAGCTCTTTTCCTGCCCACCCAGCTGTAGAACTCCCGTGCTCTCAAGGTTGATCAAACAAGGTTGTTCTCATAACTTTACAGTGTGCAGTGCCCATGCCTTGATCCCTGGTGTGGGTAGCGCATGATCTCCTCCTGTGCTTAGCCCATCCCCTGGCTTGGGTATATAAGCTCATTACTCTCTATAATAAATGGCAGCAGCTTTCTCTTCACTTCTCATGGTGGTCTGTTAAGTGTTTCAGTCCCAGCACCTTCTGCCAGCTTGGTACTCTGGCCACATGGGCACAGCAGAAAAGTTAAGGGGACAATTATGCTAGAAAACATCCAAATGGTACTTCCAAGGAGGACATGTGAGGCTCTCTCTTCCTTCCATGATAGAGGAGAGAAATGCTGGTTACAAAGGGGAGGGGAGGGGTTTGTAGCCCCTAAGTGAGAAACTACAGACAATAGATGATATCTGGGGGAAGGGAAGTGAGTTTTCTTAAATGTTGTGGCTTCTGGGAGGTCTCCATTCACCAGTGGATGTCCCCATACTCAGAAGTATTTGGCCTGCATAAATTTGAGTCAATTGGCTGTTTTTAAAAAAGGAAACACAAATTGGGGGACTAGGGAGGTGAGGATGGATCTTGGAGGGGTTAATTGGGGGGTTATCAAAATACATTGTATGAAATTCTCAAGGAACTGATAATTTTTTTAATTCCTTACTCTTATTAAATGTGTAGGAATCTCCTATCGCTCTTGCCCCTTCTGTGAAAATCCTACCAGGACTAATAGTTATTCTAGATAACAAGCACTTCAGTGTGAAACAGGCAATCTAGCATAGTGCACAGACTGTACCCCCTAAATTCATGATGGTTTAGAACACACAAGTGTGACCTTCTTTAGAAGTAAGATCTTTGTGGGTGTGGTAAATGATGTGGTACTCAGAGGAAATTTGGTTGGTGGTTTGTTCTCCCCCAGAGGGAGACTACTCTCTGCTTCTCCCCTGTTAAAAGTGTATCTCATTGTACTTGACGAAGGGCTTCTGGCCACTGTCAGGTCACCTTTCCTGTGTGCCTATGTCACATTCCACTTCACTCTATGTAAGGGCTATAAACGGGAGAAGCAGACGGTAGTCTCCCTCTGTGGGAAAACAAATCGCCATTATTTTAAGCCACTGGTTATAGTTCTTTGTTACAGCTTATGACCATTTTTCACATTTCCCCAATTGTTATTAAAAATGCCACAGTCACTAATCTCAAAGATTGTAATTCCTGCTCATGACTTTGCCTCCCAAATGTAGTCTCTCTCAAAGTAATACACTAGCTTCTTTATCTCCAACTCCACAATCATCTCCCTCATAAATTGGTATAACTAGTGTATGAATTCTCATTTCTACTTTAAAATGTGATTTTAATTCTCAAAGTAAATCTGACTGGGTGGTATTATTACACACTGTTTGTTTGTTTGTTTGTTTGAGACAGGATTTCTCTGTGTAGCCTTGGCTGTCTTGGAACTCACTTTGTAGACAGGCTGGCCTCAAACTCAGAGATCCACCTGCCTCTCAAGTGCTGGGATTAAAGGCTTGTCAAAATCAGGCTTCAGAGTGTGTAAGTAACACACTTAAGGCTATACTAGAATGCTAAAAAGAGCCATAGGTTGTAGTACACATATATCATTAGCTTCACTGAAACATTGTTACCCTCAAATTGGTTGCCTTGCCGTCATTATTTTGCTATATCATGTGTCTTCAACTTCGCAAGGGGTGGGCCACGAGGGCACTTCTGTATCATAGGGATAAAATAAAAGTAAGGCTCCTCAAACCATTCTTCTTTACTTCCCCTGTTGCTATAGTGAGGGAATCCATCACATGATTGGGAGGGTGAGAACAAAGAGCTTAATCCTCATGACAATAGGATTTCTTTTATGTTTAGGAGGCTTTTAGGGCTATATCAATTTTAGTTTCAGTGGAAAGCACACACACACACACACACACACACACACACACACACACACCTTTAGGAGACCACTGGATAGATAATTCATATAGCTAGTAGCCATCTTAGTTTCTTTTCCTGTTGCTGTGTATGATAAAATAACCTTCACAAAATCTTTTAGGCAAAATGGTCCAGGTTCTTGCCATTCCTCCTGGTTACCTCACAGAGCTAGAAGATAACGACTGTGCTATTGAAGACACTATACACCCTGGTTGCTAGATGTGGAGAAATCAAACTGGAGGCCACCTAGAAATTTCCTCACCTCTGGTGTTAGTTTTTGTAATACTGAGACACCATGTCCCTTGACTCCGTGCCCACACACTGTAGTATGATGTGGCCCAGGCAACCCTTCCCCTGTAAGCTTGCTGACTGTAACCCAACCCACTCTCTGAGGCTAGCTCTGCTTGCTGTCTATGTCCTTCTGTGACGAGCATAGTGTATTCGCTCTTTCTAAGGTCCATGTTTCACTTCCAGCTTTATTGTCATAGTGTCCTGTCAGGGCCTGCTTGCAAGGACTTTAGTAACTACACACATAATCAGGCTTCCCCAGATTTCCTTTAAAATCTAGGTGGAGGCCTCTATGATTCCAAACTCGACAGTGCATGTCTGCAAAACTAGTCATGTAAATAATGCCAAAGATTGGCACCAGCACAAACTGTACTTAGGCCAACATGAACCATGGCTTTAATGCTATCTACGTATTCTGATAGCTAAAAAGCAGGAAACAAATCCCTGGGTATTTGGGGGTATGCAGCACCACCTCTGTATGTAGGAGCTCTGCAAGTACCACAGTTGGCAGACTAACGATCCACATGAAGCAGGAAGGAAATCCAGTTCAACACAACTTAGTCAGCAGTGTTAGTTCAAACTTGTAGAATCTAACCCCAGGTAGTTTATTTTAGCCACATTTAAGCATAAAATAACTTTGGAAAAAAGTTTCATGTTGATAGTAACTCAATCCTGTGAGTACAGCAAATTTTAAGACTTGTTTACATTGAAACTCTTTACAAAGTTACGTCTGTCCTCTTCCATAAAGATGGGTTCTGTTGACTCAGAAACAATGTTCAAGATAAGGGTCTAGGGGGAATTACAGGCAAACATAATCATTTGTGGGAGTGGCCTGGCCCTACAGATAACACAGAAGTTACTTAGGCCTTTGTAAAATACATGTGACATCTCCCATAAGGATGGGTTTTGTTGACTGAGAAGCAAAGCTCAAGATAAAGGTATAGAGAGAAGAGTCTAGGATAAACAAACGTAATAGTCTGGGGGATTCAGGTGTGGCCTGGCCCTATAGATACCACAGATCACCTTGCTGTTAACAGTGTCCATCCCCAGCTTTCCAGGCAGAAAATAGGTATATATCTCCTTCCACTGAAGAGAAACACTGTGTGTTTAACATTACTGGTTTCCCTGGAGCTTATCGGTGAGTCCAAGGACTTTGTGCCCTCTATGGCTCCAGGCTCTCTTCTCAATGGAGGTCTTTGAAACAGATTTTCATTTTGATACCCTTGAGCCTGAAACAGCACCCCTCTATTTCTGGGATCCCCTCATCTGTTGTACTTTTATATTGTACCAATGCAAAACATGTGGTTTCTTTTCAATGGTGCATACTTTAGTGTCTAGTCTTTAGTGTTCAGTGTTCTGGATACACCTCTCTATATGCCTTGCTTTTCTGACCAACATGTGAATTAATTTAAACAAAAATTCTTTGACAGTTTCATACATGCATACAATGAATTTTAGTCATTTTCACCCATTCCTCCCTCTCATCCTCCTGCAAACTTTCTACTTCTCAATACACTCCATGTCTTCTCTTTGTATGCGGCCCAGTAAGTTTAGAGCTATTTGCATAAGCATGGATGAGAAGTTGTTCACCAGTGCAGGGACAGCCTAGTAGTGGCTACACCACTGAAGAAAATAATACTCCTGTTATGAGCAGTTTCTCACAAGGCTGGTTCTTCAGACATGTCAGCACCAAATAACATGCAGAGACAGTGTATTGATTATGAAATTGTTGGCCAGTTGCTAGCGTTTCTTATCGGCTAGCTCTGTCTTAAATATTAATCCATTTCTAGCAATCTAAGTATTTCCCAGTGGTCTTATCTTACCTGAGAGAGGGTCCGGACCTCTTCTCTCATGTCCTACATCTTGACTACCCTCTACTACATCTCCCAGAATTCTCTTTGTCTCCTAGTCCCATCTATCTTGCTTTCCTATTAGCTAACAGGGCTTTATTCATTAACCAATAAGTGAAACATATTTATAGAATGACATTTCCCATTATACTCCTAACCTTACAACCATTAGCTACCAATAATCAATCCCTCAGGATTGGGAAGGGCTTCATGGACCTTCTACCACCCACAGCAGAATGTTGATAGGCTCCAATCTTGTGAAATTATGTAAAGACTTGAAGTGAGTTCCTGAGTGCAATAGCCATGAAATGTCTAGAAGACATTGTTGCTGCACATTGTCCCACCCTTTGGCTCTTGGGTTTCTTTTGCCCTCCCTTTCACGATGTTCCCTTAGCTCAAGCTGTGCATTTTTCAAGGCTTTGTTCTCTGTTCATCTTTGCTCCAAATTCCTTTTGCCAATTAGGCTAAAAGCATCTAGAGATGGGGGAATGGTAAGTAGGAAATGATGTGATTCCACTATAATATCAAAAATGAAAGAAAGCAAGCATCTAGTATTACCCACACAACAGCCTGTATCTGTGCCTCTTGTGATATCAGTCTGTTACCTGTAAGCATAATTCCCTAGAAGACTCAGGAAAAGATCAAAAAGGAGCCAGAGCCACCACCATGCTGACACTAGAGCAAGCACTGGACCAGCCAATAGAGTCTTCACTTTCATCTGAAGCTTTGTCAGGAGGGCTTTTACCATCTGTATTTCCGTCAACATGCTCTCTTCCGGGTGAACACCAGAATCATCCATTTTGCTTAATTTTTATCAATCTAGTCTTGTCCTATCCTGTTCTTCCCCAATTTCAACACCCCCCCCCAAGTTATTTTCCCACATCATCCAGTATTTACCGAAATCCTACACCTTGGTGTACCTATTGTCCAGGTTCCACTCAATGAAGTCAGAACAATAAATTAAAATTAACAATCATAGATAAATTTTTAGATTGTTTTGAAACTAGAATATATTTAAGGAGTTTTTGGGGTATCAGTGAGAGGCATGTTGAATAATTCTCAAATGTTTTCTGTATGAAATGAGAAGACATGACAAATGTCACAGTAATGGTATATAAGGTAGAAAAGTGACAGGGAGATGAGAATGAGTGTCTTCCAGGAGTCTGGGAGCATTTGTGAATGGCTGTGCTGGACCAGTGAGGGGATGAGGTAGATGCATTGGTCAGGGTATGAAGAGCTGTGTGTCAGATAAACCCAAGACCGGCAAGGCCCATGCTTCACATAGGTGTGTGGTCTTGCAAATAGTACCACTTTGCCATTCCCCAGCTGCTCAGTTCTTACACTGAACATGTTAAAGATAAATTCATGTGTTTGATCACAATGGCAGGATGAAATTTCTCTGCCTACTTGTGTAAGTCTTAGCCTGAATAGGATTGTTTCATTTTTTTTTTCCAGAATTCCAAGGAGAACTTTAACCTTTCCAAGGTGGATGACAGAATACTGTACTTCTCTAGACCTGCTGTAATGGGAGTCTTGTGTTTTCATTGTTGCTGTCACCTCATGTTTAGTTACACCAGCAGCAGGTAGCAGTGTTTGATTAGTGTTTATTTCATGTGATTTGAATTTATCCTGGGATGAAGGACTATGGCTACCTTGAGCATCTGTGCTTCAACAGAATCTCATGGTGTTTCAAAATGGCTCCTTCATCTCCTTGCCTACACTCACGTGGACTGAAGGATATCATTTCTCACTTGGTTTTAGGCTTCTGTCTTTTCCTTGACACATTGTTCTCCTTTTTTTCCACACTCACATGAGTGAATGCCCAGCTTTGGAGCAGCTGTCGTGATGTGCAAGGGCAGTTCTGTCTGTGCAGGCTCACTTGGAGTAGACTCTTCTAGTGATAGAGCACCCCCAACAGCTCACAGGCTGAGAGCCACTGCCCACCAGTGCCCTGATGTTAGGATTTCTCAGTGAATGTTACTGTAAGGGTCAGGGGAGGTACTTATTTTCAAAAGCAGCACTGACCTGTGGGAGATTGTAAAAAGCCTTCATGAAAGTGCAGTGTCTGCCCTTTTCATAAATCCATCAAGAGTTAGTCTCATTCAGCAAAAGGCGACTTCATGATCTTATAAGAGGAATGAGTGATGCTAATGGAGTCTCTGGTATTTTGTCTGTTAGCCATAAAACAGATCAAGGGGTAGGATTTGCCCTGCCATTGATGTGATTTATTCATTTCTTGGGAAAATGAATAGCAGTCTAGAGTACTCTCCAAAATGGAGTTTTTGTTGCAAACAAGAATTTTATTACTTTCCCAGGGTCTTATAAATGGGCTGTTGACACAGAATGAGCTGTACTGTGTAGCTTTTGCTTTTATCCATTTTGGGGGTGGGGTAAAGGAGTGATGTGGAGGCCAGGGTTTTACCAAGTAGCACAGGATGGCCTCATATTTCCAACCCTCCTATAATAGCCTCCTGAATAGCTGGCTTACAGGGATGTGCCACAAAAGCAACTTAGTTGTGTAACCCTTTGCAAAAGGATTAATGTTTGCTCATCACAAAGACCTCTGGGCCATGTAACTGCATCCAAGACGTTAATATAAACTAATGCCAAATGTTTCCTGATATAAAATAATTAATACCAAGCTAAATGCTTGTATTGAATTTTTAGTATATTCCCACCTTTATAATATTATGAAGATTTAATTATATAAGTAAGTAGCTCAAATTAATTTAGAAAGAAAGCTGGCCTTGAAGTCTCTCTATTTGAACTCTTAGATGCATTGGCAGCAACTGTGGAAAGTGCACTCTTTTCTGTACCTTACTTTTAAAAACTAAGAATCCGAAGTGTTTATGTTTAAAAGATCACTAGTGTAGCCCTTTAGCTTTGTTTGCTCCAGGAATAAGGAAGCTAGATAGATGGCTCAACAGTTAAGAGCATTTACCATTCTTGCTGAAGGACCCAAGTTCAATTCCCAACACCCACATGGTGGCTCATAACCATCCATCACTCCAGTTCTAGGGGATCTGATGCCCTCGTCTGACCTTCATAGGCACACATGGTGCATAGACAGACACTCGGCCAAACACTCATACACATAATTTTTTTTTAAAAAAGAACTTCTTACAGATACTTTGGTCTTGAAATGATATCCATGATGACAAGAAGTACAGGTTTATATGCTTGCTCTTAGTATCGGTTGAGGGGCTGGTTCCTACACCCCTCTAGGTTGTCAAAATATACTGCACTTGCGTCTCCTGCAGTTAAATGGTGCTGTGGTTGTATAAACCTGTCTATGTGCCCTCATGTGCCTTAGCTCATCTCTATATCCCTGATGATAATCTGATAAGGTGGGGATGTGAGCTAGTCATTACATGGCAGTGTTTGGGAACTAATGATAGGAAATGAGTCTACATGACAGTATGGTTGGGGGTCTTGTCCATTTTTCATGGCAGGGTTGTTTATTTTGGGGAGGTGTGCTTGTGGCACTGGGCGTATTGGAGGTCAGGTGACAACTTGAAGGGGTCAGTTATCTCCTTCTGCAGTGTGGATCCTAGAGATTGAACCAAAGTCATCAGGCTTTTTGTCAGGTACTTTTGCTTTTTGGCAGATACCTTGTTAGCCCTAAAGGGAGTTTTTAAAAATATCTCTTCTCCATAGTTGAGTCCACAGATGTGACATCTATATCTGTGAGGGGCTGCTGTGCTTAGAATCAAGGCTTTTCTTGTCTAATCCATAAAGATAATTGTCATTTTAATAAATCCAAAAGATCATCAAGTGTGATACAGTATATTTTGAATTCTCCATTAAAAACAAAAATCTTATACTGTCATTTAGGTTTTGTCACATAATTTCTTTCAATTCCCCCCTTCTTTTTTTGTTTTTGTTTTTGTTTTGTTTTGTTTTAAAAGCCTCAGGTTAACTTCTTTTACTCAAAGAGTGGCCGTGAACCGGTCTCCCATTGTTTCTAGTTCAACTGAACATCACTCCTCCTTTTACAGTTACAAAGGTTACAAACAGCAAGTCCTCTAAGTGTAGGAACCGGAGCTAGGGAAGGGGTCATGGTTTTGATGGTGACATAAGGCTTGGGCAGAATTGAGTAAGTGAATCTTACTGCTTCTTTAAAAACAGTTTCTTCCTTGGAAATGGATGAGTAGAGCTCTGGGGCCCAGGATATTTCTTCATGAAGTAATGCATTTGGAACTTAGGAAAATCCATGAACTCAACTGAACACGGTGTGGCAGCAGCTGGAGCATTTCTGTCCCACGTGGATCCTATCAGGGATCCCTTCAGAAGGGCCCTGGAGCTGTCTTTCTGTCCAGCCCACAGAAAGCTCTAGAATACTACTGGCCACAAATGCATATCCCCAGGCTCTTACTGAGGCCGGTGAAACTTAGCTGAGGAGGGGCAGAGAATCTATGTTTTGATGAGTCTTCTGCCAGTGGGTTCTGCTTTGTACTTGGGGAGTTCTTTGGCTTTTCCCCTCCTGAACTTGCCAGCCTTTGTCAGAAACCCCTATCTGCTGAAAGACAAGCTCCAGCACGACAGTCCATTCAGCTGCAGAAACTTCCACCGCCTAGGGTCAGCCCAATCTGGAGAGGACCAGAGTTACAGCTCTGCCCTCTGGGAAGGTCTCTGCAGATGAGAATGCTGCGGCTTAAAGACGACCAAAGGCCTCTCCTGAGTGGATGCATCTGGACTCCATGAAAGGCTTGACGCCCGAGGTCCACAGTGTGCTTGGCAGCAGGGTCTTCTTCAGAAAGCCAGACAGCAGGCACCTGGCATGGAGAGCTGGCTGTCTCCAACAGGTCCTCCCACTCCAGGCAACCCCCACCTTACTGCTTTCCAAAAGGGAATCACCATGGAGGTCTGTAATCCACAAATACACATTCATGCATAGATTTTTAGGTTAGTAGTGTGCCCTCTGTCAAGAGAAATAAGGTTCTGTTCATAGCGTGCCCACTTGGTCACACTGAACATGCTCATACGCTTTCAGCCTGCTGGTCATGTCAGATGATACCCTCATCCGTCTTCCTTTTTGTGAGCTCTGCTTATTGTCCCCACAGTGTCTGCTGTAACCCTACACTGAGAACACTGTCTTCTGGGAGGAGGGGCTTGCAGGGTCAGGAAACACCTTAGGCCACTGTCTCAGTGGCTTCCTTAACTCCTTGCATTAGCTGTCAGGGAGCCAGTCTTTCTCGATTCTGGGTAAATTCCAGAACAATTGGTTTTCTGTTTGGGTATCTTTTGTCTCTCATTCAAAGTTTTTATTTTGACTTGGCCTCTATTTCTTTGTGGCTCCTGAAAGCAACTTTTTTGTCACCCCACCCCTACCCCGACAATGAGTCTTCCTGCAATATTTGAAATTAAATGAAAACTTTAACCTCATATTGCTTTCTCAATCCTGGAAGTATAGAGTCTTAGTGTGCAGACATTTTTGTTGGCCCCTTTTCAGTTATGTGAATTTGTAGCTTTGCTATTTTATATCTAGGTAAGCTTCCTGGGTGGAGTTTCAGAGCCCTCTGGAGAGGGCAGGGCTAGGGATTAGGAGAGTCTCTTGGATGAAAAGTAGGAGGGATGATTTCATCTACAAAGGGCAATTTGTTGTGAATGGTTCACAAAATGTAGTTCTTGTATAACAAAAACAAGGAGAACTCTCTTGTTGGAATATTACAAAGTCATACGTTATATTATATTTCATTTGATTGTCACACACAATACGGGTTTTCAGATCTCATAAAAACTCATTTGAACAACAGATAAAGCAAACTATCAGGTAATAGAACAGGTGTCGCATGGATATGCCAGAATCACAATATTGATACACACATGACAGGCTTAGGAGACACTACTGGACAGTAAAGTCAAGAACACTTCTACATAAAGCTTAGGCCTGCAAGGCCAGAGGCCCAAAACCCTCACCCACAGTCAGAGGGCAGTCCATGGAGAGGAAAATATAACATGCATTATCGGTACACGCTGTGTATATGGGAACAGCAAGAGACGCATATCTGTTTACCCAGTGCTGAGTACCCCGGTCAAAGAAAGAACACTTGCTTAAAGGGAAAAGGGACAAAAGCTCTGAAGTAGAGCTTCTCAGCAGAGACTAGAGGGCTTTGATGCTCCCTTGCTAAGAGGTCAACAATCAGTGACAGAAAGGCACAGGAGGTCCTCTGGTGAATCTGTTACTTACCTGACTGTCTTGCCAGCATTTATCCATTGGCTTTATTATGGAAGGCTATAGGCAGACTTTTCTGTCCCACCAAATAACCACACAGAGACTTCTCATTAATTATGAAAGCTCAGCAGCCAATAGCTCAGGCTTGTTTTTAGCTAGCTCTTATAACAAATTAACCCATCTTTATTAAATCTATGTGTCAGGGCCAGCTGACCTGTCGAAATGTACCTGAACAGGGGAGTGAGATTGAGAAAGAAAGAAATGAACAAAAACAGAAGATAGAGTTGGGAGGCCTCTTATTGAATACTGCAGCAGCCTTGAATTTATCTCTCATAGCCCTTTCTTACCCAAAGCAAAATGGGATGGCAAAAGGCTTCCTGTCCAGCCAGGCATTGGTGGCACACGCCTTTAATCCCAGCACTTGGGAGGCAGAGGCAGGTGGATCTCTGAGTTCTAGGACAGTCTCCAAAGCAATACAGAGAAAACCTGTCTCAAAAAACTTAAAAAAAAAAAACTTCCTATCTATGGTTCAAGAAATAAACAAGCGTAATCACCTCCTTAATTCTCAAAACATCTAGTAACCACACCTTTGGCCAAACATCCTGTTGTTTGGCCTTGAGGAGCAAGAACAAGCTTGAACTCTCTGACCTTGAGTGGGCTCAGGCATCTGTGTGCTGCTGTGAGGCTCATTTATCTCATCTATGTACTTACTGTCCTGCTCACTCTGTATCTCATGGCATCTCCTCCAACTCTGCCCTTCTCCCCAGCATGCTCTCTGCCCTGGAAATCCTGCCTAGCCACTGGCCAATATTTTGATCTCATTTTATAAACAACAACGAGAGCAGCAAATCTTCACAGTGCACTGTAGGGTTATTCCACAGCAGAAGGCAGATGCAGTGAGATGATGTCAAGCAAGGAGCTCACATAGGCAGGCTCTCGACGCTGGTAAGAACTGAGATCTGAAGACATCCCTAACTTAATGATGCTCATGTGCTCTGAAAAGCACATTAGGCAATTTCACTACTGTGCAAATTGAGTATACTTACATAAGCCTAGGTGACACAGCTTCAATATGCCTATGTACAGATTGCAAATCTATGCAACATATCTGTCCTGAATACTGCAGGCAATTGTAACACAGTGCTATTTGTGTATCTGAGCATTTCTCAACTGTAATAGCGACAATACAGCATGGTGGGAATTTTTCAGTTTCATTATAATCTTAGGCCTGCTGTGTACATGGATATTTGATATAGTTCACCATATATGACACCCATTATGTACACTGGTATTCCTTTGCTGGATGGGATGTTATTTAGTGGCTTATGCCTCTACTTAATAGCCATCATTGAATTTTATTTTCAAGTATGAAAATGGAGAAATGGAAACTAAATGAAGAAGCACCATTTCCTTTATTTGTATTGAAAACTGAATCTATAAATGGAATTGCTAGTTGCCTCTTCCCTTTCCTGTGTTGCCACATGCTGCGTCTGGGTGGAAAGCCGCCTCTTGGGATGAGACCCTCATCAGACCTGAAGGAATCCTTGGTAATCTGACACCATAATTCACTTCCAGTCAAAATGCTTGGCCCATGCTTAGACCAAAAATCTGCTGTAAACTGCAGGTTCCTTCTTTTCTCCATTATCAGGAGCAGCTCCAGCAGGCTCATTCTGGAGGGACACATTTAGCCTGGCAACATAGGCCTAAACCCATGTTTTGGAAGGTGGCTAAGTGGGGAAAAAAAGCTAAGCCATCTATTTCTCAACTGAAAACCACCCAGGAAAAACCACTAGTAGTTTTCATGCCCAGGATCATGCTTCTGGGTGTTATTTTACTTTCATGGATGGATGGATGGATGGATGGATGGATGGATGGATGGATGGATGGATGGATGAATGAATGCATGCTGGAAGCCCACATATGGAGTTTCTTTTCCTCACAGATAAATGGATCAGCTCAGATCCTTGGCTTGAGCTGCAGTCCCTGCAGCCCTTGCCCCAGCACCATTTAAGAAAGCAGGATGTCATCACCTACCCTCACTCCCTCTTGCCTGCTGCCCCCTGCTGCTGGAGCCAGCTCAGCTCTAGAACAGTTCTGTGGGCTGAAAGGGCAAGCCTCACCTGTTGTAATCTCAGTTTTGTAAGAAAGGAGGCCCTTTGTTTAGGAAAGTAGCAAACTGTCATGGGAAGAGCATGTACCAGCACTGAATTAGATTCAGACCCGAGCAGACACTCACATGCTGGGCAAACTTGAACAACTGCTTAATCTTTATGACTCTCAGTTTCTCTTCTGGAGTGGGCCATTGGGCAGCTTCAGTAGGAGGGAGAGCATGCCCACCAAGTGGTTTCTATGTCTTCTTGGGTTTGGCTTTCAGTAGTCAGTGTCATCAGTTTCTTCTTTCCCTCCAACCTATCTTATGTTGTCCTGTGTGTGTGTGTGTGTGTGTGTGTGTGTGCGCGTGTGCGTGCGTGTGTGCGTGTTTACATGAACATCTGCTATTTGAAACCAAATCTTTAAAAGAGCTTTTTAAAGTAATGATGTTGTTATATACTGTCCTCATTTAATCTTGAAACTAGCCTAAGTAATTTTTTTAATGGAAGAACTCGGTGGCTTTTGAAACATTTGTGACTGGCCTTGGCCTTGTGTGGGAGAATGACCCCTGCTACTGGGAGCTTCCTTATCTTCCTGCAGAATTTCAGGCTGTCTCAGAGTCAGTTTTCCGGCACCAAGGTCACAATTACAGCTTGCTTGAAGCAGTTACATAATCTCCGTGTTCACATTGGCTTCTTCATCTGTAACACATAGGACTGCTAATGTTTGTTATCAGTGAACTGACACAGGACCGGAGACTGAACCCTGGGGGGTAGAAGAGGATATCGTAATATCAAGGAGAGGCAACCCAGATTTTTGTGGGAACCCAGATCTGATTGAGCCTAGAACTTTAGACCAAGCTTTGATAGTAAACTCATGGAGAGGAGTCTATAACCTGCTCAGTTTTTATTCAGTTCTTTGGATGGAGATAGAAGAACGTAGTTAATATGGAAGCTGAAAAGCAGAAAAACACTAAAACTGGCTCTACCTGTGCATGGGGAGCTTTCTGAGAAGGCTCTGAGCACATCTCAGCAGAATCTGAGCAGGCTGTATCTGCAAGATGGTGGCTTGACTGGGTTTACATAGTGTGCGACTGGACTTACCATTTGCCACTATTAGGCCAGTATCACACGGTCCTCTGGTTTATGAGCCAGATCTTCTCTGACAGTAGAGACCATCAGTGGAGTTCAGGTCTTGTTAACTATATGTGCTTGTGGACTTGACTTAGCCAGTCTATCTCCCAGGTTTCTCACCTGTATACTGAAGACAACAGTACTTATTTCAAAGTGGTCTGAAGATTAAAGATGATGATTTGGATAGAGTACCTAGCCATAGTGACTACTTTAATATTTGTCCATATCAGCATCTAATTAGCACTCAGAAGAGGGCATGGAATATCAGAACATGGCTCTTCTGAGGGTCTTTCTTTGCTTATCTGTGTGGTTGGAATCCTTTGGCACACATGGAACACAGGACTGGGCACAGAGAATTGGCATATCCTATTTTCCCATATGCTGTATTTGAACATTTTAGAGATATGCTATTCAGAAAAGGACCACTGAGTACACTAACATAGACACACCTTGAGGATGCTAACTGAAATAAGCCAGCCACAAAAGAACAAAGGCGGTATAACTTAATGTAGAGTAGGTGTCAAGAATAGTCAGATTGACAAAGCAGAAAGGAAGGGTGTTTACCAAGGCTAGGGGTGGGGTTCAGTTTTGAAAGATTAAAAGGATTCTGACAATTGATTGCACAGCACTGAATTATTTAACATGACTGGACTGAACTGTGCAGTTAAAGGTAATTTAGAAAGGACCTGGAGAGATTATTCCAGGTCAATACAATACTTGCTATATAAGTATAAAAACCCAATTCATATTTCTAGCACCTACGTAAAAAGTCAAGCATGGTAGCACATGGCTAAGATCCCAGGGCTGGGAAGGTGGACAGATGGGTCTCTGGAATTCAGAGACATGTTAAAATGTACCAGAAAGCCCATGTAAGCTTAAAAGTCACTAAATTTAATCAAGTTAGTAACTACCATGAATCCTAGCCTCCTACTCTGGAAAACACATCTCTATAAGTAAAATGTAAAAAAAAAACTGTATAACATGGTATTTATGTGACTAAGAGTCAATAAAGTACCAGGAATTGATAGACTTTCATGACAATTGTGCAACCTGGGTGTTCTGTTGAGACACTGGAAAGTGAGTGAGTGACTATAGACAGTCACAATTAATCATTTCATGAAAAATAATCTTTGGCTTTTGTTATAGCAAAATTTCTATGTTTTAGTTGATATTTTGCACATAACATTTTCTTTTGACAGAAATACTGCTAGAAACTATTCTCTTTTTGTAACAAATTATAAAATGTAATTTGCACTTTGTAAATTTATTTAAAGGGTATAGTGAGTAATTTCAATTTGGAGTAGTTTCTCCTTCATTTCAACTGGAAACCCTATTAACTAAACTGTTAAAGTTTTCAAGCAACACATAGATTTGGAAATGAACCCTGAGTATCTCATATCATTGATTCCATTTATCACAGACAATATTAGAATATAGTTGAGTTTCACTGAATAAATATGTGTACTATCTTTTTAGCAGAATCTCAACCTGGGAGAAATGTGGAACCTTGGCATCCTGTTTTCTATATGTCGTGTTGGGTTTCTCTGTACATTAAAGATCCATGGGATAGTTCAATGATTAGTGTTTCTTGGTGCCCCAGGCCAGTGTGAAGAGTTGACGAGACCCCCTGAAATACAGATTGGAACATGAACAACAACAATCATATAGACACTTGGCATCATTAAGAATGATGCTTCATGTACCAGGACTAAGGACATGTTGATAAGTTAGCTACCCTTCTCTGCTACAAATGTTTCTGCTGCTCAGATCCTTCCTGCACGCTGAAGTGCCTCCATCACTGCCAATGTCATTATGAGCATCAAAGCCATCGTGTTCAGGATGGTTAGACACAGGTTTCTTGTTTCAAAGACTTGAGGGAATGCATACATGTCCTGGGGCTCAGGATGTACTGCCTCATAAGCTTCTGGCAGACTCTTTGGAAGTCCATCCCACTACCCTGCTACCCGTGGGGTGGACTGGTGCTACCAGGGTTCCAGATTGGGAGTCTGTCAGCTAACTGTTCTTCACTCTATTTTCCCCTTAGGAACTGGTGAAAGTGGGAAAAGCACCTTCATCAAGCAAATGAGGATAATCCATGGGTCTGGCTACAGTGATGAAGATAGAAAGGGCTTCACAAAGCTGGTTTACCAAAACATATTCACTGCCATGCAAGCCATGATCAGAGCAATGGACACCCTGAGAATACAATACGTGTGTGAGCAGAATAAGGTACCATGATCGAGAGGGCTGGCTCTGTGTGAATGCATGCCCTCCTATTGAGGTCACTGAAAGAAAGCCTTTGAACAAAAAGGTTTGCTAAGTGTTTTGGTTGGATGCCAGAGTAGTTGAGCCATCCATAATGGAAGAGCTACTTGAGGCATGAGATGGATTTAGTCAGTCCTGTTGATCTTATGTTTGCCAGAAATTTTCTGTGGGAAATGAGGTTGTGGTGTTATATGGCACACAGGGATTCTGAGTCAACATGTTGTTGCTGGGAATTGAACTCAGGACCTCCAAAAGAGCAGTCAGTGCCCTTAACCACTGAGCCATGTCTCCAGCCCCATACAGGGAATCTGAAAGTTGGGCATTTGTTGAGGTTGCTCATTTCAGGGACTAGAAGAAGCCATTTTCCATTAGAGCTGAGAGACGCATTGTTTGCCTCAGTGGGGAAAATGATGATGCCAGTTTTACTGTGTCTAGCTTTTCAAGAATTCTCAGTCTCAGGAAATATTTTCACTAATGCACTATAGACTGCTGAGAGGAATTGGTTGCAATTGTTTGTGTTGGGAGGTGGCCCTTCCTGAGAACTAAGTGACATTTATGAAAGCAGTTCTGGTGTCCCAGCTAACAAAGTGCTCTCATGATGTGAGCATGCCAAGCAGATTCTTGCTTTCTGTCACTGGTCATTAGTGATGAAAATCTCCTTACAATGAAGGGTGGAGGTGGCAAACAGAATTGTCTATGCTACATTGAAATGGATTGTCGTTTATTCTGAATCCAGATTAGACATGAGTTTAGCCAGGTGCCTATACTTCTAGCAGCTGGAAGACAGAGACAGTGGGATCATGAGTTTAAGACCAGCCTGGGTTACATAATAATAATACCCTGACTTTTAAAAATGAAAATAAAAATGTTTTTACTTCAAATAATCAATACTGTATGATGAATGGTATGGTGACAAAATAATTCTGTGTCAAATGAACCTCTCGTGAATCTGTTTAAAAGTTATGTCGATGCTAACAGAGCTGTATGACCTTCAGGAAGGATAATTTTATTAACACTGTGGCATCTGCACTCTTGTATATCTTCTAAATAAGATGGGGAAAATTTTAAAGCAGCTAAAGAATTTAAAACTCTATTTCTTGGCTTCCATGTGTCTGTGTGCTTATGTAGTGGTGTCCTCTCTGTCTGTGTTCAAATCTGCCACTTATAAGGCCACCTCTAATCAAGGATGATCTTAATTACCTCCTAGTGGCACCATTTCCAAATAAGATTGTACTTTGAAAGGCTGGAGAGATAGCTCAGCAATTAAGAGCACTGCCTGCTCTTTCAGAGGACCTGGATCCAATTCCCAGCACCCACATAAGAGCTCACAACTGTCTGTAACTCTAGTTCTACAGATTCCAAAACCCTCACACAGACATGCAAACAGGCAAAATACCAATGCATGTAAAAATAAATAAATATAAGAAAATATCTTTTTTTTTTAAAAAAAATTGCACTTTGAAGTTCTAGGTGGACATGATATTTAGTGGCAACACTATTCAACAGTGCAGTCTTCCCTGTGTGCAGGGTACAGGAGCAAAATAAAGACTCTCCAGGTTAAATTGTACCTAAGTGATGTAACCTGGTTAGTGGTAAGTGTGAAACCAAAAATGGACTTCTTGGAAAGTGTTGAGGTCACTTTCTCCCATCCCTCCCTTCTTGTTTTCTCTAGTCTGTTATTAATGATAATAACTTATTCTATGAGCTAATCTTGAATCCAAATATGAAACTGTAAAAAAGTACCCATGTAGGACATAAAATGAAAAACTGATTGGGCTGGCTGTAGTGGTACAAGCTTATAACCTCAGCATTTGGGGGAGAGGGAGGAGGAAGATTATGAGTTTGAGGTCATCCTGGGCTGCATAGCAAGTTCCACGCAGCCTCGGCTGCATAATTCACTATCTCAAGAAAAAAAATAGGTGTTGCTATGTATTATCTCCTTCACAAAATACTGGATAAGTTGAAATAATTGCTCAGTTAAACCAAGGACAAAGAAAACCTTGGCTTTCATTGCACAATGTGAAACCTGTCCTTCATTTCTTATTGATGAATATTTCATGAATATTTTCCACTTCTTGTTGCCTGTGGAGTATGTATGTGTACATGTGCTTGTGTGAGGGGGTGTGAGGTGTGTGTGTGTGTGTGTGTGTGTGTGTGTGTGTGTGTGTGTGTGTGTGTGTTTGCACAGTTGGGCATGCTTAAAAGTCTGTGGGTGTGGACTAAAGGCTGTTGCAGAGGGTTTTGAGTGCTAGTGAGGTCATTGTACCTCAAGTTCATTGAAATCTTTGCTTAGTGCTGGAAAGACTTCAGCTAACACTCTGAGCAATAGTGGAGAGGCTACCTTGATGACTTCCTTACATACATCTTAGAGCCTTCATCCAGTAGCTAATGGAAGCAGAAGCAGAGACCCACAGCTAAACACAGCTAAACTACTAGAATCCAGTTGCAGATGGGGAGGAGTGATGAGCAAAGGGGTCAAGACCAGGCTGGAGAAACCCACCAAAACAGCTGACCTGAACAGGGGGGAGCTCATGGACCCCAGACTGATACCTGAGAAACCAGCATAGGACCAACTCATACACCCTGAACGTGGGTCTCAGTTAGGAGGCCTGGGCAGTCTATGGAACCTCTGGTAGTGGATCAGTATTTATCCCTAGTGTAGGAATGGACTTTGGGAACCCATCCCACATAGAAGAATACTCTCTCAGCCTACACACATGGGGGAAGGCCTAGTCCTGCTCCAAATGATAGGACAGACTTTGATGATCCCCCATGGAAGGCCTTACCCTCCCTGGGGAGCAAAAGGGGAATGGGATAGGGGGTTGGGAGGGGGCAGGGGAAGAGAGGAGAGAGAGTGTACTGGGATTGACATGTAAAAAAAAAAAAAAAAAAAAAAAAAGCTTGTTTCTAATTTAAATAATAACAAAAAGAACCACTAGTTTAAGAAAAAAAAAAAAGATTTTAACCAACTTGTTTTTGAAATTAAGAGATAGCCTTGATAGCTTCCTTAAAGCGTACATACTTTAGAGACATGATTCACATGTATTTGTTTACTCTGTTGATGGGCCTTATGTTTTATAAACATGTTTGAACGTGAGACTCCTGAACTGAATAGTCCACAGGCATTTGTCCATTTTCCTCTTGACTTTTCAGTGAAATCAGAAGGGCTCTGTGCTTTTTGCTGCCCATGGCATTGAGGTTGGAGCACTGGTCACAGGTCATCTTGGCTCACAGCACATGTTTTCATACTCGAGGTTTACAGACCTGCATGAATGATCCGAAACTGAGCCTCCTAAAGGACAGCCCACCTAGATTCCCATGAGTCCTTTACTTCTAGATTCGGTGCTTCCTAAGAAAGGCTGCCACCTTTCTGGAAGCTGGTCCCAGCCGCTTCCCTGCCCTCTGGCTTACAGAAACTGCAGTGTACCAGGTTCCTAACTTACCTCCAGTGAGAGCTCCTCAGAGCCATAAATAAATAACAAGTTTTTATAAGGATAGTTAATAACTAAGCAGTAGGGGAAACTCATAGAAACTCATGTCCCAGCTATGGAAACACACATACACACCCCAAGAAATGGAAAATAGAAATTTATCAGTAAATTACGGGAAGGCTTTATTACTGTGAAATAAAAACCAGTTAAGGTTTTCTTTGTCCTTGGCTTAATGAAACAATTTCAGTGAGTAGAAACTCTAGACCACAATATCTCTACAGGGACACATCAGCCTCTCACTAGAAGCAATTGATGACCTCAAAATCTTTTCTAACTGTTGATGATAACACACGTGCATGCACATACACACACAATGTACATATATACATACATATACATACAAATACATCCCTATGTATCCTCCACCTATAGTTCCAGGTCTCAGATCCTGAGAAGTTGCTAAAAGCTTGTGTGAGGAAGCCAGGCACAGTTCAGAGAACTTGGTCAATTTATGTCACATTTTAGCAGGACAGTTTCTCAGGGCTTAGGGTATTTTAAGATCTTATTTTATAATTTCTAAAACATCTGTTTAAATATATTTTTCTGTCCCACTTCCTCGTCCAATTTGAAGAGTCGGGTTCTGCAAACCTTTGGGAACAGCAAGGCCAATGTTCTGACTTGGGCTGCGGCCCAGAGTTGCTGGTTTTCAGTTAAATGTTAACCTCAGGGCCCTGCTTCCCATGTCTCCTTGGATATTAAAAACTACACTGTATACTTTTACTGAGAACTTGGAGTTCCACCTGGTGTATACTAAGAACAAGAAATTCTCCCCTGAAATCCCAGGCAGAGGTTTAGATTAATCCGTGCTTTCCCTTGCTAGGGTGGACATGGCTGCCATTTGAAGTGTGTGAGTTTGGGAAGTAAAGAATAGGACCATAGCAAGTGGCTCTGTGCATTTTTCATTATAACTAAATCACACAGCCTTTTAATTCTGGTTGGTGAGCGAAGGAGTAGGAGGAGCAGCAAGTTTTGCTTGAACATTGATTGATGCATTGATTTGCATATTGTAGGTTGCTTTCACTTCTTCAGTGAAGCTGCCTTAAAATACTTAGATGGCCGGGTTACAAATGATCAAACTAGTACGGAAGATGATAATTATAAAATTCTAATCTAATTTATTATTATCTAAGACATGAAGGAGAACATGTAACTCCTCTCATTATAGACTATTTTATGAAAACGGCTATATTCAAGATGATCATAAAACCCATGCTAGCTCCAAACTCTTTGTAGCTGCTTTTCCTATGACATAGCTATTCTGCTGAGTGCTGGTATGTGGTAGTGGATGATGGGTGATGAGTGGTGGTGGTGGTGGTGGTGGTGGTGGTGGTGGTGGTGGTGGAGGCTGGTGGGTGGTGGTGGTGGTGGTGGGTGCTGGTGGGTGCTGGTGGGTGCTGGTGGGTGGTGGGTGGTGCTGGTGGCTGCTGGTGCTTATGGGTTCAGTGCTTTCCATAGGGCTGCCGTCTTTGAACCCTAGTGGTTTCCTGATGAACACAAGCCAAGGGCTAAATTCCCTGCTTAGGGTTGGTTTGGAGTTCTGCCCAGGTTGAATTTAGATGAGTGCATCTCAGGCAAAAGACTCTAGAAAGCTTTCTTTCTGCAGTAAAATATTTTCTCAAGGCAACATCATGGAGAAAGGTTATTTCAAATGGGACATAGTAATGAATCCAAGGGAATCAAATTATTGATTAGGATTTCTGACCCCTTAAACTGTGTCAGGCACAACTTAGAACAATCTAAAGTAATATAAAATAATTTTCACATTTATCAATTGCTTTGTATTTTTCAATTTTTAAAATATTTTGGCATGTTCTTCCTGTAATTAGTAAAAAATGGTATGGATGCCTTCCTCTAACTTGGCCATTTATAGTGTCTGGTTAGAAACCATTTGCCCATGTGTCAGCATCCCACTTATCAAGGGCAGGAAGACAACCGGTTTTCTGATTTTTTTTTTTAAGCACCTCTGGTTTCCTAATCATTTGTATGAGTGTCTCTTTGTTGCCCTGGTTTCATTTCCTTTGCTATGAAAGAACACCCTGATCAAAAGTAGCTGAGGGGAGGAAGGGTGCATCAGCTCCCAGTCAAGAAGCCAAGGGAGTCGGGACCTGAAGCAGCTAGTCAAATCTCAGACTCAGCCTAGAGCAGAGAGAGATGACTGTGTGCACCCTTACCAGGGAGCCTTGTTTGTTAACTCATCCACAGTCCAGGACCCAGCTCAAGAAGTGGTGGGACCCGTATTTAAAGTGGGGCTTCCCATCTCCGTGAACTCAAGTGAGAGAAATCCTTCACAGGTGCGCTCACGGGCCCGGAAACCCCAGAATCTTTCATCCCAGGAGGTTCTAGGTGCTGTTGCAGACAATTAAAGCTAATCATCACATTTACTTAAGTAATTGAGAAGTTAAAATGGGGTTAGTTGGCAAAAGGTACCTTGCTTGCCTTTTAGGTGGCTCCTTGTCAGCTCCCTTGCCTTTCTGTTGAAGTCAGTTGAAGTGATTGATTGAAATTATGTGAGGCCATCATCCTTGCCTGGTGCCCAAAAGTTCTCCCCAAGTCCTGAACACCTGCCCCGGCCTTTTCAGTGCTGCTTTGTGCTGACAGAGGCCACTTGTCTTTTCTGCTGGGCTCTGTTAGGCACTCCTCACTTTGATATTGTTGCTCTCCTCTCTTCCCCTTCTCCCCTCCCTTCCCCTTTTCTTCCTTTTTCCTTCCTCTCCCTTCCATCCTCCCTCTTCTCTTCATGATCTGGGGTAGCTGATGTGTGGGGCCCTCTGCAGTGTTAATAATTACCCCTACAGAAGAAAGTCTTTCTTGCCTAGGTTAGGTTAACTCCTGATGTACTAGAACAGACATCAGCTGGCATGAAATTAAATCCCTATTATCTATATGTGCATCAGTCCTCTAAGTCCTCAGTATGTCTGTCTCCTCCCTCCATTGAGGAAAGAGTGGCATGTGTGCTCCTCAGGTGGGCTCTGCTGCCCTCCAGCATGTTATAACCTCATGCTTTGACCCTGGAACTGTGATACTGGGCAAGTACCCAGAAGTTCACATGGCAATATCTTCTTTCTCCACAGAAGTACTTTGGTAATATGGATTGTGGGTTGCAAGATGACCAAGAACCCTTGTGTATCCAGGGGCTCTGGCTCCAGTGTGGGAAGATGAAGACTGATTGTGGCTAGGACCTTTGGCTATGTTTGGTGAGCTGCAATGTGTCTGTCTTCCTGTGAAAGTCAAGTCCATGGCAATGACTCCAATCTGAGTGGCCAGGCAGCACTCTTGTAGTGTCACTGGACCAAAAGATAAAGTAGAAGGAATAACAGTTCATGGGACCGGGGAGGTAGATCAGTCACTGAAATACCCACAGTCTATGCATGAGGACCTGAATTTGGGTCCCCAGAGCCCACATTAAAAGGCTGGCATAGTGATGTGTGTTGATAATCTCAGTCCTGGGAGGATGGAGACAGGTCTGAACCTCATCAGTCAGCAAAAGTAGCTTAACTTACGGGCTTCAGGTGGATTGTGATTAAGGAAAGACACTTGACATTAGTCTCTGACCTCCATATGTATATATGTGTGTGTGCACATGTGCATGCTCTCTCTCTCTCTCTCTCTCTCTCTCTCTCTCTCTCTCTCTCTCTCTCTCTCTCTCTCACACACACACACACACACACACACACACACACCAGCCTGTTTGAGCTAAAAGGGAAACTTAATTAAGAAAAAAAAAAGATGGTCTCTTTAGAACTTTAGCCAAGTTCTAAAGTAATTTGAGAAATAAGGCAAGAGTGAATCCTGTGGGAACAGAATGAATCATGATGGGCAGCGAGCCGCTATTTCTAGACTGCTGTCCCCATCCCAGAATGTGGCAGACATATCCAAAAGGGCCCTTGGGCTCTAGAAGACCTCTGTCACTCGTGGCTCATGGGGCGGGATAGAAGTGAAAGTCCCACTCGTGAGGTGGGATAGAAGTGAGAGTGCCCGAGTGTGTGTCAGCTGACATGACTTTGCCTGCCGTTTTCACTTTGATATCAGCTGTGGAATCCATAAGTCATGGTCACACTCTCCACGGCTCCACAGGCCTGTGCTTGGGGACTGTATCTGGGTTTTCATTGCTGGGAAGAGACACTATTACCATGGCAACTCTTATAAAGTAAAACATTTAATTGAGGCTGGCTTACAGTTTCAGAGGTTCAGTTCATTATCCTGACAGGGAGTATGGAGGCATGGAGGCAGAGGTGGTGCTGGAGCTGAGAGTGCTACATCTTACAGGCAACAGGTAATCAGCTGAGACAATGGATGGGTATCCTGAGCATAGGAAACCTCAAAGTCTACAGCCACAGTGGCACACTCCCTTCAACAAGGCCACACCCGCTCCAACAAAGCCACACCTCCTACCAGTACCACTCTATGTGAGATTATGGGGACCAATTACATTCAAACTACCACATTCCTTTCCCTGACCCCCATAAGCTTGTAACAATATCCCATGCAAATGCATTCAGTCTAACTTCTGAAGTCCCCATTGTCAATAACGGTCCCAAACTTATTTCAAAGTCAAAAGTCTCTTCTAAGACTCGGGCAGTTTCTTAACTGCAATCCCTTTTAAAATCAAAATCAAAAAAGCAGATCACGTATTTCCAATATATAATGGCACAGGATATAATTTACCATTCCAAAACACAGGAAAGGGTGTATAGTGAGGAAATACTAGACCAAGGCAAGACCGAAATCCAGCTGGACAAACTTAAAATTTGGCCTCTCCATGTCTGATGTCAAAATGTTCTTCAGATCTCCAATCCCTTCAGCTTTGCTGCATGCGACACACTTCTTCCTCTTGGGCTGGTTCCACTCCCTGTTCACAGCTCTCCTCACCGTGCGTCCCACTATTCTGGCGTCTCTAACATCTTGGGTTCTCCAAGGCAATCCAGGCTTTACCTTCACAGCTTCATGCAATGAACCCTTTGCTAGACCACCATTCATGGACACCCCCGACAGCTTTATTCCATAACTCCTTTCTTCTTAACTAAACTCGGAATCATGTGGCTGAAGCTGCCAAGTTGGGCTGCTTGCCAGGACTGGAACATGGCCCCCTCATTCAACTACATCTTCACCAGCTTTCTGTCTTTCATTGCCCAAGCTTGCCTGTTCTCAAACTTGCTCTGTAGACCTCAGACTCAGAGATCTGACAGCCTTTGCCTTCCCAGTGCTGAGATTAAAGGTGTGCCCCATCACACCCAGATCTAGCTTTTCGGTAGGTTCTTTGCACAAGTTGGAAACTTGAGTGGGCAGGATCTGGCCCTGAGGTCACCACCTCCTTCATTCCATTTCTTAATCTGTTTATCTCCTTGAATACAGGGTTTAGCTCCCTTCTACTTTCTGGTGCTCAGTTTCTCCTCTGATTTTACTTTTTGTAATTTACCCTGCTCACTTTGCTCCTTTTCATTATAAATCTTCATTAGAGTTAACACTAATATCCACACAATAGAGTCTATACTAGGCTGTTTTGAGATTTATTCTGCCAATGGGATTAATCCAAAACTCTTCACTTTAGCCTCAGATAGACTCTTTGGACATGGGCAAAAGGCAGCCACTTTCTTCACCAAAATATCACAACAACAATCTCTAGGCAACTTACTAAAATTCTACTCTGAAACATTTTGAATGATCCCCCACAGTTCATCAAATCACACTGAGCAGCACTGTTTTCCATGCTCCTACTAGTATGGACCATTAAGCCGCACTTAAAGCCTTCCACTGTTCTCATAATCCAAAGTACCAAAGTCCAAATTCCTCCAAACACAACATGGTCTATCACAGCAATACCCCATCCCCTTTTACCAAATTCTGTCTTAGTTTGGGTTTCTATTGCTGGGAAGAAACACCATGACCACAACAACGCTTGTAAAGAAAACATTTAATTGGGTGACTCATTTACAGTTTCAGAGGTTGAGTTCATTATCATTATGGTAGGGAGTATGGTGGCATGCAGGAAGCATGCTGGAGTAGCTGAGAGTCCTACATCTTGGATGCACCAGGAAGTCAGCTGAGAGAACTGGGCTGTATCCTGAGCATAGGAATCCTCAAAGCCACACCTCCACTCTCTATGGGATTATAGGATATTGGGGGCAATTACATTCAAACTACCACAAGGACCCTATTTGTTCTGCCACTAGGATGATGGTGAGTCCATGCCAGGCATAGTATGTCAGATTCTGGATCTCCTAATGTGGATTCTCTCAGGTGACCTACTTCATAGACCTTAAGGTTTATAGAAGTAACTTCTCCAAGTTACCCATCAGGGCTGAATAGAGCCCAGGTGGCTTGGTACCCAGGCAAGCTTCTCACAACTATACTTCCTTCATGCCTCTCAAGTGTGGGTCAAAGCCGTTGGCAGCATTAGCTTCCATAAAGTTTGACTGTGATGGCAGCCAGTGATGAGAATGTAGGTTGTCTCAAGACCTACATTCCCAGCCCAATTGGTGAATTCCAGTCTCTCTAGCTGGTACCTGGCATAGCTGTCTTGCCAGTGCTGTCTCTGTCAGTGGTCCCACCAGGGTATTGTAGTCAAAGTAAAATCAGAGGAGAAACTGAGCACCAGAAAGAGTGTGAGCACAGGGGGAGGTCTGAGGAGCCTTCTGTGGAGCAGGATGAGCACGGCTGAGTAGAGAATATTTCTTCCTTCATTTTCCTAGGAGACAACCAATCTCGCTGGGCAATACTGGAGATTTGTTTTTCCAAATTGGAACAAACAAAGCATAACAGGGAATTTTTAGCCAGTGGCAGGAATGATAAAACTGGAAGAGTATATTCTGACAGTTATATAAAAAGGACTCATTTTAGTTGGGCGTGTTCAAATGCTTGCTTTTAAGAGAGTGAGGTGGGACTGCATTTATTTATATAGCATGATCATCAGAATATAGCCAACATTCTAGTTTGCTTTCTGTTGCTGTAATAAAGCATTTTAACTAGAAACAAATTAGGGAAAGGAAGGGCTTGTCTCAGCTTACACTTCCAGGTAACAGTTCATCACCGAGGGAAGTCAGAGCAGGGACTCAAGCTGGGACTGAAGGGGAACCATGGAGGGATGCTGCCCACTGGTGTTCTCCTCTCTCTCTCTCTCTCTCTCTCTCTCTCTCTCTCTCTCTCTCTCTCTCTCTCTCTCTGTCTGTCTGTCTGTCTCTCTCTCTGTCTTTCTCTCTGTCTGTCTCTCTGTCTGTCTCTCTGTCTGTCTCTCTGTCTGTCTGTCTGTGTCTCTGTGTCTCTGTCTGTCTGTCTGTCTGTCTGTCTCTCTCTCTGTCTCTCTGTCTCTCTGTCTGTCTCTCTGTGTCTCTGTTTCTCTGTGTCTCTGTCTGTCTGTCTGTCTGTCTCTCTCTCTCTCTCTCTCTCTCTCTCTCTCTCTGCTCTGGCTCAGGTATCTTTCATAGTCAGCCCATACCCACCTGCCTAGGGACACTGACACACAGCAGACTGGACATTACCATATCAATCATTGATCCATGCGTTCTCCTGTAGGCATGACCACAGGCCCACCTGACCTTGGTAATCCATCCACCACCGGTGTTCCCTCTTTCCATGTCATTCTGTAGATTGTGTCAAGTTGACAATAACAACGGCACAACATTGCAGGCATGAGAAAAGGAAGCTGCAGGAAGTATGTGTGTGTATAAAGTGACAAGAGCTGGGCTGGTGGCTGAGGCAGGAGAATCACAAATTCAAGTGCTGCCTTGGTCACAGCTTGAGTTCAAGGCCAATCTGAATAACTTCATGAGAACTTGCTTTAAAACAACATGGAGCTGATGGCTGGGAATGTACCACTTGACCAGCATGCTCAAGGCCCTAGGTTCTGTCCCCAGCACTAAAATAACAGTTACTCTAGATTGCTTTTCCATGAAGGAGCAAGCAACTGTGGAAATGATCAACTTTGGGGAGTGCGCCTAACAAGTGGAGTAGGAGGGAAAATCTCAGTTAATTTTCTATAATATTCATATTTCTTCTAAAATGTAGATTAAGTTTATCAGCAGAACTACATAAATCCCATTCTGCATTAAAATCTCTCTTTTGTATTAAAATGCAAAGTATTCTGATCTTAACATAATAAGCATCAGTAGCTTAAAATTTAATCACAGAGGATAAAATCCTTTTAATGCTTCAACCTCAAATTTGGACTATCTAATGTGGGTGCTCCATCATCCCAGAGGTCTGGTCACGAAGGGCCACATACAGAAGGTTGTGCTGGCCTTCACCGTCCTCCTGAAGTCTGTTCAGAGAGCACAGTGGGAATTGGAATTGTGCCTTTTTTGTGGCTATGAAGTTGGGTAACTCAGCTGAGTTATTGCCTCTCTCGAATCTTGCTTCCTTGTTTATAAACAAAGGAGCTGGACCAGTTGGTCTGAACTTTGCCTATTTAGGAAATGGAGATTCTATCTTAGAATTAGAGAATAATAAAATGAGAATAATCTGGGAATTCGTAAGATTAGAGTCATTTTGTGAAGATACCCTCTATTCCTTCTTGGTTAAAAAAGAACTTTTTGAAATAAAAAAAAAAAAGCCTGGTACCCTGTTTTGGTGATTGATTTAAACTTTGCTGAGAAATCTTTTAAAAACTTGTTTCCTATATATTTTATGTGATTGGGTGTTTTGCCTGCAAGTATGTCTGTGCACCATGTGAGTGTAGTGCCCAAAGGGGCCAGAAGAGGGTGCTAGATATCCTGGAATTGGCAGTTGTTAACTGCTACGTAGGTGCTAGGAATCAAATCTGGGTTCTCAGGAAGAACAGCCAGTGCTCTTAACTGAGGAGCTGATCACTCCAACCCTGAGAAGTCTTGTCAATATGGGAAGAACCCAACACTCCCTTAGCTTGGTGATTCTGAGAGCACCTCTTCCCCGTGTGCACGCGTGTGTGCACCCACACCCCCACACACCCCCCCACACACACACCTGCTGGCTTTATCACTTACAGATCTTCTAGGAACTCTGCAGCGTCCCCAGACATTATGGCCTCTCCTCCCTGCTCTCCTTGTGTGCTCTCAGCCTAACTCTGTACATAACCACTAATTATAGCCTCTGAGCCTGATATAGAAAGACCAAAGAGAACATTCCATCTCTGTCCCTTAGGCTGTCCCAGGAGTATCTTGGATCAGGAATGGAGGTTTACTCCTTGGTGAGATGCCCAGGGGCCACCGAATGGGAACTAAGCCTGGCTTTTCAGAAGGACAGGTCTGAGGACAGTGTGCTGTGGACAGAAGAGCATGGGACATCAGTTCTGTGCCCTAGCTCATCAATTTAAATTTATCTATAAAGATTTTTAGTTAATGTAGAAATCAAGTAGTGTGTGTGTGTGTGTGTGTGTGTGTGTGTGTGTGTGTGTGCACACGTGTGCGCGTGTGCCTAAGGTTTTTATGTAAATGGAGTAGTCTGCATGCAACAGGCAAGCATCTTTCCATACACTCTAAATCTTAACCCTGTATTGCTTACAGAATAATGGCAAGAAAAAGTCATTTAATGCTTGCTACACATTCGTTACTGAATATTTTCAGGTGTGAGTGAAACTGAAGGATATAGAAGGTGTTTGACAGGTTTGTTGCCTCCTGAGCAAGCCTGGAGAAACATAAAGGACTGGAGTGTCTGCTAGGTCAAGGCAGCTCTTGCATGATTACAACAGTTAAAGGCTGAAGAGCTTGGGGATGTGCTCTAGGCAGGTAAAGAGGAACCCTGGACAGCATCTCATGAGTGTTTACACTGTCAGGACTCAAGTGGCAAGGCCTCATGCACACTTGAGCTCGCTGGAATGGAAGAACATTCTAGAGTGATGAAAGACACATTTTTTTTAAATGATTTTAATTCATGTTTTCTCTAGGGAAGTTAATTTTTCACTTTTAGTTACTTTCCCCCTCAGCTCTTTTACAGAAAGATGTATAAGCACAGTGAAGTCACTGTTAACACCCTGTGGTTCCCTCTCCCTTCCCCTTCCCCCTCTTCCCCTTGTCCCTCTGTCCATGTCTTCCTCTGTCCTCCTTTCTCTCTCTTTTTCTCCCACACAATGCAGATATATACAATACACCCCATAGCTTTTTAACCTAAGTGCTAGTCAGCTGTGAACATCATGATGTCACCCCAAGTGTCCCACCATGTCCTCCTTAGAACCAGGGCATTGAATTGCATCAGCACAAATGCTCTTGTCACACCTAAGAAAGTGTAGGTGATAGCTGTGCTGTTTTCTAATACAAACTAAACAGCCAAAAATGCCCACATGGTTTTCCATCCAGTAACCAGGCAAGCCTCCTGCAAGCATCCAGTGTGATGTCTACTTAGTTTCCTGTAAATGTAATGTATGTACTTAACTCTTCTCTGTTTCTAGTAGTGCAGATGTTTTTGAAGCATTCAGGTCATTTATATTATAGAAACTCATGATCAGAAATTGTATTATTACAGTTAGAGTGCAACACTTACAGGAAAACTGTGTATGAGAAACATCATGTATTTTTGGAGGGATCGTGGTGATTTTTTTGTTTGTTTTGTCTTGTGTATACCAGCGTGGCTTCAGACTTCCTGTGTAAATAAAGACAACCTTGAACTCTTGATGTTACTGTTGCACACCTTACAGGTGTGTGCCGCCCACACCTGGCTGGTGGTTAATTGTAAGCAGCACCTTGACAGAGTAGCAGCGTAAGCATGACTTGTAAGTGTGCCTGTGAGTACATTTCCAGAAGTAACTGACATCTGCTTTGCTGGACTAAGTAAGATCTCTATCACAGGAATGGGGAGGTGCCATCCGATAACAGAGGGGTGGAGAAGGGTGAATTCACATCGAGCTGAACATCCATCTGTGCCCTCAAACATCAGTTTGTGAAACCAAGACCTCATGAGCCCCTGTGCTCACATGTCCCCTGTGACAGGGCTTGACTGTCAGACTAAAGCATACCACTGATTCGGTTCCAGATTCCAGTTTGCACACAGCAAACCATAGGATTTCTAGGTTTTCCAAACACAAGCCAATTCCTGTAACATGTCAGTTTGTCTGTTTGTCGATGTGTCTCTCATTTCTTTCTTTTTCCCTACCTCTGTTTCTTTCTCTCTACTCTCTTTTTCTCTTTCTTCAATAGTCTTCCCTAGGGACGAGCACACCATTTGGTTATCCAATACCAAATGATCAGCCCTGGAAACATACATACAAATAGCACTGTACAGACTGAGTAGGTTGTATTTGTGTGTGTGTGTTCATATATATGAATGTAAGAACAATTAATAAAAAAGAGGCTGTGAATTTTTAAAAGACAAAGGAAGGATATATGAAAGAGCTTGGAGGGAGGAAAGAGAAGGGAGAAATAATATATTACAATTTCCCCAAATAAAATAATCTTTAAAAAACAACAAAAATTGCTTGTGGCTAATGAGTTTTGTGAATGTTCTGAAAATTAATATTTTGTGTGCTATGCATTGTAAGGGGCATAGGTAAGTTACACCTTTCAACAGTTGCCTTCATTAGAGAATAAAGACAACTACATGGCACTGTGGTATTTAAGGAGCACTTAATGCGTTTGCCTTTCATTGAAAAGTTTCTGCACCCCATAAGCCTCTCGACCAATGCAAACTTAGCTAGGGGAAATTTTGTATAGGATTGGGGTTGGTCCTATGATGGACCTGCCTGTATCCTTTTGCTATAATACAGTGCAAGGTGGGACCATGGCGAATCCTGCTGTGGGTGAGAGACAGATGGTGGATGGGAAATAGACAAGAGAACCCTAGACAGACTTATGTGGAAGGATTATTGGGAGGAAGAAAGGGAATAAGGAAAGGGAAGAGAACGAGATGGACAGGAACACACACAGAGAGACAGCTATCTCAGAAAAAAAGGAGAAGAGAGAGTGGGCAGACTTTTTCTCTTAAAGGGACCTCCACACCTGCGTACAGAGCTTGCATGTGCAGAGACACTGTGGCAGGTTCCCAAAGGGCGGGGCCAGGTCTGCCTGGATTACTACACCTTTGCTTTTGAAACTCTTATGGGAGGCATGTGGAAGAACTTAGGACTTCAGGCTATAGAAGCCCTGTAGTCCAATAAAAAGAATAGATGGACCATTCAGGTGGGATTTAAGAAGCCCAGAATGCCAAAAGGATCACAGACCATGGAGACATGGTCCATGAAGTTTTAGAAGGAAACAAAGACTGTTGAGAACTATGTTAGAGGCTGTTTGCTTGATACTGTGGCGAAAGAATCTGACTATATTTAATCTGCTTAACTCTGGAGAACTTACATGAGGCTGAATTCAAGGTGGTGCAATAATTTCTTTGGGAAAAGAAATTTTCAAAACAGTATTCAATTCAAGGCTACTTACCAGTATTCTTATTCAGATCTATATTGAGAGAGCAAAACAGGGGTGTGTGGCGGGGTAGGGGTGAGGGTGGAGGAAGTTCTAGTGAGGAAAATTCTAGTGTGGGCAGATTTAGAACTGCATGGAAGGAGAGTGGAGATTAGAAAGCATCAGCGATAGTTAACGAGAAACCTCACACTTTCTACTGGGACAATAAGAAAGGCATTCCAAAGGCAAAACCCATAAAAGGCTCCCACCTATAAAAAGGCAAATTTAGGTAAAAAGAGAAAGCCCAAAGTGATAACACCACAGCAGGGGTTTCCTGCTCTCAAACTGATGCTTTGGAAACTGATTTTGTCTTTGAGCCACCAAAGCATTCAGAGCCTGCTATTGCTGCGGTCCAAAGCAGAAGAAGTTGGCAGTGTCATCTGTGTGTCACTGATTTTGCAAGCACACAAGATGAAAGTGAACGATGTCTTTGATTTCAGAGAGCACCTGAGGCCAGGCAATGTGTGGCAGGATTAGACTTTCTGCAAGAACAACTTGCATTAATAGATGGCCATGAGCCTAGAAGACAACGAGCAGGAGCTTAATGGCTTCAACGTGTTTTGGTGTTGACTTAAAAAGAGTGGTCTTGTGGTGACTGATTAGTATTGATAGTTGAGTTGACCGGTTCTAGAAGCACTTCGGAGATTAACCTCTGCCCAAGCTTGTGAGGGACTGTCAAGATTAGGTTAGCTCCCGGGCATGTCCATGAGGGCCATCTGGATTCTGTTAATAGGTATGGACCCATCCTAACTGAAGGACATATAAAAAGGAGGGAGGGAGTTGACACCAGAATTCATCACTCTCTGCTTCCTGACTGCTGATGCCACAGGACTAGCTGCTTCAAGCTCTTGATGTCACACCTTCCACACCATAATGGAGTAGACCCAGGAACTGTGAGCCACAGTCATCTCTCTCTCCGAAGTTGGTTCTGGTCTGGTGTTTTGTCTCAGCAATGGAGAAAGTCACCAAGAAAAGCCATCTACGTTATCTTTTGAGACAGGGTCTCCCTCTGGAACCTAGAGATCACAAATCAGAGTATGTTGACTGAACCCCAGCAATCTGTCATCTCCACCTCACCAACACAGGGACTACAAAGCAAGGGCTACTGTTGAACCCTACTTCCGGGGTCCTGATGGGCCGGTGGGAGAGCCCCGCGACACAAACACCAAAACCAGGAGATGCAACAAGCAAGAGGTGTTTATTGAATGAGTGCACTCGGGTGACAGCAATCTCAGGAAAAGTTGCACACCCCCCAAAGGGTACAGGCTCCTTTTTATAGAGACAAACCGCAAATCAGCATACATGCATGGGGCACAAGGTGATGGATTACAAAGTATAATCTCATGTTTGAGAGACCACCCAGGTATGACCTGTTCTTATTCAAAGGATAAACCATAGAATGACTTGTAAAGTCCCCAGACTGTCCGTTGGCCAAACAGTGCTGTTCATCTGGGACCATTTGTTCCAGTGTTGGGGGCTTATTTTCTTGTTGTGGGCCAAGACCTGGGAGAAACTTCTTTCATACTCTGGCTTTCTTTTGGCTGTACATTTAGAGCCTTCAGTTATTCCACAAAGGTTTGATGATTCAGTAACTAGCCCTATTTAACAAGATCAGCCTAGCATAACCCCATCACCATAGTAACTTTCTTGTTCTTTCCTCCCATGTAAATGTCCACTCTTTATGATTTTCTATATTCCACTTGTTAGAACTATTTTCTTGCCTCTTTCTCACATCCTTGCTCTGCAAACTAAAATCTTTAACTACCATGCATGGTTCTTTTTTGGTTTTGATTTTAAACGTGATCTGGGGGTTAGAATTCACAACCTGTTGCTTGAAAGGCAACCACTTTAGTTATTTTGGTGGTAGGCATTAGCCAGACAAAGCTTGTCAAACTATCCATGTGTTTCTGACTAATTTTTAAATGCTTCCTTGCTTTTGGGCACAGGCTGTTTCAGGCCGCTTTGCTTCTCCTTTGCCCTGTCTTAAACACAGCTGTTTCTCTAAGGAGACTTGGTTCCTCCTACAGAGGACATGTAAGAATCAAAGTCTCAGTGAACTCATTGCTACTTGGCTGTTATATATCTCTTCTGCCTTCTGTGGACGAGATAAAAAGATATAAACACGAGGACACATGCACAAACACACACATAATACATTCATACATGCAGTAATACATGTACACTTCTTAGACATTTCATATGTAAAAACAGCATCACTGTTTCCCCACCTTGCTTTGTCCCAGGCCATATTTATCTCTCCTATAGTGAAACCTAGATCACAAGGCCTTCACTAAGCAAGACAATTCAAATTAATCACCTCCATTATTACAAATTACTTTAAAACCAAGAGAAACAACATCACATTTTCTGACTCTCAGCAGTGCTAAGTGTACATTCTGGTTGTGTTTCCCTCCTTTAGTGGGTATGGAGGGTGAGACTAAGGTAATGGTTGGTAAGGATGCAATGAGAGCAGAGCAAGAGGGATGAGGGAGGATCTAAGAGATTTCCAATGTTTGGGACTTTCACATGACTAAATAAATCCACTAAGTAAGCATGAGGGTGCTGAGGAAGAGACAAAAATGTTAAAAGAATAAGACAAAGAAGGCAGAATATAATATTTTTTAATTGTTGGAATAATACATTGTATGCTTCCTGGAGCAAGAAACAGTGCATTCATTTAGAATCAGTGAGAACCAGGGGAAAGACAGATTTTTTTTTATGAATCTCAGTAAGGTTCTGTGGGGTATGGGGGTGGGGCTCAGTTGTTCTTGGCTTTGATGATGACATTTTCTCAGTTGTGGCGTTTGATCCAGCATACATGCTCTACATGGTTGTTCTTTGGAAATGAGGAGTTGATTTATTTTTAAAAGGTTCTCCTGCCTCTGGCTGAGAACCAAAAGTCTCTTTCATGTTGTGGAAATAGCTTCCCTTTGAGACCTAACCTCTCTGTCACCCCAGGGAGCCATTGGGACACAGAGTAGCAGAAGCTGCAGGCTTCCTCCTTGGAACTCCAGAGAACCCAGCTAGAAAGCACCAGACTGTGATTTCTAAGAGGAAAGAGAGCCGGAAGCCATGGTCATGGGATTCAGGGAGGTGTCCTTAAAGACTGGGGTGGTAGTGTGGCCTAACAACTTGGCAGTTGCGTGACCCCATTCAACTGAGAGGTGGAAATGAGCCCACTTTTTGTTGCTTCATTTAAAACGTGTGTAAACTACAGAACCGGTTTCGGTTGACATAAAAATGACACTTCTATAAGTGCTGTGATGTCAGGATAAGTGATTAAAAGTCTTGGGGATGGGCAGACAACATCTGAAACCCAAAGCATCAAATGAGCCCTAGCTTTGTTTCTGCTCTTTGCTGTCCAGCCCCGGGGCTGCCAGCTCCACATAGCTATTGAGTCCCAGAAAGGCTCCTGTTTTAATCTGAGTTTGTTGTAAGTATGAAATATAAACTGGATTTCAAAGACAATATAAAACAAAAGTAAAAAGTACACGTGAATAATTTTTTAATTGGTTTTCTCTGGGGATTGTCTTGTAGATATATTGAGTTTAAATGTTTTGTTAAAAATAAATTCCCTATTTCTTTTTATATCTTTAAGTGCCTGGCTTAAACATTTTAAGCTTAACAAATGGCCCTCATTACATCTTTATCAGGTAGAGTTGACCTGATCTATTTCACATGAAGCAGGGAAAAACAAGGCTGAAGAGATAGCTCATTGGTTAAGAGAACAAACTCCTCCCTCCAGAGGACAGCGTTTAGGTCCCAGCACCCACATGCAGTGGACAACTGCCTATAACTCTATCCAAGGGGTCTGATGCCCTCTTCTGGCCTCTGCAAGCACAATACTCAAAAGCACAGACACACACACACACAACACACACACACACACACACACACACACACACACACACACACAAAAATATTTTAAAAATACCCAAAAAAAATGTGTTTGTTACTATGGACCTCTCACCTAGTTAAAGGAAGGGAATTACTTTGGTAGTATGTGCTCATATAGGATGACATATTTCAATACTACATAAAAATATCAGGCAGAAACAGTGGCCCCTTTATCCCACTGAAGTCATTTCTGTGTTGGAAACCACGTATTGGCTTATGTCCCTCTCCTTCAGATCTGAAGATTTCTGACTAATGACATGTGACTCAAAATTTGCAATTTATTCCTCATTGGTTCATTCATTCACTTATTCATTTATTCATTTTGACATTTCATTTTTAATTCATATATATTTCTGTGCTCTCACAGCATAAGGAAGAATTATGATTTGTCTTGGCTTTAAAATTCCTAGTCTGTAGGGAGATAAAAGATAAGAAAAGAGCTGGCCTCAGAGACCTAGTGATTTATAATTTGCTGCTGTGAGCCTTAGTCTGAGGGCTGTGCAAAATGTAATTAGGCTAGGAGAAAGGCCACTAATACTTGGCTTGGTTTCGGGGTAATTCATAACCTCCAAATTCATAATGATCATAACGGATGATTCATGCTGGTGTCCAAAGAGGCTTTGCCAAGTTTACTTAAAGAGATTAAAAAATAACAAATACAAACATTGAAACAGCTTATTTCAAAAGAACTTTATTGTAAGTTAAAAAAAAATATTTCCCCGTCTGAATAGGTCTACTTATGCCTTCACATATAGTCTGTTCACTAAACTACATCCTTGGCCAGACTTTCCAGCAAAGCATGTGTGCAGTATGTATCAATGCTGTGCCTGCAGCTTGGCTTACATCAGGGAGAGGGTCTCTACTTTGAACCTACATCTCTAAGGCTGCATCCTCTCAGGCGTCCATAAAAACAAATGATCAGGAGCTTTTGGCTTTTGAGAACCCGATGAATGAGAATTTTTATTCCAGGACTCCATAGCTCCTCCATCGGAGGCATTGAAGTGGGTGTGGGTTCGTTGTGCACTGTTTGTTGTTGTGATGGTGGTGGTGGAGGGGCATATTTTGCTCTTTGACTTGGTTAGAAACAGGCTGAAAACTCGATGACAAGGCTTTGGGGAGCTCCTGCCTCTACAAGCAGATTTGCTTGGGGAAGAGCACTCTGTGTGGTCTTGTGAGATAGCCAAGCAGGCTGGGATTTTACACAAAGCAGGTTCCCTGTGAGAGCAGGTCCCGCACAACGGAGATGGAGTTTGTGTAGTCTAGAGTAAATGGTCCAATGTTTAAGGCTTTAAAAAAGGACAGTGTTTATTAGGGCCCGGGAAAAGAATTCCTCATGGAAGGTGGTGAAAAAGATTTGTTTCCATTACTCGTAACACAAGCTGGCTATGATGGAAATAGTTTAAATTCTCAGTTCTCTGCAGTAAACTTATTGAAAGTAGGTGATGACACCTGCTCGGTGGGCAGCCTGAGGCCAGGCTGGGTAGGGCGGTGATAGAACCGTGCAAGAGGTCACCGTGCACACTTGTGTCTATGCATAGCCCATCTGCAGCTTTCTGCATTGGAACCCTGGCCTTGTGGCCCGTGTGGGATGTGTGCCCCTATGCACTGACTCAGCCAGTCAGGTGTGACAGAATTTCTACAAAGCAGTTTTAAAAACGAGTGCCGGCAAAAAGCCCACAGGAAGAGGAGTGGGGAGGTGGAGGAGGAAACTGACATCACAGGTTTCCTAAGGTCACTTTTAGCATTTAGCTGTTTCTATTGGCCGCTAAATTCCTCTTTGAAGGAATAATTTTTCATCTGCCTGCTTTGTTTGCTATGGAGGCATTTTGTTGTCTCCAGTCTATGTTCCTTAATGTTCATATCCTTGTCTCTCCTAAGTCCCCTTGAGGATCACCCATGAGGCTGGTGTTCATCACAACCTAACGGGCACAGTGCTCACCCAGGACTGACCTCTAGAGAAGGCTGTCCTGTGTTTAACCACGGAAGAGCAAACAGCGGCTCCCACTGCCAGACGGATGGACTGTATACACTTTCCCCCAGCCCCCCAGGGAAGTACAACCGCAAAATCTAGGCACTGACATAATGCAGAGTCCCAAAGGTTGTGAAAGGTGGGAGGGATAAGGAAGTCTGGAAGAGGCCTCAGGCACCAAGAACTCATTTTGGGGAACTCCTGGGGCCTTCTTACTGCCTTGTGTATTCTAGATTTGCAGCTGGACATGGCAGTGACTTGGAAGTCTGGTAGGAATCAGGAGCCCTAGCGGTAGCGAGTTGGCTCCTATCCATATAGGTCAAAGTCAATCCACCAGAGCAGAAGAGAGTTGCAGAGCATAATATCCCAATGTCCAATGGGTGCTCTTAAGGGCAGGATGTGGAGCCATTGGATGGAGCATAGACAGCATACTAGAAGCCACACCCTTGAAGAAAAAAAATGGTCCTCCCTCTTCCTGTACCCAGCAACTGCAACAGCTCCTCAACAATATGTGGGGCCATAATGTGTTCCTCTCCCATACATGATGGAATTTTCACTGGCTTGATCTTGTGCAGGGCTTATAGAGATACCTACAGTTGTCCTGAGCTCATGAGTCTATAGCACTGCCAAATCTAGAATACAATAATAGCGGCAGTCCCTCTGTCCCCAGCCTCTGTCTTACCAACACCCTCCAGCTCACCCATGGAGTTCTCTGAGTTGTAAGAGGTTGGGGCAGGCGTGGAGTGTTATAGATGATCATTTATGGCTTGAGGACTCTGCAGTAAGTCTCTGTAACCCACTCTATGTTCTTTTATTTTTTATGTATACAAGTGCTCTGTCTGCCTGTACATCTGCACACCAGAAGATGGCATTAGATTTGATTATAGATGGTTGTGAGCCACCATGTGGTTACTGGGAGTTGAACTCAGGACCCCTGGAAGAGCAGTCAGTGCCCTTAACCCCTGAACCATCTCTCCAGCCCCTATCACCCACTCTAAAAACAAGCTTCTCTAATGAAGTCTGAGAGTTGCACTGATTTTAGAGATAAAGTATTTAGAAGGCAGTTGTATACTATGTCCATTTAGCAAGATAATATAGTAGGTTTTCTGCTAGAGTTTATGACTTCTCAAGTCATGGACCACTGTCCAGCTTTGTAGTACCAGGCAGACACGAGTTTCTCGCAGACATGAGTTTCTCTTGTGGAGGAGGCCTTACATCTAATCAGAAAGTTATTGGTTGCCTCCATAACATTTATGCCACTACAATAACAATGTTCATATGTTACCAGGCCAGTTGTTTCTGTAGTTCACAAGATTCATAGCTGGATAAGACTGCTGATGGTTTTTCTTTGTCAGTAGTCAGCATAGTACCTTTTGGCAGTATGGGAGGAGGTCAGCAGGAAGGATTTTTCCTTGTTAGTACCAGTTTGATTTCCTCATGTCTAAGACCAACATATTTAATATCTTCAGCAATCTTACCTTCAAGTTCTGGCAGGCAACCAAGAGCAATGGCAAAAGTCTATATTGTTTTAAGTGTTCTCTTGGACTTCCCTACCCCCAGACCAACCAAAAGAAGTGAAATATCCCTTACCTGGCATCGACATTTTTGTTTAATAATCTATGACTTCTGAGAAGAACATTATCCCTCCATGTAGGATGCCTCCATTCAAACAAGTCTTAAAAATGTAAGCTATACCTAACATAAGTGGTGAAGATAACAATACTCAATTGTTAGTAATATGGCCACAAGTTGCTGCTAGTAATTTCTAAACTGTAAAGTACCTTAAAAAGGAATTAAGATTTCAGGAATGCTCATCTCTGGCAGGGATGAAGATTTTACATTTCACCATTCCTCCGGTATTTTCCAGAGTTTTATAATGAACCTTCGTAATGATGAAAAAATGGAATGTTTTGAAATCAGGAAAATGACAAACACTCTTTGGAAAAGCAGTGGTTGGGGTAGGGTATTTACACGCATCATATCCAAGGGCTAACTTAATCTGCCCCATGTCTTAGCCTTTCAGTATGTTTTGGGGATCCCTTACAAGGTACCCTTTCCCTGTAGTTTTCCCCGATCTAAAGCACACTTGCCACTTGCTCCTTCCACATCACGCCAGGAATTGAACTTCTGATCCCCTGCAGCAGCTGGAATTCTCCAGCAGCCTATGGATTTGTGGAAGGCTGTGCTCTGGAAACTTTTCAAGTAGAGAAGGTACCGAGGCAGTGACCTACTCCCTGGGGCCCGAGTCTTTCAATGTTCTCTGCAAAGCCTGGGAGGGCAGAGAAACCCACATATTGTTTCATTTTTCTCATTATTGTGACAGATGCCTGACAGAGTCTTACAGGAAGAGGAGTTCCCAGTGCCTCTCAGTTCAGAATCTGTGGCTCAGCACTGTGGAGAATGCTTGTCAGGCAGAGCTCAGTCTCTGGTAGTGTGGCCATGAGTGAGGACACAGAAACCCATCCAGTGATCTGTGTCTGCCAGCTAAACTCCACATCCCAAGGCCTACAATCTCCTCCAAACAACACCATCAGTGAGGGACCAGATGTTTAATACATGATGAGCTATAGGGGGCATTCCACATTTAAACATAATGACCTGTCGGTGGTTCCAAGGTTGATCTTCACATCATGGGAAAAGTCCATTCCAGTGGCACGCTCAACTGAGACCCAAATATAGACTGACTAATACACTGGCCTTTCTCCAGCCACGAAATATCAATCACGCTTGTCATTTTACAGGTGTTCAACATCATGCTAAGAACTGTTAAGTCACACAGTCTCTGCCATAAACCTAGGGGGTAGCATCTAAATCTATTCCCTGTTAAATAACTGAGTATCTGCCACGGGCCTAGGCTTGTTAAAGTATGTTGTGTTGCTTAGCTGTAGTTTGTTTTCATTTACTTTGCAGATGAGAACCTGGAAACAAATAGGCCAAATGATTTGCAGTGAAAAGTGAATTATATGCTTAGCTTGACTCCAGATGGCTGACTTCAGTGTTTTGAGGGACTTTGTCACTATTAGAGGCACTGTTTACGGGTATAACAGAGGAAGAAGTTTTGCTATAAGCTGTGGTGACATTGGCTGCCAGCATCATTTGTGCTAATTTGTGTTGGCAAATGAAGTTACATTTACTACTTGTTTCTGGGTTTTATATGTCATAAAATACCCGAGTATAATGCATCATAAATCTGTTTGTGGTTGACAAGTTTGACCCTCCAATGTTCCTAGGATTTTATTATGTTAACAGGCGCAAGGCCCTTATCCTCAAAAAGTTGATGGTTCATGAAGGCATTGTGTTAAATAAGGTAGGCACAGAAACACACGAGGTGGAGTATAGAACTCCAGTCTTTAGAGGCAATGTGGGTTGGACCACAGGTGGGGGCTGGATAAGGGATGCTAGATTGCAGTTACATGGTAGGGAGGAGTTTTAGTCTTCTATGGGACAGCAGAGAAATAGTTTCTTGTGCCACAAGCTACTAAAGAAAAATAGAAACATTTTGCCCCTTAAATTTCCATTTGAAATTCTGTGTTCTGCAAAGGGGTTTCCATTATAAGAGCATGATGTGGGCTGCTTAGATCTCTAGTAAAAACTCAGTAAGTTCAACATCATAAAACAAAGCAAAAAACAAAAACAAACAAAACTGTAGGCCAGGGCTCTCAATGAGCAGGAAATTCTAGGTCAAAAGTTTTCTGAGTAACAGTAACAGGGCTATGGCATTTTCATATGCCCAGTGAAAGCCTGGCACCTGGACCGTGATGCCAGGTGGATCAGTCAGAGTGAAAGTCTTGAAGCCACCGGCCACACCGCTAGACAGATGACAGGCAAGCTCCCCGGAAGACAACTGTTTTTCAAAAATGGTAGTTTTCCATCATCACAGTAGGAAATGTCATTTTTACTAAAGGGGTGGAAAACCCAGGAAATTCCTTCCTATGCACTCATCTTCAGGGGGCACATGACCAGATTCCAAGAGCAGTGCAGACACGCACTATCCCCGTAACAGCCTCCAGAGTGGGGAGCACACTGTGCTGTCATTTCTCTTGTCTTGACACAGTTTCTTGCAGCGCAACCCAGGGCTTTCCTGGCATTGGAAGTTTCCTAGTCCTTTCCTGAAACATCTTATCTAGGCAGTCTGTTAAAGAATACTATTTATACTCACTTACCAGGGTAGTTGCATTTCTTTTGGGTTTAGCTACTTTATCTTAACTTTATCCCATATTGAGTTGTGAAGTGCCTAGATTCATGGAGATTTCTAGTCTCTTGTTTATTGTGTACACATCAAACTGTAGAGGATGTAATACCTCCCTGCTCACCACTCCATTTTATAAATCATTGATTCCCATGTGGTCCACAGTCAGGGTAAGTCATATTAACAAATAGCTCCTACAATAAACTCCTAAATTTCAGTGCCTTAACACAAAGGAAGTTTATCTTTGTTAATATAATGTTTGTGTGCAAGTTTGGGATGGAAGCTGGCCACTTTGAACCGTATTTGCAGCAGCTTTTGTAAGCCTACTGGCCTTTCTTTTCTTCTTACCCCCCCTCCTTCCCTCCCTCCCTCCCTCCCTCCCTCCCTCCCTCCCTCCCTCCCTCCCTCCCTCCCTCCCTCCCTCCCTTCTTTCTTCCCTTCCTTCCTTCCTAAGACATGGCTTCTTTATATGGCTTTGGCTGTCCTGTAACTCATTATGCCAAACAGGCTATCCTTGAACTCATAGAGATGAATCATTTTATGGTGTTGTTCTTTCAGCAGAGCAATAGTATTTGGTTTTCCCCATCTCAGGTTGGTGGCCACCCAAGCAATATCAGTCATGGGCTCCATCTCATGGAGTTGGCCTTACATCCAGGCAGTGGCTGGTGACTCCCACAACATTGGTGTCACTATTGTACTGGCGTATCTGGCAGGCAGGGGACCACTGCAGATCAAAGAGTCTGTAGCAGGGTAGTTGTTTACTTTTCTCCTCTAGTAGTGTAAGCATACCTTCCTGTACGTACCATGGACACTAGTTCATAGGGGTGAAGACTCTATTTAGGCACCAGCTTAACTTTTCTGTGCTCAATGAGGTATATGTGTTGTTATCAGCAATAGGGCCTTATCATCAGTTTATGAGAAGTAACCAATAGCCTTGGAAATAGCCTGAGTTGTTCGAGGGTTTCTATGGTGCCCCTTTGGCCAACAACTCAATTAGATGCAACCTATTCCTGGAACTGGAGGGTTTATTTGGTGGCAAAAGGTGTTTACTTGGAGCTTTATCTCCCCTGTTATTTGTTGATTCCATTTAGTATACGATACGATATGATTCCATTCGTATATGTATATATTTTTAAGAAGCTTCTAAAACTATCAGGTTTCTGTAAGACCTCTCAAGTCCCTAGTGTGAGCTGCCCTCCCTGTATTCTCTACCTTGTCCCCCGCCTTCCCTCCTTTCTTGCATTGCCCTCCCTGTTTCGTCTTCCTGAGTAACCTTTAGCTGTGTGTTCAAATCAGGTCAGCTTCATTGTGGAGTGTGACGCCATTGCCATCCACAGAGGAGCAACATTCCTGTAGAATAGTTTCCTTCTTCTTAGGCATTCTGGGAGTTGAACCCCTCAGAGTGTTAACATAGCCTGATCGGCTTTGAATCTGAACATTGTCTGTGTCAGCAAACAGTTAAAAGCAGCCATGTTCACCAGAGTTGGGTGTTGTTATCAAACACGCTTTGGTACAAGGCCTCATGTTCATTCTGCAGAGCTCTGGCACAGAGTGGCCGGAAAACATTGGAGCCATGCCCTTAGTTAAACCAGGAGCACCACCCTCTTTGAGTTTACCCAAGAATCTGTGAACTTTGTCCTTGTACTTTTGGGGTCCACCTGCATGTGGCATTTCACTAAATCCACACAAATGGCAGGCCTACTGCTTATGACCTCACTAAACCCACGCAGTCTATAATACTTCATGGGGCCAAATTCCCCAGTTGTGTTCTTCCATGGCGTGATGACCATCAGGTATAAGAATGCTCGGGTGGCTTGGAGGTTTTGAGGCTGCAGTGAGAGCCATGGTGCCATCTGCTGCACATGTGGGCCATTACAGGTAGGGGGGTTAGACATACCAGGCAGCCACAGATGCAAATACCTGCATAAGGCATGCCCCCAGATAGACTGTTGCTCACTCAACCTAATACTGCTTAACCAGGCTGACTCTTTTCCTGGTTGTTAATTTTGCCTTTGAAAATACACGAAATAAAACTCTGAGACATGCTTGTAAATGGTTTGTCTGTAATTCCCTTTTCTCCCCAAATGCAAAACAGTACAGTTCATCCTGAAACTATTTCTGAGCTTCTCTCCTGACAACTTGAATGGAAGTGCCTTATCCACTTCCGTCTATCCACCCCCTTCCTGGCTCAGCCTTCTATGTCCCCAACAGCAAGCATGTCATGTGTTGAGTCTGGAAGGGTGCATGGAAGTTGTCATTCAAAGGGAAGGAGGAACCAGGTAGCATGAATTGTGTGCCAAACACAATTCAGTTCCTTGTCATAAGAGACAGAAAGATGAGGGAGCACATTTGAAAAGCTGGTACACACAGACCTGCTGTGTGGAGTATGGATTTTATGTGGCTACTGAGAGACTAAATTACCCGGACTAGTGTGTGTGTGTGTGTGTGTGTGTGTGTGTGTGTGTGTGTGTGTGTGTGTGTGTGTACGCATGCGCACACGCATGCTATGAAATCAGAGTTATAAAAAAATAGCAAAGTAGCATTCTTATGAGTTATAATAAGTCAAGATGCCAGGCAAAAACAAATAGTTCCCAGCTCTGGTGGCTTAGGACACACAAGCTTTGCTCATACTGACTCATGCCTACCCAAAGGGAAGAGGCCTCCACTTCCCACGGTTATCAGCTGGGTTCCAGGCTAACAGGCACTTGCCCATTTTATGATCATCACACTGTGACTCATTGCAACAGATGAGAGAGTAGAGAAGCCAAAAGCGAGTAAGGGCCTCTGCTGGCCTTGTAAACTACTTGCATCCCAAGTGAAAGGTGGTCTTTCTGTGTTCCCAGGGAAAGAAGTCTCTGGAATATTGGTAAATACTAGAAAAGTCCACCCTGCTGAGCAAGCCTTGTGTGCAGTAGAGCCCCATGAGGTGTTGGAAGATGCACTCTTGGGGTAGAAAAGAGAACATATTAACCAGCTATTTGGGAGTATAAGTGATTTTCAGAGCTAAAAATGGGAACACACGTAAGTATCTGTCAGACTAGATTTGGACCCTGTAATGACCTCATCATATCCAAGCTACTACTCTAAACAGGGTCCCATCTAAGTTGCAGGGGATTTGAACTTCAGTGCTGTTTAACCTGGGGATTACTGTTGGTCTTCTAGGGGGTGCTGGAAATGTACTGGTTGTACATTTCAAATGAGTAAATTGTACATAACATATATATCAGTAAGATTTTTTTAAGGGAAACGAGAGTTACAGGATTTAAGAAGGATAAAATAAAGACTTTGTAGTCAGAAACCCTTCATTAAAAGATAGAACACTTGCCTAGTACACCGTGTGCCCTGAGTTTGATCCCAGCATATGTGCAATTCACACACATTTGGTCATGCACAGTGGCAGCAAGCTAATTTAAGCTCATGCAAAGGAAGAGTCCAGGGGATGTGCTATGGAGGACAGCAGTGTTGGTTCTTTTTCCTTTTTTCTTGGTGATGTGAGAAGCAATTGTGAGCATGTTAGAATCTGCTCACGCACTTTTCCCAGTGATGCTGACAGCCCAGCTGACAGCCCTCTGGAGGTTTAGCATGCTGGCTGGGGGTGTTGGGCTGATCCTGATCACTCACGAGAAGCAGTCTCCTGATCCTGGATTTCCTGGCCGTGGTGGCCCTGTGAGCTCTTTGCTTTTGAAGTTGGCATCAGTCAGCCACCACTCACCACTGAAATGGAAACCAAATGATGATGATTTTGAAGCATTCCTAATTGCTTTTGATGTCACCAGAGAAGCTTCATATGTTCTTTGTGGAAGGGGAAAAAAAACCTTTATCTGAAAGCAAATCGCACTTTCTAAATGACAGAAATGTTTGGCTGGAGTTAAAAACTAAAGGTTAAGGATAAAGGTCCATTTTATTTTATAGTTAATCCCTTGGCCTTGGTTCTGTTGGAGCTGCAGGTGGGAGGGGGTTCAGAAGCAAAGGTCAGCTTCCACTCAGAACTGACCAGTTTGTGTGTGCGGCAGGATTTTAAAAGGATTATCTGGGGGGGGGAGTAGTGGGAGGAGGGGGGAGTTGTGGTTGGTATGTAAAGTGAAGAGAAGAAAGAGCGTCTGGCAACACCAGCTTGTTTCCTTAGGTCTCAGGTCTTGGGGTACTCACACTCACATGCCAGCTGTTTGGGGGTACACTGTTGATGTGCCGGTTGCTAGGAGAATCCAAGTTGCTCTCTTTACCCACACTACAAGTAAAGGCGGCGTATCAAGACTGCATTAGAGCCCCTTCTGTTGTCAGCTCCCTGTGGACTCTGGTGACCCGGTGACCAGCACAAGTGTGGATTTTGAGGCAGCGTGCTTTACGATAGCCACAGAAATAAAAGTCATGACTGAAGAAAACTTGGGGACCCGAACTCATCTCTCACCGTGAGCTTAAACCTCAGTGTCTTAAGACCCTTGAGTTGTCACCAGAAGGATATAGATATAGATGGAGATAAAGTCATTGAGGTCAAAAGCAACTTAAGGAAAGATTTATTTGTTCCACAGTTTGAGAATACAGTACATCATGGCAGGCATGACATGGCTAGGTGAGGAAGCAGGTTGGCTCTGTTAGGATGGAAAAATTTAGCCTAACTCTCCACTGACCCCAGGAAGCTGGGAGTCTTAAATCCCAGGCTGAAAATCACCTTCTTGAATGTTTACGACAGCACCTGTGAGTGAGTGAACACGGAAAATGAGCCTTGTCACCCCACCTAGAAGCCTGTGCGAAAGCAGACTTCCTGGGCTAAGCACGGGCTGGGATAGTTTAAATTAATTGGTCCACACTGGATGCTACGAGGTGATTGGTTCACGATGCTTGGACTTTGTTGTAGCCCTATAAAAGCTGTCTCAAGCCTGTACCAAGGTTCCCAGTCCTCTATCCCCACGTGGAGTATGGCTGTGGACCTCAGTGCACTCGGAATATAAAGGATCTCATGCTTTTGCATCAAGACCGCTTCTCGTGAGTGATTGGGGGAGGTGCCTTTCCTGAGTGGGAGTGTGAAGGACCACACCTTCCCGGTCTTTCAGCTCATCTTAGGAGGTGGTGTCTGGAGGGGAGCAGTCTCAGGCTGCAGTCACCGTGTAGGAGGAAGTTGTGGTTGATGTTTTCTGTACGTGCTGTTAACATCAATACTCGCATCAGAGGGAGAAGGTTTTGCTGTCCCCATGAGTCCAATGCATAGGCATCCTTGCCATGCCACCTTCATGTTCCCCACATCTCTGGGGCTTCCTTGCATTGAATTCAACCTGCTACACGTTGCCTGGTCTCAGTAGCCTTCTCCAGCCTTGACAGGGGTCTTGGTGGCCCTGTTACTCTTATACCTTTCATGTTTATGAAACAAATACCACCTGGGCACTGTGCATCAGTTGCTTTTCTCTTGCTGTGCTGAAATGCCATGAGCAAAAACACCTTGGAAAAGAATGATGCTGGGCTCCATCTTGAGTACTTCCTCCAGCAAGGCTCTGCCTCCCTATAGTTCTATAACCTCTCCAGACTGCACCATCAATAGAGATCAAACATTCAAATTTAAGAACTCATGGGGGGGTGTTAAAATCAGCACTTGATGCTGCCAGCTCAAAAAGGAGTCCAGCCTCTTGGATCATGGTTAAAGCAGCCTGTGACCTAGGGAAATACTTTACTAGGTGGTTGCTGTCCAGCAATAAACATAATCAGTGACATTCTCAATTCTTTCTCCTTCCTTTCAAATAACTGTGTGTGTCACAAGGTGAAGCCTTCAGTGAATGGGGTCTTGCTCTCAGGATACCTTTCCTACTGTCCCAGTGGAGAACGAAAGGTTTCTTTTAATGCCACTAATCTCTTTAATAATTACAGCTGCTTTCTCAGCACCTGCATTGTCTGAAACTCTAAACTCCCTCCTTTCCCACCAACTGGTACATTTTTCCAATTTTTCAGATGTATTTGTTGCTCTCATGTTCTCAGTCACTGTAGACCTAAACACAGCACTGAGTAATAGCCATACCGCAGCCTGAATCTTCTCTTGTAGTGAAACTTTATCCACCAAATAAATAGTCCACTACCTTTAAGTTCAGTCTGGTTTGGGTTCTCAGGACATGGCAGACTGCAGCTAGGATTTTGTCAGAATATCATATTAATAGCTTCTAGCTTAGTTCTTGATAATCTTTGTTCCCCTCTGAAACTCATGAGTTGGCTCTCCACGGCACCTGTTTTTCTTGGTATTCTGGACTTCCAAACTATTGCCAGAATGGCCCATTATGCTCTTCATACCATCATCTGTGGCTTTTAAGGTTCTAAATTTTCCCACTGCCCCTTACCTCCACCCCAAAGCAGTTTCAAAGGTCTAAGAACCTGCTGGTCAGGTTTATCATGGTAGTGGGTAGTGGCCCCACTCCTGGTACCAAACTTCTGAACGAGTTACTTTTCACATTGTTGTGACAGTACCTGCCACATGCTATTTAATGAAGGGTTTGTTTTTATCTCATGGTTTGTGGTATGTACGGGCCATAGTAGTGGGGCAGCAGAACTGTGAGGTGTCTACTCACATGGTACCCACATTCAGGGAGCAGAGAGAGAGGGGGGCGGGGAATGCTAGCGCTCAGCTCTTTTTATTTCAGTCCAAGAACCAAGCCCATAGAAAGGAGCTGGCCATGTTCTGTGTCTCTGAGCAGTTTCCCTGCTGCAGCTTCAGGGATCTCTCTTTGAACAACCACATCCAATACACAGTGAGGACGGTTTAGGGCGTGCCTCAGGACCCACGAAGGACCATGGCTCATGGCTTGGCAATGCTATAGGCTGGATGTTTGCCACTTATCACAGTTAATGGACCCGTGTCCCTTGGTTAAACTAAGATAGCAACTTCAGAGCTGAAGAGTGCTCTAGCCTTGAAGGCTGTTTCCTGAGCCACCTACACAGTTGACTCTCCTCGTACAGTGTGGCATGTTGTGGGCCAGACGAGCCACCATTAATCAGCAGCCCTGATGTGCCTCCTGTCTAGCCGTGCACACAGAGCACATAATGGTGGTAACTTCAGTGACACAGAAAGGGTCTTTGTATATGTTCAGTACAGGTGAGGGATCTTGTTTTCAATCCCCAGTCTGTTGACTGGAACTTCTGCATTTGTGGGTGGTGACAGAGTCCCAAGAGAGGAGGTGGGCTTGATGGGGGATGGGAAGGAGGAAATGTGAATAAAAAAAGTGCTTGATGGACTTCCACTGTAACTCCTCACTGCAAGTAACTCTGCACTGCAAGTGGGCGAAGCTTTGTCCGGGACAAATGAGCATGATTTCTGTTTTCTTGCCTCATCATATGGCCTTACCGATTCTGCCTTGGGAAAAAAAAAATACTGTTGTTGATAAACAACCCCCAATCCAGAGTAAGCGACTCTTCAGAGTCTCCACAGCAGGGACACACTGCACACGGTGACACACTGCAGTGTCTTGAACTCATTCTAGATTACAAGTTTTTATTAAGTGCAGGTGGCATACTTGCATTTAAAGTGTTCATTGTGTACCTGAAGTTCAGACCTGTGTCCTGTGTCCTGAGGAGCCTTTGATTGCTTGGTTAATTAAGTCCAGACCCTGATCAAACCTTGTTGAGCTACCATGGGGGGGGGGGGGGGTCTCTCCGCTGGCCTTGGAAACACCACAGCCTCATGGGCCTTCGTCGGCCCGGTCCTTGCCCCTCTGTCTAACCACAGCCAGGACTTGACCAAGACAGTCACTGCCCTCATTTGCTTCCTGGAATCCCTGGAAGAGGAGCCTTCGCCCCTTCAACTTTGTGCCCTGTGAGCTGATTTGGCTTTACAGGAGAGCGGGCAGTGGTGGCAGAGGAAAAGCTGGCTGCTCCTAGAGCTCAGCTCTTTTAAAACCAATCTAGACTGAGGGTCGGGCTTGGGCTCTGAGAACTGCAGAGCTAGGGAGCTATTGTGGCTTCCCGTGGAGCAGAGGGCTACGGGTCCTTGGGAAACAAGCCCTCCCCCCATTTTTTCTCCTAGGCTGAAATGCCTGTGGGTTTTCATCGCAAAAGGAAAACAAGCACCAAACATGCATCCAGGATTGAAACCATTTCCAAAGCGCATTATTAAAGCAAGCTGTGGCCCACATATTTGTTGTCTGCTTAAGCGTTTTTTCAACCTATTGAAAAGACTGGAAAAAGTGAAACACCAGAAAATAAGGAGGGGCGGGGCTGAGGGTGGAGTTGTCGGTGGATGCTTCTCTGGAGATGTGTTGCAATGTCTCAGGCTCAAAAAGGCAAGCTTCGCTGTGGAGGATGAACCCACCTAGCTGAAGCCGTCACTGGGCAGGGATAGGAGTGAAGGGTAGGCGGTGGTGCCTACTGCCTAGATGTGTTCTCACAATGAAAGACATGCAACAGGAAACAATTGTTAGGAACGCAAAGATAGTTCCTGTGAAAAGAACAGCCCAGTCACACACAGGCCCTAGTGTACAAAGGACCTGGCTGCCTCCCTGGGCAGCTTTGCATGTAGCAGCAAAAAGCTAGCAGTATTGCCTTGAAGCCTTTGTTCCAGGGACTTGACCCTGTACCTCAATTGTTTCACAACTAGCAGACCTTCTCACCACTTTCAAATACCTCAGAGGGGTTTGAGCTGCTCTTCCAAGGGACTCTTAAATGTGGGGAATTGTTTGGTCAGCTTCAAAGGTGGCCCCAATGGAATGCCTTCCACTGAAATTTAGCTCATTCTTTTGTCTCTTTCCTTAAAGGATGAGAATGTCTGGGTCATTAGGTTAATGTTGCCTTCTTAGAGAGACTGCAATGTAGAACCCAGCCAGGCTGACACTTACTTTACAGGCAAAGGGTACAAAGCTACCGCATGGAGTACAGGTTTGGTCAACAGACTTGCAGTTACAGAAGAGGCCACTAGATGGAGACATGAGTCATAGAACATGTCCTGAAGCCCAGTGCTCTTGTCAGTCAGCACTATTTACGGTCACAGGTAGTCACTGGTGCTTATTTTTCTGCAAACATACTGATATTGATGTTTACATTAACTAGTAGCTAACATTAGTGACTGATTTGAAGGACTGTTTCTTGAGCCAGGTGAGCATGCCTTCTGCTCAGAGCTCGGGAGGCAGAGGCAAGAAGAGCACATATTCATACTCTTGAAGTGTGAGAGTTAAGGACTGTGTGGGCTGGTGTCAATGATATGCCTTCAGGTGGTGTGTTGCTAACCTTGCCATTCACCCTCTTTTAAAGGAAGTATTTCACTGCTAGGTTGTATGGTGGATATTTGAAAGTCTTCTGTTAAAAAAAAAAAAAAAAACTGGTATCAAATACCAGAAGAGACCCTCCTGTAGAGACCCTCTTTTATCTCCAAACGCCCCGTCTTTTCTTAAGGAGGAGGAGGGTGTTTAATAGTGTGTATCTGTGAGTTGGTATGTGCATGTGCCTGCAGGTGCCCAAAAAAGCCAGCAGAGGGCACTGGATCCCTGGGAGCTGGAGTCACAGGCCATTGTGAGTAGCCTGATGTGGGTACTAGGAACCAAAATTGGATCCTCTGCAAGAGTAGTATTGCTCTTAACTGCTGAGCCATCTCTCTGGACTCCCTTCCCTCCTTTTGTGAGGAAAATTGAGCTTTGTTCTCAGAGAACTAAAATATAGCAGAGTAGTCACCAGGCATGGCATGCAGAAAATGACTCTCTGGTCCACACATCCATAGTCTTCTCACCCATGACTGTCTCTTTCCAGCCTGGAGGGTTAGGCAACCACCTCCATACAACTTCCTCTCTTTAAAATATTAATATATTTACATGAGCATAGTATGGGCCCTGTGGTCAGACACAGAACTGTCTCTTGCCTTCATTAGACTTCACTTATGTAGGAATATTAAGTTATTAACTTCTCTAGGGTTGTAATGATCAAATGAGACACTGCTCATGATAGACTCTAGAATGTCACACAATAATTATTCAGTTTGTGCTAGCTATGGTTTTCCTTTTAGTTTGTTTCCTTACACAGTACACTGGAACCATAAAAATATGTACTTTTAAAAGGCAGCCAGTACAGAAAAAGTGAATTAATACAAAGGAATGAAGCCTAACTGAACAGGACACACAGAGGCCTTGTGAGATGTGAGTCCTCGTGAACTTCTAACGACCTGCCAAGACTCAGCCACATGTTATTCTCATGATCCACACTAGCTAAAATGAAAAGAGGATTGAGATCCTTTAGATGATTCCTACAGGTAACAGGCAACACGTATCTCTAGGTTTTAATCCTGAAAGTATATCTTTTTAGTATTGGGACCATCACACAGCAAATGTGACTGATCTCTGTCCTGTATGAGGTGTTGTGGTCCCTGGTTAATACAAGCTGAGCAGAAAGGAATGGGCAGCAAAGCTCCTCGTGACTGTGACAAGATCATGCACTGGGCAGGATTCTAAGATGGCCTGCATGGCTCACCCTTCCTCTCTAGGGTGTGAAGACTATGGTGGCTATCTCTCCTAGGACTGGATTGTGTGAGCAGATGGGGGTTCCCTCTCAAAAGTAGGGAATGAGAATTCAGCGATAACAGGAGGACTCCACAAGAACTTCAGGAATCACTTGTTTTTATGTGAAAGACATCCAAGAACCTACCAAAGGTTCTGGAATACGACTCCTACCTGTCAGGGCTGTTTATGGCCCCAGGTAGTTACCAGTTCAAGTTAGAGATAATGCTACCCCCTCCCCAGCCCCTTGCAAAAAGATCCAGAGTTCGGGAGTAGTATCTTGCTGGGTTTGAAAAGCGGCCATGATGGGAGAGGATAGCTGCCAAAACCGGAGAGAAACCTGTATGCACATGGAATACAATCTTGGGCATTCAATAACATGAATCAGTGAGCATATGATGTCCCTGCATAGAAGAGTGTCCAGGTAACATAGTGGCGGTTGACATGGAGCAGATGCATATGACAGTTTGGTGTGCTATGGTCTTCTGCGGGTACCTGTGGCTTTCTTCCTTGTTATTGTGAAGTTTTGTAAGACACAGGGGAGGAGGGACAGCATCCTCGGTTTCTTGATGGGTTTTAGAGCTAGCCTTGAGCCCGGGACCCTGGAGCAGACATGTCCCTACCTTTCATGGTTCTATGCTATAGCTCATCTTCAGTGGTCCAGATGTTCTGCATCTCTGACTCTAAATGCAGCTTTCTCATCCTCCTTGAAATCCTGACTATCGCGTTCCAGTCCTCTGTAAAAAGTAACTATGGTGGCTATTCTTGTTTGTCAACTTGACTACATCTAGAGTTAACTAAAACCCTGCAAAGGATTTTTTTTTCTCAATTGAATTATTTGAAGTTGGAAGACCCACTAATCTGGATCTTTAATCTGGACCACATCTTCTGCTGGCAGCCTATATAGAGGACATGGGAGTCAGAAGCTCTCTCTCTCTCTCTCTCTCTCTCTCTCTCTCTCTCTCTCTCTCTCTCTCTCTCTCTCTCTCTCTCTCTCTCTCTCCCTCTCTCTCTCTCTCTCTCTCTCTCTCCCCCTCCCCCCTCTCTCCTCTCTCTCCTCTTCCTGTTTGCTCTCACTGCCCCCCCGACTCTGTACTTGTGTGAGGATAACATGGAAATGTCACAAGTTTTCATTGTCTGTTTGTTCTTCACTTACATGATGAGTAAGTTAGATGTGGAGCTACATTTAAATCATGGTAAGGAGGTAAATTCACAAAAACTGAAATCCACGAATGAAGAGGCTCTTGCAGACTTCTTGGGTCCTTTGAGGATGTGTGTTTAGGAAGGTGGGAAGGAAGTGGATTAAGAAGAGTGACTCTGTCCTCTGCTCTGTGTCCCTACCTGAGCCGAGCATGTTCTATTTGCTGGTGCAGCCTACAGCCCAGGAAAGTGGAAACATTTAAACATGGATGACCCACATACTATGCTCAGTGTGTCCCATTTTCTAAATTGGGAACAGTGAGACAAACCCAACTGAAGATGGGAAGGGACCAGCAGGAACCAGAATTCCCATGTTCTCTCAATGCTGGCAGATGTAGAAGGCCATGCACTGCTGGAATACTGCTTCCTGCCCAGCCCCAGTTTCCAGTCTGTCTGCAGCCCTGCCCAGGAGGAGGGGAATGTTCAGAAGCACTAGGAAACATTCACAAGAATTCTGGAACTGTGCATGGCCCTAAGGTGGGCTTGAAGCACAGAAGTCCAGATAGGGGCTCTGGCCGCTGCCATAAAAATCCTGCATTTCTCAATGCTGCTTCTTCAGGGTGGCCTTATGGGGATCTGCCTAGCTGGAGATGCTCAACAGAAGTCTTTCCCTCCATTTGCCTTTGTGGGTGAAACTTGCTTTAAGGAGTTGGGAAGGATTTAGAATTGCACAGGAGTCCTCCTTGGAGACGGGTCATCTAGGTCCTTTAGGTAGAATTGGGGCACAGTGTCTGGGAACAGCCAGTCATTGGGCCCTGAACTGATTAACACAACATACAGACTTTATAAAAAGCAAGCAATGTGATATTAAACCTCTGGACAACTAGTACATGTCATCATGACTTGCTTAAGGAAGTAATTCAGGGGGAAAATTAGAAAATGCTCTACATTTTGTAAAAAGAATCAAAATCAGAAAACTTCCAACGTTTCCCATTGGCTGTTTCATTTCACTTGTGGGTTCTAGGCTCAGGGCAAGGGCCCCAGCCTAACTTAGCCCTGGCTGGCCATTGCTCTTTGGAAGTCTTAGAGGGGATACATCTGTATAGGTAAAACATCCATCTCCTCTCTCCTGCCCCCTTCTCCTCCTCTCCTTTTCTACTTCCTCCTCCCTCATCCCCTCCCACTCCTTGAATTCATTTTTCTACGGTTCTCCCACCCTGTGGATGTCTGTTAGCATTGCCTGTGTAGGATTGTAAGCTGAATATGAGAACAGCTAAGGGTGCTTTTCACAGCCACAATCTTGTACTTGTTAGTACTCAGGGCAGAATGATTCCTTCATAAATCAGACCCAGGATGAGTGATTCAGGAATGGAGGGACAATGGTGTGCTATGTGGAAGCATGTAATTATCCAGCTGTTTCTGGGGTTAGCAAGCAGCATTTTGTGAGTGGCTAAATGTCTAAAGCCCCACTTCATCTGGGTTCTGACCCAGCAATTCGGCACTGTTGTGTTCATTGTGAAGGAAGGCAGTGCGCCAGGCTTGGCTAAGTTCCAAAAGAGTGTTGTCCACATACCGAGCCGAGGGCTGGACATGGTCCACCAGTTGTAGGTTGACTGGCTGCATGGGAATCATACAGGAAGTCACTTTGGCAAAGAGATTTTGTGAGGCTCTAAGTGGCACCATTTCTCAGCTTTCATACAATTCCACTTCCTTTTCCATCCAGTACAGGAAACCAGGTTTCTCTGCCTCCTCAACACTTGCTGGACACTTAGAGCGATCCTAGCCAATGAACTGTGTCTAAAGTGATGTCTTCTCCACCCAGACCTGCTCATAGATCTTCCTGCCCGTTGTTCCACAGTCTCCTCCCTCTTTTGCAGGTGTGGAGGACTCCAGGGCCCCAGACATTGGTAGAGCCACATGCTGGTGAGAGTCTGGTGTGAACCCTGAAAAAGTACGTACAGTGAAGTTGCCCCGCTTACTGGACTGAGAGGGTGTGAGATAAAGGAGTCTGTGTTGTTAAGATCATGGGTACAAATCTGGATAAAGAACAGAAGCTGAAAGAGAAGAATAAGGGCAGATCTTATGTTTGCTGGGCTGAACTATCTCCTGTAAAACAAAGCTGAAGTTAAGGAAACTTCAAAGTCAGAGGAGGAGCAAGCCAGTGGTGGGAAATCCCATTTGCCCACAGTACACATGACCAGGTCTCTGGACACATGCAACTCAACTATCACCCAAGGGGCAGCTTTTACAGGCCACATTGGAGTGTTTATTCAATTATTCTTTATTGGTAAAAACTTGAGAGTATGGTATTGGGATAATTCTGAATGATCAGAGAAGCATCGGAGAAGCCACCGGTGATCTCTCTCTTTCAATCCTCCATCCACACGGGCTGGGACCCTTCCTAAGACACCCCATCCCCCCCGTACTTCCTATTTCTCTACTTGTCCTCAGTTCTCCAAACCTCTATGGTTAATTTTGGTCTGTTAGTAACTAGCTTTGCCCTCTGATTCAAAGCAAACTTTATTGTCAGAATTTGATCAAAATATCACTTAGCACCATATAGTGAGCCCTCCCTCTTGGTGATTTCCACTGTAGTGATTCTAATAGCCCTAGGTTTAAAATACTTGAAAAATTAAATCCTGGGCCTGTCCTGAATACTTTTCTCCCAGTCCCACTCTGTGTGTCTCATTTTCTTGAGATAGAATTTCTCTGTGTTGCCCTGGCTGTCCTGGAACCCACTCTGCAGATCAGGCTAACCTTGAACTCAGAAATCTGCCTGTCTCTGCCTCCAGAGTGATAGATTAAAGGTATGTACCACTAAATGACCTTTTTCCTATCATTGTCTACCAGGAGCGCCCAACTTTGTTGACATTTTGACATGACATCTTTCACAAAGACCATGCTCAGGAGTTATACAACCAGGTTACAAAAAAAAAAAAAAAAAAAAAAAAAACCCAAAAAAACAAAACAAAACAAAAAACAAAAAAACAAAAAAAGAAAAAAAACTGAATAAAACAAAAACAAACGAACAACAAAACTCATGCTGTTTTAAGTAAGTTTGGGATTTTGTGTCAGGCTGTAATGTAATCATAGCTTTTTTGGGTTGCATGTGGCCTTCAGGCCTCAGTTTGGACAAGTGCCTAAAGTGCCTAAGAAAGACTGTACAGCAATTTATAAAGCACTTACTTGATGGGAGATGTTATTCTGTATATATGTTTCTCATACTGGTTAATAAAGCTCTGTGGCCAATGAGATAGCAAGATAGGCGGGGCTAGGAGACAAGGAGGAAAGAGGAAGTGGGAAGGAGGAGTCGAGAGGTAGCCCGGGGAGGAAGGAAGACGCCCGCTGCGGCTCCCCATAAGACAACCACGTGGAAATACTTAGATAAGTAGAAATGGGTTAACAATTAAGACAGAGCGAGCCCATAAACAATAATGGTAACTGGCCAACAGGATTGTATCAAATATAGAGTCTCTGAGTGTTATTTGGGGCTGGCGAGGCTGTGGGCCCAGTCTGGCGGCAGGCGGGATGGAGCCAGCGGGAAGGAACAACCTGCCGTAACATTTACTGATGGTTTAGAGGGTGTGAGCAGGTCCTACATAGATGCTGTGACATCTTAGAGAAGGTCTTGGTCATCCATGGGGTGGAGGGCTGGAAATGATTCCTGGATAACACTGAGAGTCAACTATAAGCCTAAGGACTGGGATGAAGCTTTCAGATGTTCTGCAGTAAGTTATGCCTTGAACATGTCTCTCTATCCTAAGACTGGAAGGTTCAGATGACTTCCTAACATCTTAGGAGAAGGAATGTCATGTGAAACATGTAGCCAAGAGAATCTCTGGCCCCACCCTTGGGAAGTGTTGTCAGAAATGGTCACGGTGCCAAAGGTGTGAGGAGTTGTCAGAACATCACCTTCTCCTTGCATCCCTCAGGCATCCTCTGGTGGAAATACAAACCTGTCCCCCACTCAATCCCTAAGTCTAGCTGCGCCTTTTCTTTCATCTCTTAACATTTGTGTAAGGGTCTGGTGTAGTTCCCATTCAAGGACACACTAGAATATTCAAGGGGAGGGCTGCATAGTCCCAGAACCCAGCCCAGCTTCAGCATGGAGTGGACTCTGGACATGGATATCAGTTGTGAAAACATGGAGAAGAGATTGTACAAAAGTTGACAATGCTATGCTACAGGGAACTTTGATTTTGAATTATGTATTTTATTTTAACCAGTAGACCTTCCAAATATTATGTAGTTATGGTTTTGTAATTTATAACACTTCAGTAGATATTAATTTTAATTAAAATGACAGATGGACAAGAAGAATTTGTTCAAAAGACCTCCTGCACCTCCTGGTGATGAAGTTAGTGTTGATGTATTATTTCCTTAGACATTGCCAAGAGGATAGGACTTTAGTATGTTCTCACCATGCAAAGACACACACACACACACACACCTCACCTCACCCACACACATGAAGGCTTTACTTCATCTGTATCCCTCTCACAGGTGACCTGGGAACTTCTGCATGACACACATCTGTCTTCTGAGTTCTCTTTCCAAGCTGTGAAAAATGGTGATTTTGATAAAGAGGAAAAGGAAAGTAGTGTTGAACACTGTATTTCCCCTTTTTATTGGCATATTTAAATTGTTCAGAATAAAGTGTTTCATTATTTCACATTTGTGCATGTCTGAGATGAACTCTCTTTGAGAGCCTGATCATCAGTGATGTTTCTGCATCTGCTGGCTTGCTCCCAAAACACTTGTCTTCGACTTTGAACACACACCAGCTTCATTTCATCCACTTCCAGGACACATGGAGATGGTGGCCACCTCCAACAAGACGGCAGTTCCCCACCCCAAACTCTCTGCCAGTTCTTTGGCTTTAATTCTCAGCAGAAAAGCTGGATTGCACTATTAAACTGGAAAACAGCCTATGATGCACGCCATGAAAGAAGTTAGCAAGATGACTGGCTGAGAGCCATCACAGTGAGGCCCCAATTTCCTTTGTGGACGCATAACCCTCTGCACTGGCTTATCCTATGCTAGATACACTCCATGGCTGTGGATTTCCATTTTTTACAGAGTTTACTGAGTCCACACATCAATGGAAGATACCCTCTACTTACAGGCACTGCACACTAGAATAAAAGGACAAGTAAGGCAGTGAGTGACTCTGCTCTTGTGGAGTTTCTTGTGGTTTGAAGACAGAGGTCCATGACCATTTTAAATGTAGAGGGTAGAGGCAGCTGTAGGGCAGGGGGAAAACACATGACCCTGTCTGGGAGGACAGAATGGCAGTGGGAAGCAAGGAGGGAGCAATGCTCCACACAGGCTGTCCAGGACCCTCCATCACTCTCTCTGGCTATGGATGGTGGAAGGGATTGGATGCAGAGACTCAAGTGTGGTAGATATGTGCTAGTGTTGCAAATGAGACATACTTATGTGTGTGCTCTCACAGAGCTTCTGACTGTAACCGTTAGTGTGATAATAGAGCAATAAGTGTGTAATAAACAGTTGAGTGATTGTTGTGCAAAGCAGGTGCTGTGGGATTAAGTCCTCGGTGTGCAGTGATTCATGGGGCTATATAGCTGGCATGCGGGAACTTACTGTTGAGTGGAAGATTTTGTTGAGCCTAGTGCTGCCCTGCAAAGTAAAATCTACCTCAAAAAAAATTAAATACAATGGAAAAGAAAAGAAAAAGGCTTAGGGAAAAGAAAACTATCAGGCTGACAGTCAGAATTGAGTTTTCCATTCTTGGGGATAGTGTGTTCCTGTTCTTACACCCAGGGTAGGCCCACTTGCACCACACAACCCAGTGTGGCACCAATACAACAGTTTGTGTATATAGCTGGCCATACAGGTGTTGGAATGAGCATGGCATGCGTATCTCTGTTCACCATTGAGTCCTTGGCAGCTAGCTACCTCTGGTATTGCTGGACTGGAGGTATAGGTCTGGTGTCATCTGTGGCTTACTTCCTCAGACTGAACAATCAGTTATTCTTCTCAGTCTACCAGTTTCTGAGGACTTGGCTGTGTATAGTCCTGTACCTATTAGAGCCCCCAACCCAGAATCCAGGGCAAGATCACCCCCACATCTGCTAGCCTTTCCTTCGCTTAATGCAGTGCTTTCTTTCCTTTGACTAGGAAAATGCCCAGATTATCAGAGAAGTGGAAGTAGACAAGGTCTCTGCGCTCTCCAGGGACCAGGTAGCAGCCATCAAGCAGCTGTGGCTGGATCCAGGCATCCAGGAGTGTTACGACAGGAGGAGGGAGTACCAGCTGTCGGACTCTGCTAAGTAGTGAGTACTCCACCTGCCACCCTGCTCTTAGGCAGACTCTGCAATACTCCACTCCCTGCTTAGAGGAGAGGAGGTGATCTTTCTGGACCCCTGGCTCTGACTCTTAGCATCTTCTCTCCTAATTTTCTGTAGGTTCCTAGATAGACCTTGGGGTCAGCACTCACCTTTTTCTACCTAATTAAGTTTGAAATTCCCTTAGTAGAACTGATCTAAGCCTTGGTGCTGGAATAATAACTTAAGCAAGGAGTACATCTGCCTGTGGTGGTTCACTTCTCACCATTATTTCTTTGCAAACCACAGGCAGGGGCGGGCCTTGCTTAAATCAGCCATTGATCTTGTGCTGCCCTCTAGTGATGAATATAGGGATCAGCAAGACCAGAACACAGGGAGGCCTGCTTATTTGACCCTCTCAGAAAGTCTACCTTTTATGTATTTTGTACCCATAAAGCTTTAAACCATCAATCCATTAGAATTTGTATTGCATAATACCTTAGAGAGATTGGCAACATTGCCCTTTCTTAAGAGTTCCCTAGGAGCGTGTGTGCCATCCAGATGTCTAGACACAGATCATTTCTTCTTGGACTGCTGCTTGTAGCTTAGTCTTTTCTCCTTCCTACATATTGCTGTCCTTTCTCCCATGGGCCCCCCCACCCCCAAACCACCCAATTCCTCTTAAGTGTTGGCCTGCTTCTGAGCAGCTGTCAGGAAAGGCATTATTTCATGTAGCCTTTAATGACTTTCCCTAGACATTTGTCCCAGGCAGTGTTCATTTCATTCCAGGTAGGCGCAACTGGTCCAACCACATCAGCAGAAAAGCATGATGTCAGGAGAAGAAAAGAAACCAGTGAGATGTTACATTGGCAATAGACATGGAAGAAAGAAAGTCATGGGGGTCTCGGGCTGCTAGTATCAGTCTCCTGCCCCCCAAACCCCTGTTCCCTCCTAGAAGCAGCCCACTGCTTCTGTGATAGTGCTATGGGTTTACATCCATTTGGAGAAAGCTAACCATAGCTGCTGTAGGATTAATTCAGTATAAATCTTAAAAACTGCAGCCAGTTCACTGAGAGGCATGACAGGGGTGACTACAGAGGTAAACAGTTATACAAAAGATGGCAGTATTTAATAAAGCTAGATAGTTGCCAGTCTTGAGAGTTGGTAGATGTGGCAGAACATGCCTGGGATACTAGCACTGGGGAGACAGGAGCAGGAGGATCTCAACACAGCCTGGCAAACTGGGCTAGAGTCTATGACATAAGTTACTTGTGTATTTTCTTGGGTTCAGCCTGTGGTTTTCAGTCAGTCATCTGCTAGTAATGTCTGCATTTTTAGACATACATTTATACTGCCCAAAAGAGTGTACCAGATAGCGTGCTAAGGGCTATGTGGCAACCAACCAATGCCCTCTAATCTCAGAAACTGCATAGTCTGCTGGTTCTAATCAATCATTCCCTTAATCAACCCATCATTGTATAATGTGATTGTGTCTCCCTTATCTCCCATTTATAACTTTAGGACAACTTTACCAAGTCCCCAGTAGACACTCCAAACTACAGTTGGCATTGTATTCTGTTTCTTTTTCTTTATGTACATAAGCATTATAAGATCACTTATACATTGGTTATAGTAAGAGCTTTATAGAAACTGAAATAAGGCGATTACCTGAGCACATGGAGTAAAATTTGAGCTATTTGATTATGATATATGTGATCCCATGACGGTTGGTGTGATAACTGGGACAGTTACTGAGTGATTAGCAGGTGGGTAGGATACAATAGGAAGTATGTTGCACATCTAGGACCAGAGACATATTTTATCCTGCTTCTCAGAATGACACTGGATTGAAAGCTTATGAATTGTTTTCTGTAGCTTTGCAAAAATAATACAAAGAGAAAATAAATTACTTATTTTTGGTATTATTTTCTTACTTTTGGACCATAAATGACCATAGGTGTTTGAAACCCTGGAGTAGAACACTGGATCAAGGGAGAAAACTGCTACAAAGGAAAAAAGTAATACATGGGAGTAGACTTAGCAGTTTGAAGTCAGTGAGGTCCACCTCCAGGCTGACCTGCTCAGCCCTGGATGTTTAGGTTGTGCTATAGAAAGTACTAAAGCCACCAACTCCATTGCTAGCTAGGGTCTTTTGTAAGGACTTGACCAAGCAATTTTTGAAGACAGTTTCTAGCCTAGGCTGGCCTTGAACTCTCCTTGTATTTCAGCAGCACCCTGAACTGATCTCCTACTTCTACCTCCTGAGTGTTGGGATTGCAGGCATGTGCTACCATGTCTGTTGTAGGAGGTACTGGGGTTTAAAACCAGAGCTATGTGCATGCTACACAAGCACTTTTAAGAACTGAGCTACACTGCCTGGTGAAGTGTTTGTTAAAGGCATTCTTTCATTTGACTTTAGGAAAAAAAAATACAGCTATTTTAAAGTTAGAATTTTAATATAAAGCCCCAAATAACATGAGACAAGTTTTGGATTATTTTAGATGTCTCATTTCCCAGCGTACTTAATAGGAAAGTTATCTTAAGGGAATTTTTCAATGGCCTGTTTGACAGTTATGTACTTTTATAGACGTGGCTCTTATTTCACTGATCAGAGCCTTCAGAGAACAGTGTCTACTTTATGTAAGGTTCTTAGATGAAGGCAAGTAGGTAGGTCTGTTGTGAGGGGCTGGTGTCATTACCTAACTGCTTGGCCTCTAGGCTGCTGCTTCCCTCATGGCCACAGTGATGATGTAGCTGGGAACCGGACCAAGTGACCTGCATCCTCAGAAGGCTCCAAGATGTGCTTCTGAGTCCTGATCTCCCTTCAGGATGGTCTTGGGGAAAATAGAAGCCTGGCATAGTCACTTCTGGATGTTACTGTGGCCTCCATGTCTTGTGGGGACCCTGTGGTCAGGGAGGACTTCCTTGAGCAAGAAAGGCTATTTCCCTTTCTCACAATGGAACCCCAGCTTCTCAACTCTTTAATCTCACAGTTACCTGACTGACATTGATCGAATCGCCATGCCCTCTTTCGTGCCAATGCAGCAGGACGTGCTTCGTGTTCGAGTGCCCACCACTGGCATCATAGAGTATCCATTTGACTTGGAAAACATCATCTTCCGGTGAGTCTGTCTCCCAGACAGAGGCCTTTAAGGATCAGTCTGTTCAGGGGTCACGTCCGGAGGTGGAGTATTACGTGCTGCTCCTAAGCAGCTCTTAAGTCAGTATAACCTTCTGGGGTCTCAAGTTCCTCAATGGAGGGACTTCTGGGCTCTTCCTACCATGAAAAGACCTTCTTATGTGTAGTCACACAGAAGTGTTCTCTTATGACAACACAGTCTTTTTCCTAATGTTAAGCTTTCTCTTTCCCTTACTACCATGTCTGAGATTTGTCTTTAAAGAAAAACCATGAATATATATAAAAGTGTGTATTGTTTATAATATGTTTAGAGTACTTATAGCTGTGTAAAATGTATACATGTCCATTTATATAACAACATTCTAAGGATGAACAGTTCTTTACTCAACTTTGGGAAATATAAATTATAGGTTATTTATAAAACACTTAAAATTTCAAGGCACCTTTAAAAAAATTATTTTGTTACGTGTGCCTCAGTGTATATGTCTGTGTACCAGGTTTATGCAGGAGCTCTTGGAGAGGATGAGAACATCGAATCCCCAGGCACTGGAGTTACAGGTAGTAGTGAACCACCATGTGGGTGCTGGGACTGAATCAGGCCCTTTGCATAAGCAGTAAGAGCTCTTAACCACTGAGCCATCTCTCCAACCCCTCAAAGCCCTTGTCTGTCTGTTATCCTTTCTAATGATGAGCACTTTATACATTTCTAGCCCTCTCACATCAAATCCAGTATTACAATTCTGTTTTAGCACTCCTTCATTGCTGTCACATGGGGGTGATACAAAAGTATTCTGCATGTTTGCTACGTATGTTTAATTTTATTAAAGGTCACTCTCTCCCAAGCTGACCTGTGGATTTAAACCTTTTCAACTTCAAAGGCTGCTTGCAACCTCCCAAGCACCTCACGCAGAATAAGCTTGCCAAAGCTTTGATGAAGAAATTTTACCCTTCCACAGCCTTAGGCCTGGGTTTAACATAGCCTGTTGGTGATACCTTAGAGTCCCTGGCACCTCCCTTGTACAATCTTTGCAGTTGAAGAATTGTGATGCTTGAAGGTGAGGTCTTTGTAGAATGTCTTCAGTCTCTTGATATTTGTGCTTTCTGTCCTAGCTCTGTTCCCCTCTGCAATGGGGCAAACAGCATGCATACAGCATTGCAGACATGCCTGCACCCCTAGAACCTGGCTCCAAGGCACCTTACTAAATGGTAGCCATGGGAGCCAGTGAGCCCGTGTACCATCTAGACACACTGGTTTGGGTTCTTCAGAAATTGGCGTGTGGATGGGGTGAGGGTGGAGGGGTGGTAGATGTGACCTGGCAGGTTATGTGCTCTGTCTGCCATAGTGTTAGGAAAAATATTTGCAATAACACTTAAAAATGGAGATGTTTTATTTAAAACCTTCTCAGTTTCCCCAAAATATCCACAGACATGCTAATAATGAGCCTGCATTTTGTCTAGTAGCAATGGCATCAGTGACATGGCAGAGGGGTGGCTCAGTGGCTAAGAGTGTTCAGTTCCCAGCATCTAAATTGAGTGTCTCATAGCTACCTGTAACTCTATCTCTAGGGGATCCAATGACCTCTTCTGGCCTTTGGGCACACCTGTGCTTGTATCTGTGACATATACCCACATACAGTCCTAAAAAAACAAAATACAGATTATACATTTAAATACAGAATTGGAAGAAAGCAGAGGTACCAGGATGATGGCTTGCCATTGTCCCTTTTATGTCCCAAGACTCTATGTGGGAGGCTGGAGTAAAGGACTTCTGCAGCAGGTTATTTCCCAGTAGCTCGAGGCAGGCTACATCGGAGTCCTTTGCTTAGAAACCACCAATGGTTCTCCACTGCCCACAGCAGCATGTTCCAACACACTAACCTTAAGAGCCCCTTCCCTCTAAAAGTCATGGAGGAGACCCTGTAGTTGTGCATTCCAACCTCTGACCATCTACCTCTTTTGAGTAGGATGGTGGATGTTGGTGGCCAGCGATCTGAACGACGGAAATGGATTCACTGCTTTGAGAGTGTCACCTCCATCATTTTCTTGGTTGCTCTGAGTGAATATGACCAGGTTCTGGCTGAGTGTGACAATGAGGTATGCTGAGGGTTTGGAATTTGGAGGTATGCTTCTGGGTTGGAGGTCAGGGTGATAACGTAGAAGATAGCCATATGTCTTCAATGTTCAAGGAAGTAGCTTGATGAGGAAATAGACTCTCCAGTCAACACTCAGACATTTGTTGCCAATGCAGCCTACTGGCCCACTGCAGGCCCATTTACCAAGTCCCCTGTGGCTTAAATACCATCACATGTCACTTAATAACAAATGCATTCTGAGATAGACATTGTTAGATTTCAGAGCCAGGTTTGATGGCACATGCCTTTAATCACAGCACTCAGAAGGCAAAGCCAGGCCGATCTCTGAGAGTTCCAGGTTAGCTAAGGCTACAGAGTCTTCTGAAATCCCAAACCAAACAAGACAAGAAACAACAACAAAGCAGAAAAAGAGTTAGTTCATCTTTGTGTGACTTCAATGGTGCAATTTACTGCATACCAAGAGTCAGAACAGAACCCTGGATCTAATAATTAATGTAGCTGACCAGTATACTTTCCTAAGGAGCTGTAGGAAAAACCTGAGTGCCAAGCTCAAATACCAGAGGCTTTCACTTGGTTGACTGCAGGTGACTATGGCCTGAGAGCTCCTCCAGCTAATGTATGGGTCATGAAGGGTGGAAACCAGGAAAAAGCAGATAGTCCTGCGACTGGGGCAGGGAAGCTCAGTTTACTGTTAGCCCTTAGAAGCCTTGTTAAAATCCAACCTGTACAAAAAGCTGAGATTCTTACTGCTGTGGCATGTTGGAAAAAATACTGCCCTGCACTACAGTTACATTTATTGGGTTCCAGACCCTAATACATACAATATTGTCTAACAATTCTCCCCCAACCCCACCTCTTTCAAGACTGGGTCTTGTGTAGCCTAAGCTGGCCTCATACTGGCTATGAAGCAAAGGTTAACCTTTGACTTCTGATCCCTCAGCCTCACATTACCACCTGTGTGCCACTGCATTGATTGAACCCACAGCTTCATCCATAGCCCATGTGACCGTTTGTAACAGATGCCATCTGAGCAGACTCCTCAGCCTCCAGAGAATGGCACTCCCAAGCAAGCTTCCTAGCTGAGTTGTCAGGACAGAGGTGCCCAGTACATAGAGCAGCTCAGGAGCTACCTGAGATTGCATCTGTCCTTACTCCCCTGCAAGGATCTCATTTAGGGCATGTGGACTGATACAGCCCAGGCAGGTACTGTGCCTTCTGCAAATCTGCAAGGTGCTGGCTGGGTCTAGTTCTATTAGATGCTCTGATAGAAAGTGCCAGGACTGTCGGTCACTATGTGAGGTGAATACCAATAATCTCTTAATGGCCTTCCTCTGAATTTTTATGCAAGATTTCTTGGCTCTTGTTTCAAAGACATAGATGCCCACCCAATTAGGCAGTGGTCCATGAACAAACCACATCTTTACCTCTTGAGTGAAAGCTTCTCCATGAGGAGTGCCAGAATGTTAGCTAATTAGTGGAGGGTGAACTCATTTACTTGTGCCATTGGAGTAACAGTGGCTGCTGTCTAGCTCTCCCAAGTGGAATTTCAAGAGATATAGTTCTCAGCAACAACAACAACAAACAAACCCCAGGAATTCTTAGACAGGTCAAAGGATTGGGTACTCAAGGGACCAGGAGCCTAGTCCAATATTCTTAGAAATTAAATATATTCATCTTCTCTAAAAGAATCACAGGTGTTTGGAGAGCGTGTAAATGGTTGCTATCCCTGCCCATTCCTTCCAGTTGTAGATGTGCATTGGATCCACTTACTCTGCCATACAGATTTTTTTCCCTCTGGAGATTGAGATAATTCTAGGCTTTAGAGAATGACTAAAAATGGTTGAGTTACTTTTCTGGTAACTTTCTTGACCTCAGCCTGCAGTGTTGGAGAATGCCCAGGTGTGGATTTGTAGAGAATAGAATCATGGTGCATCCCTTTGGAGCCTGTGTAGAGCTTTGATGTTTATGGCTGCCTCCTCCTCTAAAGAAAAGCTCTTGCCTTTTCCCTTAGAAATACTTAAGAGAAAATGCTGTGCAGAACAGTAGTTGTCATGAGACAACTCCTTGTTTCTCAGCTATCTACCTCTCAAATTTTAGAGCTTTTAGGATTTTTTTTTTTTGAAATGTGTTATTTAAAATTACTGTTCGTAAGTATAATTGTCACAGGACTCATGTCTCTACGGGTTTGGGAAAGTTACATTTTTAGGATGCTCTGCTCTGGCACAACATCCCACTTGAAAAGCTTGGCTTTGGTGCTCTGCAGTGTTCGTTCTGTTCTGACCAGTTTAGCATGCCTGAGGGCTCAGGGTTGGGGTCCTCCTGGAAGAGCTTTCCTTCCTCTTGTGTTCCAATAACCCTGAGGTGCTGTTCAGAAGCACACACCTACTTGCAGCTGGTATTTCACCTGACCTGTTAATTAAACAGTTACAGAACATAAACACCTTGTCTAACAACATAAACATTTTGCTCGTTTTGCTCCAAGTTGCACAAGAGCCAAGTTTAGGGCGAGAAGAGTAAGGGATATGAGAAACTAGTCAGGGTGTGTATCTATGTGTGGGCAAACAGAAGCAGTTCTAGTGGGCCCATGTCTTTGCCATCAGAAGAGCAGTAACCCTACAGGGAGAGGACTGATGGATGCACCAAGCCCCCTAGCATGCTGCTTCTAAGACTTGCTTTTCTTTCTGACTTATCCTAACTTCATTTCTCACTAGAATCGCATGGAAGAGAGTAAAGCTTTGTTTAAAACCATCATCACCTACCCCTGGTTTCTGAACTCATCTGTGATTCTGTTCTTAAACAAGAAAGATCTTTTGGAAGAGAAAATCATGTACTCTCATCTAATTAGCTATTTCCCAGAATACACAGGTAAGTATTTGCGGAGGGTGGGGCAGTGCTCTCACACCAACTTTGTTGGCCTCTTCCCCTGCAGCAGTCGCCAGTGCCAGTACTGTTTTCTGGGGCCTCCCTGATGGGCTTTCACATCCTCACTTCAAATGATACTGCTCATTGTCCCTGATGTTTTTTCACCCCGACACCACCACTGCAAGGCCTGAATGCATTAGCCAACTCATTTGGCTTTCTCCACTTGGCTGGTCAGGCCCCAGCTCAGGTGCCCCATCGAGGAAACCCTTTTGACCCTCCTGTACGTGTCTACAGCTTGTACTAGTGTGCCACCTCCTTTCTGTTGCCCTGGCAGCCTGGTCTTTCTGCTGTATGTGCATTTACTCAGCTTTTCCTGGCAGAACGGGCTCTCACAGCTTTAGTCAGAATACCTGTTGCTTTGTGTGGTTACAGGTTATCTGCTTCTCAGTCACAGGGCTGGTGCTGAAGTCTTCCATGCATGCAACCTGCTCAAGGAAGAACAGTGCTCATGCTTGCTAATCATTCCTGGTGTAAGAGGTCTCAAACAGTATGCTCTTGATGTTGATATTTACATGTTAGTGTTTCACCAAAACCCCGCCCCCATCCTTTCCCCTTCATTAAACATTCTGGCAGTATGGTTTAGAACTGTCAGGCTTTAAAACCAACCTAGCAACACTAGTTTCTGCACCACACCTCCCTCCCCCAGTACACAGCTGCCTGTCTGTACAAGTGGTTAGAAAACAAAACTAGGCCACTATTTTTAGACAAAGCACTTTATAGCACACTTTTCAGATAGCAGTAGACACTTAAACAAACATTGGACTAGAGAATGGCTCAGTTTGTAAAAAAACAAACAAAAAAATCATTTGCCTTGCAAACAATCCCCAGAACTCACCTAAAAAAGCCAGGCAAGATAGTGAGAACTTGTAATCACAGAGCCAGGGTAGGGGAGACAGGCAGATCACTGGCACTTGTTGGCCAGCCTAGTTGATGAGCTGGTTGGCTAATGAAAGATCTTGTCAATGGAGGTACATGGCATTCCTGAGGATAACATGAAACTGCCCTCTGGTCACAGGCATGTACACATGCATACACACTGCATAAAATGGAAAATATTTAAAAACTATTGCTTTAAAAACTATTGTATAGATTCATATGAAATGTAGTAACTACAGGTAAACTTTACTTAGATATGAAGATTGATGAAAGGAGGATCCCAAATAAGAGCAAAAATACATTAAAAATGGACCATGAGAACACAGTGGTGAGCTTGTCTTTTTTTACTCCTCTCATGAGCAGGACCAAAGCAGGATGTGAAAGCCGCCAGGGACTTTATTTTGAAGCTGTATCAAGACCAGAACCCCGACAAGGAGAAAGTCATCTATTCCCACTTCACCTGTGCTACGGACACTGAGAATATCCGCTTTGTGTTTGCTGCTGTCAAAGACACAATCCTACAGCTGAACCTACGGGAATTCAACTTGGTGTAAACGCTTGGCCCTCTCCTCCCAGACACAGGGTGATATGAGCTCCTCCTGCCTGTCCTACAAGTGTGTCTGACCACCTGGGCCAGGATCCAAGGACATTATGTAGCCCACAGGGACTGAGATGCATAGTGTAACTTGAAAGATACTTGCTTTACCAACCCTTTTAAGTGTCTTTAAGTATAACTTTTGAGTTTGGTATTTTATAGAATTTTAAAAGGTCACTGTGATTCCCCCATGCTTTTTAAACAAAAGTGTTTAATAGATATTATGAATCACATAACAGAGGGGACTTGTTAATTTATAGATCATGCCTTCAGACCTCTCGGATTAATTTGGGTGACTAAAACATCTTAATAGGCTTGATTTTTAAATAAACCTTAAAAGACATTGCTAACATCTCTTCTCCTCATTTAACCTTCTACCAAACAACCAAAGATTGTGTCTATGCCTCCCCACCCCATCTGGTTGTTTGGCTGGCTGCCAATCCACGTTTGCTATGTAACTGAGGGTGGCCTTGATCTTCCCAAGTTGTTTGTTGGAATTGTGGGTGTATGCCACCACACTCAGCTAAGACATTTTTCTTTTCTGAGACAGGGTCTCCATGCTGGTCTCAAACATACTATGCAGCTGAGGATGACCTCACATTTCTACTTTTCTTGTCTTCATATACATAATTTATTTAAAGCAGGAGAGTTCTCACCCTGTTGATAATTTTTCCTGATATTAAAAAGGTCTCAAATTGTATGATTTTGACATTGGTATTTATAGGTTAGTAAGTGTTGTGATGCATGTGTCACCACGATCAGTTTATGTGGTGCTTGGGATGGAACCCAGGGCTTTGTGCATGTTAAATAAGCATTTTGCGAATGCTAAGCTAAGGCCCCAGCCAAAGATTTCTTTAAAAAACAAAATAGTCGTTCTATTAATTTCAACTTTCTAAGCCAAATTAATATTATCCCAATATCTATTTTAAATTTGCCATGATTTGGTGGTGAAGCCAAAGCTGACATAGATAACTGGGCTCTAAATAGTGCATGCATGTATCTTAATGCATATGATCAGGTCTTACAAACTTATGTAATGGCTAAAGCATAACTTGTTTACTAAATGTCATGTAAGTTTGTCAACATTCTTGATGGTAATCACATATCTGCTGTTTGAACTGTGTATGCTGTGCCTTTCTGGATATTGAGAATATACTATTCTACCAGGAGCACTGATTATGTGTTTCTTGGTATTCGTGGATGATGGTTCTGTTCAAAAGAAAAATCCTACAGCCTTAACAATTCAGCAGCTTTCCTGTTTTTCCCCCTTTGAAGTAAGTCTTGATTCATTTCTGTAATAGCTGGCTCAGTAAAGTGAATCTGCACTGAGCCAGCTCCCTGGAAAGTAGAGTGCTTCAGACTAAAGACCTAAGATGGCTTTACTTCTAAGCGCACTGGGAGGTAGATATCTACCTCTTACCAATCTTGAAATGGCTTAGCTTTTACCACAGTGAGAAAGTGACATATATCAAGTAGAAACTGTATTTTGAATTTTGATCCTTTCTCAGGCTAATAGTCTTTGGCCTGGTACTCTTTTGAGATGATGGGCAGCTGCAAGCTGTAGCTCCCAGTAAGCCACACCATCATGAGGGGAAGCAGTAACTTCTCTGTGGTGCACTGCTGGGTGGATGTTCTAGAGTCAGTACATTCATTTTCAGCCTCAATGCTTTTAGTCACTGTGGGTTTTCTTAGTTCAGTCAGAATAAACATTCTCAGATTGGCTGCATTTGTTGCAGAACCACAAGGTCGAATTCCTAGAGCTGAACTAAGCCTTTCTTACACCCATTTATGAACCTCCAGTTTGTCAACTTGTTTGAACAATTCCAAGTATGAACCCATTCTACCAAAGTAGCATTAGATTTTTGAAAGTCAGGCTTTACTATAGGCATGAACTGTACAAATGGATGCTGAATTTTATTTTAAACAGCCATCAATACAAAGACAAAGCGGTAGCTCTTCAACATATCTAAAAATCAAAGGCAACATTCACTATTGTGGTCCCTCCCCATCACAAACTATGGTTAAAGGTGACTGACTGGGTCTCATTAGCCAATTAATCTACAACGAAGCTTATCAACAGAACCAGAATCAAAGATGTTAACAATGTGGGATTCTTTTTTCAAGCACCTTATTAACAATTTAACCTCTGGTTGATATACAAGTTTGTCTTTCAGGGCAAGAAAGGTACGGAATAAATCAAAAGGTGGTAACAAATACCTTTTTCAGTTTCAGCAAGGCTAACTCTCCACATCAGAGGTGAGTTAGCGATTTCTATCAATATTAATTCTTTCTGTTGAAATTCTCCCCTAGCCTTTCTTTTTAAAATGTACTCACCCCACCCAACTAATAGCCATCTAAAGTTGGTGAGTATACTTGGCTAGAAGGCAAGCATGCTCTGGGAATGATTTAGACCACACAGGGTAGACAGGCAGGACAAAGTGAATGCTCTTAGTTCCATTCAGTAAGAACCCAAACAGACCGAAGACCAGAAAGCTTTATTGGACTCACATTTGGTTAAGTTGGCAGCCATTTTAGCATGTAATCCAAATCTTCTACCTCCAAGAAATTAGCAGTTTCAAGGATTAGTATTCCCAGTTGATTTTTAAAAAGAAAAAGACTAAGAAAGACCAGTTTTAAGAAAAGAACCACATTCAAAACGCCTGTGTTAACAGGCTATTTATATCAAAATACACAAAATTAAGGCAGCCACTGTGTAATAGGTAATTAGGTCACATTTACACACAGGAGATAGATAGTAGGAATAGAAAAGTGAAGGAAATACGGGTGCAATGAAGAATACTTTTAAAACCCGTAATAATCAATGGCCATGCTTTCACCAAATAACAAACATTCCAAAGAAGTACAGACTATTACAGCAATATAAAAAATTAAGACACCACTAGTCTGGTCATTCATAAAAATGGAACTGCATAATTAAAAAAGTAGGGAGAGAAGGTATTTTTAAAGCATACTTTCCCCAACAATTTCATTAATTGTAATACACTTGTATACATGTGTCCTCTAACAAATCCTAAATTGAAAACTGTTGGTGATTTTGAGGGTATTTTTATTGATACTGAGGTTATTCTACTCTAATCTATAGTATGAAATGTTTTCTGCCTAAATACTAGCAACTGTTGGATAACCAATTGAATAACAGTGGCAGAGGACATCATAAACAGAGGCTGTCATCACTCTGGTGGAGGTAACACTTAGCATTAGACATTTTTAACCCATTGTGAGGGTCCTTGCTAAAGATTTTACTAGAAGAAAACACTGATATCACAAATAAGTTTAGTGATATTTTAAATCAAGGCAATTTGATATGGATCATAGCACATGTTAAACTACAACTCAAATTTATATTTGTATAAAAAACTCGATTTTGAAAAAATACTGGTATTGATCTATAAAATATTAAGTTACATTTCTTATGTGTCAAGCTTTGGGTAACTTCTAAATTTCCTCTTTTAAAAAAAGCTATACTGCTTAAGAAAAAAAAATCAAGAACCTATAATGCTAAAGTAAACATACTTTTAACTGACATGAGATTATTTTACAAAAAAAGGCAAAGTAGAAAAGGTTTTAATTGAAGAAACATTAGCGGGGCTTCTGAGTAAGACACAGACTCTTCTCATTTCGATAAGCACCACCTTCTAGTTTAGTGGGGAAAATCATCATGCAATTGGGTATAATGCTCACCTCTCTACGCTATATACAACAGATCATAAAAACCACAATTTAGCCAACTAATGTAAACTTAGGTAGGTTAACATTAACCATGAAGTATAGACTTCAAAAATATACCCAAAGGAACAGGCAGAGGGCAAGGAGTTCTTTTCTAGAGTGAGGTTTGATATGCCTCCAGTGAAAATAATACCACCAGTGAAAATAATAAATTCAAGTCTTTCTTCCCTTTATACTTACAATGCATTATTTTTAGTTAAAATGTACTGATATTTATTTGTATGGCACCTTCAACAGTTGAGTGTTCTGGTTCGACGATAATGTACATGGTTAACTACCCCCTTTTCAGGATCTTAGCCACCTGCATGAGCCGGACAGAAAGTAGATGGGAGTAAGATGCTCTGTAGCAAGGGGGCTCTACCACAGCCTGTGGTCTTTTGGGAGTCATCTGCCAAGTTAATGTTTAATGCATTTCCTGGTTCCAATAATCTTCCATGAGGAAGAGGGAAGTAAAACATTTGATACACTAGAACTCTCCTGACTTCTCATCCTAAAGATGATCACTGTGACTGAGTCTGTTCTTCATTCCCTATGAAGCATACAACCCAAACTACCTTGTTCCCAGGAAGGAGAGTCCTGATCCTGGCCACAGTTCCAGCAGTTATGAATAGTCCCAGTCTTTAAGGCTTTTTTCATTCATTTTAAAAATCTAACACTACAAAGTGCTAACATTTTAAATTATAAATAGAGCATTTGTTCTTATGTGTTCTCTTTTTCCTGTATTTTCTTTTTTTTTTTACTATTCCATTTTTGAAATATGGTTGTCTTTAGCTATTAAACTGATTTCATGACTCAATGGTTAAGACCTACAATTTGAAAAGCACTGCCACTGAGGATTGTAATTGCATCAGAGATAAACAAAAAGCAAAGACTTGGTGCATGGGCCGTTCTGATAGTTTCAGACACCTGTAAGTACATAAGGCACATGCCTTTTATCTTGATCTTCCTAATGCAGGGGCCAATACAAGGGAGCAGTTGGCATAGGCTGAAGAATGAGCCAACATTGTGAGACCAAAGTATAGGAAATTCAGTGTTGAATATTTTTGTTTTTTAAGACTTGGTAGGAATGGGGCACCAACTTGTGGGTGTTTCTAAGAGATTAGACACTGGCATAGTGACAATCACTGGGAGACTACTACTGCTACATATCTGAAAAATGGGATTATGATAGAAATAAAGGAAGACCCCCCCCCCCAAACACTATGAAAGCAAAGCAACTGGAGAAATCTGAAACTATGATTCCTGGATGATTTTTCTCAGTCTGGATCCTGAAAAGCCTACTGAATCAAACATATAACCGTAAATTAAAAAATGTTATGGTAATGTCTCATCTATGTTAATAGTGTTTAATGTTCGTAGTTTTCACTGTTGTTTAGACACAGACAACACAACCTGTGTCTCTCTACTGCATAGATAGAAAGTAATGGGAGGAGGTGATGGGTTCACATTTCAGAAAGAACAAGAGCTATTTCTCAGTTTTTATTGATTCCAGAGCAAGGAGGACAGGTACATTAGCTATGTATGTGCACTAGTAATAAAAACCCATCCTGCTGGCTGCCAGATGATAAAGAATTGCTATGCTAATGATTACTTTTGCACTTTATCATGGTAAACCTGGGGATTTAAGAATCTATTTTTTCTGAACTCATGAAAAAAGTAACTAGCCAGGTATTTAACCGTTCGCAGTGACCGAGATTCCAAGAACATTCCAGATAAGGATGATACCAACCTTCTAACACCTCTCTTCACAGGTTTAATCTGAAACTTGGAGGGGCTCAGCAAGAGAAAGCTTGTACCTTACCTTGAAGAAGGTCATTTTGGGGGAAGCACAACTAGAACAATTTGAAATGTGTCATATTTTGATTCAATTTACATTTAGCAGAGAAAGCATTCTGGGGGATGGCACCACTAACAATCAAAATGTGTTCTCTGAAATCAGATGGTAACAATAGCAGGAGGGTAACAATGCAGCTACCGTCTGGCATGCTGTTCATTCTAGCTTTTACAGCAAAGCAGAAAGCTTAACAAGCCTGCAGATTAAACACCCAGTGACCAAAAAGACTCTTTGATTTTAACACTAGTTTATAACAAGTTGGTAAACATTACAATATAGCTTGAACACTGTGTGTTATTAATAACCAATTAAGATATTCTATTTATAGTTTACAATTTGACATTCATTCTATTTCACTTTAAATTATTAGTAAAGAGCAAAGATGTTGGCCAAAAACCAAGGGGGGAAAACCTGTAACCTTTTTTTTTAATATGATGTTCAGAATTTTTGTAGCGATGAGCCTGTATTTTTAAGTGTATCACCTGAATAACTACAGAGTAGGCAAATGTAAAAGTCTTATCCAAAGCAATAGAATAGATTGGTTAGATCTTAAGGTTTGCACTTAGACACATGATAGGAGCTCTTTATTCTAGAGCATAATTCATTATAGCTAAGACATTAGATTTTTTTTTTGTATTTTTAGAAAAGGTAAAGCATTATTAAGGCTTAAAATTTTTACTTTAAAAACAACAGTCTATTAGCAACATAAACTGGGTAAATCCATGGAGTTTCCCTGAGGAAGTATTTCCAAGGCTCTGAAGATCTGGAGGGACTTTACCTTTTTGAGTATAATACTCAGTTTTTAAAGCCTCTAAGGGGTATTGTATTATGTCCAATCTCAAAAAAGATTGTTTTTCATAGTTATATACTATGCATTTTAGTATAATCTGAGTCATTTTTTTAATAAGGAAAATACCAAAATATGTTTTGTAAAAAGAACTTCATGATTCTGAAGAAATTACTAAAGATTTTGTGTCCTACTGAGGCAGTGCTTAATCTGATCATTTCCCACCACTCAGGGAGACAAAGTAAGCATGAGAGAAGTTTACAATGTTAACCAAGAAACTACACTTTGTTTGACAGGGACACTGTGAGCAAGCTCTCTACCACTGCTGAGAATATTTTATAAAAAGTGTTTACTCCAGGGTATTAAGAATCATAACTAGATTCATGATACAGATTAGGAAACTGAATGGACCTTCTAGTAGTTTAATCACAGAGCTGTTTACCCAATTGATTTTGTAACCATCTAAAAGCATACGCTCCCTGAAATGACTCCTACTCGCCACAGGGGTTAGAAAGTACACTGTGGGAATTGTAATAATGTCTTGCTGTGCTATCTCTTCATAGGCGTGGAGCTGGTTCTCTTGCTTCTTCCAGCTTTGTAAGGATCCACTGTTGGGGAGAAAGAAAGCAATGCTTACTAATTTCAATGAACTTATGACAAAACAAAGTAGAATGAATGGAAATCTAAAAGCCAACATTAAGTTTAGACAAACTGATAACCAACATTTAGCCTACATATGGTACAAGAGAACACTGACAGAGCCCATACTCCAGAGGAATAGTATTTCTCTGAGGTCCTTGGAATTGGAAGTTCATTGTGAGAACAAGGAAAAGTACAATGAACTCTTCTGCCAGAATAGGGTATTTTGGTGAGTGGACAACTGACATTTATTGTGTTCGTAACAGGCATTGTCTGAAAACTCTTTCTAACTTGCACCAGATCTACATATAGGAATTTAGTCTGAGTAAGAACAATACAATTTTGTAGTTAGTAGTAGCATAGTAACATCTTTGAGAAGTTTTTTTTACCTCTCATGATACAATTTTTTTATGCTGAAAGGACTAGAAATTATTAAAATTACATGAATACAAATCTTTCTATCAATGATTGTGGAATTCGCCTCATGAGTGACAGCTGTGTCCCATTTCCAAAAGACTTAGAAGGTAGCAAAATAAGACCCTTTGGTGACTGTTTCCTCATAGACACATTAAACTGAACAGCTACTCATGTTACTCATGTATCAATCTGCCTTCACAAGAACTAAGGAAATCAGGTGAGACCACATCCTGCTTATTGAGTTCTCAGGACAAAAAGACAGCTAAGAAGGAAGGTAAGAGTTGTCCATAACACACTAACTCAACCTCAAGCAACTCAGCATGTAAAGATGCCCCCACTCCCAGTGGCAAGACAGTCAATTAAGCAGAGGTCTTAGACTTGAAACTCAGCCATGCCACAGTGAAACCCCAACCAACTCCTGGTCACTGGGCAATAGAACTATGCTAAGTGGCTGATTAAAATTACTACCCCTCCCCTAACTCCAGACAGTTGAGCACAGAGCAAGATGCCACCTGCTCAGAACAGGGAAAGACCATGACAGAGGTAATGCAGCCCATGTGGAACTTGAGTTTAAGACCTCACCTATGAATCATTATGTGGAATATAAATGGATTAAATACTCCAAGAAAAAGCATGATTGACTAGATTAAGAACCCATACAACCCCAAACCTAATAAGTGATTTATAAGAAATGCATTCATCTCTAAGGACATATATTAACATAAAGTATATTGTGGTAACGCTTACCGAACAAGTGAAAGACCTATATATAGCAAGAACTTTGTATCTTTAAAGAAAAATTAAAGAAGATATAGAAAATGGAAAGATCTCCCATGCTCTGGGATGGGTAGGATAAACATAGTAAAAATGGCAGTCTTGCCAAAAGCAATCTACAGATTCAATGCAATCCCCATCAAAATCCCAGCACAATTCTTCACTGACCTTGAAAGGATAATACTCAACTTTATATGGAAAAACAAAAGACCCTGGATAGCCAAAACAATAAAGGAACTTCAGGAGGCATCACCATCCCCAACTTCAAGCTCTACTATAGAGTTATAGTCCTGAAAACAGGGTATGGACACAAAAATAGACAGGAAGACCAATGGAATCAAATCGAAAATCCTGATATTAACCCATGCACCTACAAACACCTGATTTTTTGACAAAACAGCTAAAAGTATTCAATGGGAGAAAGGAAGCATCTTCAACAAATGGTGCTGGCACAACTGGATGAATGTGTGTAGAAGACTGCAGATAGACCCATGTCTATTGCCATGCACAAAATTCAAGTCTAAATGGATCAAAGACCTCAACATAAATCCAGCCCCACTGAATCTTTTCGAAGAGAAAGTGGGAGGTACCCATGAACAAATTGGTACAGGAGACTGCTTCCTGAACATAACTCCAGTAGCACAGACACTGAGATCAACAATTAATAAATGGGACCTCCTCAAACTGAGAAGCTTCTGTAAGGCAAAGGACACAGTGGACAAGACCAAACAGTAGCCCACAGACTGGGAAAGGATTTTTACCAACCCTACATCTGACAAAGGGTTGATCTCCAAAATATACAAAGAACTCAAGAAACTAGTCAACAAAACACCAAATAACCCTATTAAAAAGTGAGGTACAGAATTGAAGAAAGAATTCTCAATAGAGGAAATCAAAAAGGCTGAAAGACACTTAAGTGCTCAACATCCTTAGCTATCAGGGAAATGCAAATCAAAACAACTTTGAGGGACCATTTTACTCCTGCCAGAATAGCTAAATTAGAAACACCAATGACAACTTATGCTAAGGATGTGGAGAAAGGGGGAAACTCCACTGCTGGAGGAAGTGCAAACTTGTACAGCCATTTTGAAGATCAGTATGGAGATTCCTCAGGAAAATAGGAACCAGTCTACCACAGGACCCGGCAATCCCCCTCTTAGGTATATACACAAATGATCCACATCCATACAACAAAGACATCTGTTCAAGTATGTTTGTAGCAGCATTATTTGTAATATCAAGAACCTGAAAGCAACCTAGATGCCCCTCAACTGAATAATGGATAAAGAAGATATGGAACATCTACACATTGGAATACTACTCTGTGGGGGGAAAAAAAAAAAAAGGAAAAAAAAAAAAAAAAGGAAAAAAAAAAAAAAAAAACCAAAACAATGGAATCTTGAAATTCGCAGGCAAATAGATGGAACCCAGTCACAAAAAGAGGATCATGGTGTGTACTCACTCATATATGGATTTTAGACACAGAGCAAAGGATCACCAGCCTGTAATTCACACCGCCAGAGAAACTAGGACTCAAGGAGGGGTCTAAGAAATTCATGTAAGGTTCCTCACAGAAGGGGAAAGGGACAAGATCTCCTGAGCATATTGGGAGTGGGGGGGCAGTGGGTGGAGAGGGAGCTAGGAAGAAGAGAAGGTGAGGAGAGGAAAGCACATGGGACTAGGAAGATTGAGTCAAGGGAGAAATAGAAGAGATACCATAAATGAGGGAGCCATTATAGGCCTGAAGAGAAAACTGACTTTAGAGAAATGTCTAGAGACCTACAAGACTGACCCCCAACTAACAATTTGAGCAACAGTAGAAAGGCTACCATAAATGCCTTTCCATGATAATGAAATTGATGACTAACTTACATGCCATCATAGAGCCCTCATCTAGTAGCTGATGAAAACCGAAGCAGACACCCACAGCTAAACAATGAGCTGAACTGGAATTGAGATGCAGAGAAAGACCAGGCTACAGAAACACAGAAATAGCTGACCTGAACAAGGGGAGCTCATGGACCCCAGACTGATAGCTGGGAAACCAGCATTGGACTGACTCAGACCCCTAAACGTGGGTCTCAGAAGGCCTGGGCAGTCTAAGGCACCTCTGACAGTGGAACCAGGATTTATCTCTGGTGCACAAAAGGACTTTTGGAGCACATTCCCCATGGAGGGATACTCTCTTAACCTAGAGGCAGGAGGGAGGGCCTAGTCCCTACTCCAAATGACTTGACAGATTTTGATGATCCTTCCTGGAAGGTATCATCCTTCCTGTGGAGTCTGTGTGTATGGGGATGGGATGGGAGGGTGGTCAGGGGGCATGGGAGGGAGAGGGAACTGGGATCACTATGTAATATAAGAAAAAAAAAGATATTCCATACAAATGGATGCAGAAGAAATCAAGAGTAGCCATACTCATAGAAAACCAACTTTAGAACAAAACTTGTAGAGAGAGATTTTGATCCAGAGCAACATAAACATAGAGAATAAACCATTTCATGGTGCTTTAAGGAATTAGAAAAGCAATACAAAACTCTTGGCTGGAATAAAAAGACTCAGAACCAGAAATGACATTACAAAATGACACCATAGAAATAAAGATAATCAGATTAATAGCTATGTGCAAAAATGTTGATGAACAAATTCTAGATGCATGTACCTTACCAAGACTGAAACACACATACATAGCTCAATTAAAAAAAAATTAATGAAAGTAAAGCAGTAATAAAGTCTATCCTCAAAGAAAAGCCCAGTTAGCATATTCTCTTCTGTCTCCTAGCTCCTGGAGAAAACATTTCAGTTTTATTCCTGTTTCTTCACAATTCATCTCCCCTTCCTATGATTAGTATGCCAATGTTCCATTTAATACACAATATTGTGATAGAAATTGCATAGCATACTCTAACTGCTTCAAGATATGTAGGAGGAGAGCAATCAGTGACTGGAGGTATGTTTCTCTTATTGGTTGATGAATAAATGCTGATTGGCCAGTAGCCAGGCAGGACGTATAGGTGGGGCTATATATGCTACATGTCTAGGAGGACTCTAGGAAGAGGAAGGCAGAGAAGCAGTCACCAGAGGGAGATGCCATGTAACCGCCAAAGGAGTAACATACCAGAGCATTGTGAGTAAGCCGCAGCCTCGTGGCAATACATAGTTTAATAGAAATGGGTTAAGAAGAAACCAATAAGAAGCCTCAGCCATTGGCCAAACAACTTATAATTTACTGACAGCATTTAACAAAACATACCAAAACCTGTAATTTAAGCTCTTAAGAGATTGAGGCAGGAAAATGGTGGGTTCTAGGATATCCTGGACTATATAGTGAGACCCTGTCTCAACAAATAAAACATTAAGAGCAATTTAATAGGAAAAGCCAGTGTTGAATATATTGCAAAATGTTTGAAGAAAAATACCATTAATTATATGTACTAAAGCTGTTAAAATCAAAAGCCCTAAACAAAATTTATCTGCTGCAAAACATGGCTTCAAAGTGAGATGCTTCTATGTGGCTTAAATAAAAGATTCATTATATTTACCCTAGCATCCTCTGGAGTCTTGAAGTTAATTATTTTTCCAAATTCTTTGGCATGGAATACAGATTTCACCCGTTCCTATAAACAGAATTCATAACTTCATTAAAAACCTCAGTTGTTGAAATACAATAAAGAATGCCTTCTATCCCTTACAGATACTACAATTACACTGTCTCAAGGAAACCTATCCTGAGACAGAGCAGAATTTATAAAAGACAGAAGATTCAACTTCAGTGTATCATTCAAGAAATATAAATATCGAAACAGTCTGTTCTACATACCTTTGCTTCAATGCGCAATCTTCTCCCATGGACAATAAATGGCTCTTTGGTAAATTCATCAAAACTATACTGCCATTCACATGTCAGCTGTCCAAATGTTCCTTTTGTTACAAACAGCACACCACTAGGAGAGGAGGGGGCCAAAGGATTCACTTTGAGAAACTTAATAATGCAAGATTTTTTTTTTGCAAGCATACATGGAATATATATACAGATAAACTAAGTCATATTAAAATCTTATTTTTTTTCAAAAATTTAATGGGACTGTATGTGCACATGTGTGCATGTACCCAGAGAGGCCTGAAGAGGCCGTTGGGATCCCCTGGAACCAAAGTTACAGGTGACTATGTGTAGATGGAAGTTTCTGTCATGCTGGGACCCACAGCTGTTTAGTCATAAATAATCCCACAGAGGCTTATATTAATTATAAACTGTTTGGCTGATGGCTCAGGCTTCTTAGTGCCTAACTCTGTCTTAATTATTAACCCGTAACTATTAATCTGTTTATCTCCATGTGGCCTTATCTTACCAGAGAATGCCCAGACATCCTACCTTCTTGGTAGCTACATGGCGTCTCCTTAAGACTCATTCCCTGTGTCCCTCTTCCCAGCATCCTCCTAGTCTGGTAGCCCCGCCTATACTTCCTGCTTGGCTATATCCTGCCTGTTCATTGATTAAAACAGATTTATTCATCAGCCAGTAAGAGAAACATATTCACAGCATACAAAAGGACATCCCCCCCTATCAATTGTGCACCAACTCATATATAGATGGGAAACTAAACCCAGATTTTCTGCAAGGGCAAGTATTCTTAACAGCTGAGCCACTCTACAACCCCACAAAAACCTTAATGAACTTAGGTGTGTGTCCCTGGGTTTGATTTCCAGTACCACAAACAAAACAAAACAAGTACAATAAATTGGAAACAATGGAAACCATAAGAGTATGTTTTCAGACAATGAACTAAAAAAATAAATAAATAAAAACTAATAGAAAGACAAAAAATGATAATACTTCCAAATGTTTAGAAATAAAGGCATTTCTAAAACAAGCTATGAGTTAAAGAATCTCAAATGGTAAAAATAATTGGAATAGTGTGAGGATAAAATATAACATCTGTAGGATGTAGCTGAAGCAATGCTCAGTAAGAAAGGTATAGCATAACCTATACTAAAAACTGAGCTGAAGTCATAATAAATAAGGATCTTTTTAAGGAATGATAAGCATTTACAGAACCAATTACCAGAAAATACCCAAAAACATGTAACAGGTTAGAATAATACACTTTGCACCCTCCATCAGAAAGAATCTTTTCTAACCACACTGAACAGACTCAACATACTTAGGGTTTTCCAGGGAAAATCAAGTCCCATTATTGTCAAAATCATTGTCAAAATTTAAAAACTACAGTATCTGCACTTTCATGGGGGCAGAAATTAGAAAAATGCATTTCATGTATGATTCTACTTAGTCTTTCCTTCAAAGGCCATTTTCCCACAGCTGCTCTTTGTAGTTGCTACACATTTTCAGAAAGTGATTTGTAAATGACACATGGCTGAGACACAAGCCAGTCAGGCTCTTGCTCTCATTCATTCACTAGTCAGAGATTGCTGGAGATGCAGAAAAAACACCCAGTGGTCCTCCAGTTTACAGGCCTTTCTGAAGATGTCATAGCTGGGAGTATCTTGTCCTATTCACATTGGTATACCAAGTTATGATAGTAAACTTGTGCACTCTTATGAAGAAATGCCATTATGAGGACCACTGATTTCTAGAATAACCTGAGTGGTATTTAGAGGGTAAAGAGCTGAGTGGTCAGCTCTACACAATTTCTGTACCCAGAAAAGTAGCTGAAACAAATATTACACTAAGTTATAATTCTTTTTATTTATGGCTGTGTTTAAAGCATACACAAAACAGAATTTAAATGTATGACCAGAGTTTATAGCAATCAGTGTGACTATATGGAAATGGACATAAGAACCTGTCACCCTTATCAATTATATTAGAGAAGGAAAAGAAGTTACCGTCTTGTTATCATGAACATATCTGTTTTATTGATCATGACATGGGTAAAATACTTGTATTTTGCAAATCTTCCATTTTCCATGACCTATAAAAATAATAATAAAATTGAAATATTCCATTTTATTTTATTATACTCAAAAAAATTCTTAGTGGAAGCAAATCATTAACATTTTTAATACAGTAAGTACACATACCAAAATTGAATTAAATTTGCATGAAATTGTTATTTCCTTTGTAAAGTGTTTATCACATTGCTTTGAGGTTACAAATACAGAAATGGAAGTTTTTAAGTATTAGGCTTTTAGATGATGTTAGCTACACGTTCAAACTCAATTTACTACAGTTATCCTTAAAACCTATCACACTTGTACAGAAATGTGTAAGTCTCAGATCTGGTTAAAAAAATATGAAGCAGAATTTATGGACAAACCCAAAGCCTACTAACAACATGTAAGTTCACTTTCAGGGCTTTTAAAATACTGTAATGTTTGTTAACATTAGAAAATACAAATGTAACCATATATACAGTTATTTGTTTCAACATCACTTTTTTTTTTTTCAGGATGTAAGTACCTTGGATATTTAAAATAAAAGCAAGTTTTAAAGGCAAGACATGTAAAATTTGTGACTATGACTAATAAAAAGCGATGCATTTTAAGAATTTAGGCACCAGGCGTGGTGGCTCATGTCTTTAATCCCAGCATACTGGCATCAGAGGCAGGTGCATCTCTGTGAGTTCGAGAATATATCCTGGTCTACAAAGTGAGATTCAGGACAGCCAGAGCCAGAGATGAAGTACCCAGGCTCAAAAAACCGAAGGGGATGGGGAGAGAATTTAGGCATAGTTAGGAGCCATGAAGAATTCCAAGAGATCTTAAATAGTTTAGAAAATCGTGTTCCATGAAGCTACATTAAAAAAAAAAAATTACTTAGTTTGGAAAAAAACACGATTTCCTAAGTATCTTGGTGAAGACTCTCCTCTTAGTCTTTTGTACCAAGATGAAGACTAAGAGGAGAGACTTCACTTTTATACCTTTATCGGCAAATGAAAAAAAAGAAAAACCAGGCAGCAGAGTGAGGCAAACATGATTACTTTCATGGAAGTAACTGATATGCATGTTTTTTAACTTCAAGATTATAAAATATTATGGAAAACGTCTTTATTCTCTATTGCAGTATGTAGAACAGTTACATACAAAGTGAAGAGGAAGAGTCACAGATTTAGAAGAACTTAGTGAGGATTATTAATTTATAAACGATGTAAGTAAATTTGAAAACTTAGGTGAAACAGACAAATATAAGCTAACAGAAAGCAGTATCAAATTTTACAGAGGAGGGATAGAAAGTATTTTCCAATAGTAGTATATCTGAAAAACTTGGAAGGAAAAAAAAATCCCTTTTCACAGTGGTAAAGAAAGGACATTCTATTCTTGTTTTATAAATATGTACAACCTATATGATAAAGCTACAAACCTCTAAGATGAAGTTCTACTTTGTAATGCAGCTGACCTCAAATTCCCAATTCTCCTGCCTCAGTGTGCGCCACCAAGCCCAGTAGTTATTTTATTGATGAAAAGTTTTGAAAGTGAAACTTCACACATTATTCTTGGATGTTATCACTCCATGTGAAGACCCCATGCACCTCTTTTCCTTCTTCTCCTCTTTCTCTGTACTGATGGCAGCACAAGTGCTCCATCTTTTAACTGTACACACTTTAATTCAATTTCTTTCTCATTTGAGATAAAATAAGCTTATGAAAGTGTTCTCTTTGTTTTTATGGCCAAATTCTGAAACCAAGAATACAAATACCGATTTCCTTTAGACCACAATATAAAAGTCAAAACTTCATACAGCTCATTGAAAAATTATAACCTTCAAACCATATAAAAGCCAGTGTTCAACTCTGAGTGTCTTCTATGTCAGTATTGAGATAGGGAATTGCAGTTGAATCTTTCGTTGTTTTTTCACTTAAGACCAAACAATTCTAAGCTGTGCTTGATTAAACCAATTTCAATAGTCACAATATAGCATCTAATGTAAGCGAACTACAAATCTTTTACACATGTAATTGGTGCAATGTTCTCTGTAATTCATCTTTATATGCAACAGTGGAAAAAACAAATGGACATTCTGATCACAGCATGTACTGAAACATAACAAACCATGTTCCTGTTATTACAGTTGATACATTTGACTAGACACCGTCATCATGCATCATAGCTCTGCAGGTATCTCCATTATCAACATGTGAAACTGAGTAAGAACAGTGTAGGCAGCCTAAAACTTTAAATCCAAAGTTAAAGAAGCATAGGAGAGAATTTAATAGGTTACCAACCAAATTATAGTCTAGAAATGTACTTTTAGTCACAATTTCCTGGCATATTATTTGATTTTGTAAACACATTCTATATCAAGATTGATGTTTTCCTAAACACAATCAAAACTCCACCAACTGACAGATAACGAAACTGAGGATCAGGTGTTTCATCCCTCCACAGCTGTGTAGTAACGTTACAGCTAACCAACTAGCTTGGAATTAACTACAAACGGTTTAGAACACTGACTTTCTGCACTATTAATGCACATGTTTCACTGTGACATGGCCCTTCTTACAGTATCAATCTCACTTTCCCTTTGCTACCTTAAAAATGTGTTTGATAAACCTGGCAGATGCCAGTTACTGAGACAGGCTGTTAAGCAGCTGAATTAGGTGACTATTTTAGACCAATAGGTCAAAATCCTACATTGTTTTATTCTAAATAGATACTGGTTTTGAAAGTTTCCACTACAATAACTTCATATACCATATAAAAGAAGAGTACAATAACAGTTAGGCATCAATATGTGGAAGCTTTATATACCAAGTATTTGGCTGAAGTACCAAGGACTTAACAATGACCAGTACCTTAAGGACATGTGACCCTTAGTTTCATGTAGTGCAATGAAAAAAGAAAAACAATTTTTGCCTTATTCATTAATATTATATATGAACTACTTATCAGAGGAGTTTATATAAGAAACAGAAACGACTAAAACTGCATTCACTGTGTATGTAACAATCTGTAGGCAACATTTCACATGGTTATTGGCAAACAGTTCCTGTCTGAATTTGGAAAAAAACCAAGTCCCTACGGTACTTTATTAAATATAAATGAATAAATCTACATCAAATTAAAATACATGACTTTCCTAGAACAGTGTTTCATAGTCCTATGAGGATTGTGTTTTGTCTTTTAAATACAGCACCATGTGAGCCAGGAATGGTGGCACATGCCTTTAATATCAATACTTGGAAACATGGCAGGCAGAGGCAAGCAGATCTCTGGGAGTCTGAGACAAGCCCGGTTTACATAGTGAGCTCTGGACAGCAAGAACTACACAAAGAGACCCTGTCTCAAAAAATCTAAAAAGTAAGTCAATAAATAAATATCAACATGTGTAATTAAAATGAGCCAGGTGGTGCACATTTGTAATACTAGCACTTAACAGGATGATGCAAGCTAGCCTGAGTTTCCTCACAAGTTCCAGGTCAACCTCTCCTACATAGGAAGACTGTCCCAGGAAAGAGAAGAGGGAGGGAGAGGAAGGAACAGGGAAAAAGACATAGGCAACTGGATGCTGTGCTTAAAGGAACCTATCTTTAGAGAAAATTGGAGTAAATACTACAATTATTAAGAATTAATAAGCATTTAGCAATTTAAAAAAAATTTTACTGAGTTACTTTAGTTTTAAACTTAAATCCATGACTCAAGAAGGTATAAAGCAAGCTTTGTAAGGAGCCACGGTAGGAGCAAAGACCTCAAAACTCAGTGCTTTTTTACACAATGAACAGAAAAACAAGGCAGTTAATGACAAAGCAATCTGACTGCTTTGACATTAGGTTTGAAGGGAAAGCATTTAATCTCCATACTTTGGCCTCTTCATATGCCACGAGCAATCTGACTGCCAGCAGAAGCGTTAACATCGGTATGGTGACAATTTAGGTAAAAAAGTGGAGTATAATCCCTTTCTATAAAATCAAGTGAAGAAGTTAAATCTTAGGAGATGTGAACTCTTCAACTACTACAGCCAAAAAACAACCCGGAGAAAACAAGAAATTATGTTCATAAAATAGCTAAATGCATTGCTCCCAGCCGACTATTAACCCATCTAACACATTCTAGACTCAGTGTGTGTGCAAGAATATAATGAAGAACAGTTACTAAAGCAGTACATCTACTCATCGTTATTTATTTATCCCTCCTAAATGTACTTGAAATAACAATAGGATTTCTTTTCCAATGCTGTGTTAGTGAGAAACAGTCAAAAGGAAGTTATTGTTTTTATGTTAAACAATTAGTATGCAGAAATTATCACGGTATTATAACTATTCTACTAACCTTGAAAGGAAAGAAAAAGGATGAGATTTAATGATGCTTTTATCCTGGCAAAGAGGAGACAAATGAGGAATACATAGTTTATTAATGTTGGCCAAGAGCTAGCATAAATTGGTATTCATCTGGAATAATAAAAATACAATAGAGTTCTTATTAGGCATACCAATAATAATCACATCCACCATCTTACTTGTTTTAATCCTAACAACAATATCAAGATAGGTGACTCTACAAATTATATCCATTTTTTGGGACAGAGGTCAGACAGGCATCAAAAGATTAAAATTAGTAAAAGGGAAGGTTAAAACTAAATTAAGGTTTATATGGTTCAAGAATCCAAGCTTTGCCCCACAAGGTCTTGCTGTATCTCAAGTAATAAGTGAGCACAGCACTATAGTATTGTGGTTTCAGCACCCAATCATCCTTGGGATCCTAAGTATCTTTTAAAAACTGTAATTATATCTATGACATACAAACTTTATCATCAGTATTTCTGAGGAATTTATATTTACAATGCATTTATATGGAATTTGGGATTATAAGTCATCTGCAGATGATTTATAAGATACATGAGAATATACTTATGTTCTATGTAAACACTTTGATATTACATATATGCATCTGGAGGTTTAGGTATCCCCAAGGGTCCTAGAACCAATCCCCTGTAGATATTGAGGGATGACTATATGCATTTTACAGAATATTACAGCAAATGCTGTGGAATCTCATTTGGGCAATTCACTGAGATACAGCTCAGATACCTACAAATTCAGAGAGATCTCTTTAGCTCTGAAGTTCATAAAATATCTGGGATCATTCCCTTGAGATGGGTACTTTGTGCTCAGTTCCAATAGTTCTTGCAGAGCCTTGCATTCAGTGAGCAGTGGGGAGTGTGAAGACTAAATTCTACAAAGATGGCCTCTACCAGGGTGTTCACTTAATCCCTATCACTTGAATTATTACACTTATGAGGGAGGGATGAATGAAACGTAACTACCTTCTTAAGCACTGTAACCCCATTTTTTTCTGAGGAAACACAAATACAAGAAAAAAAAACCCACCTAAAATACAAATAACAGGGAATCAACAAAGACAAACAAACACACAGTATTAAAACCATGGTTTGTAGTTTAACATAAACCATGGCCCCAAATCAGGCTGAGAAAACCCAATTATACATATGGAGCATCTCTCTCCTCTCACCCCCCCTGGTTTGGGCAATTTTAAAATTCAGAGTAGCTTAGCAATTTACTCCAAAAGTTAATCTTACATTAAACATCTGGCTTCTCATTCTTGTTCCCCAACTACACTACATTTTGAATGATAGTAACTGTTTCAGACATATCTAAGTGTGTATTTCTCCACTATACTTCCTGTAGGCAGTAGGTTGTTACATAACCCATTAGAATTTTCAGAAGTGACTTAGATATCAGTATCATTTGACTCTTAAAGACTTAACTGAGAAACAAAAAATAGTATTTCTTTTTACACATGACAAATTTTTAAATGAATAAAAGAGCCCCATATAAAAATATTTTATTTAGCAAACAAAAATGCCTTTTATAATACTAGTGCTCTGACAACCAGTGTGGTAGCTTCCCCCATGCGAGAACATTTCTATTCACAGAAACTAGGGAATAAAAGGCATAGTTCTAGCAAGTAAATAGTGGCATCATGGGCTGTAAGTCTGACCTCAAAATTTAGCACATTTAGCTTAATTAGGGCTGAAGATTTTTTAAACTAGCACTTACTATAGTGTTTAACCATATGTGTATGTGTGTGTGTAATATATATTCATATTCTCCTTGGTAAAAAAGAAAGTAAAGTCCAAACAGAGCCTATCTGAGCTTAACATTCAAGGGTTAAAAAATATGAATATGTACTGAATTTCTATTATAATGCTATTTACCTGTTATTATATTTACAAATGTAACAACTGTAGTGGAACAAATTTATTAAAAAACCATTTAAACATCTAGTAGTCTTATTTTAGTTTCTAGAGTTAAAAAAGTAATTTAAATTAATTTACAATTAAGATGAATAAAAAGTAGAACAATTCCTAAGAAGAGCCATCACTTCAGAAGAAGACACAAGTAACTCCAAAGTCTTGTTCAGAAAGTACTTTTTACCAACACTTGCTGTGACAAAGAGTATGCCAGAGTAGACATCAGAATTCATCCAAGCTAGACAGTGCCCTTCCCAGAAGCTCTGCTTTCTCTGAGGCACTAAAAATTCTAATTTGCTTTATATATATATATATACGTGGCTCTCTTCAGTTTCTCCTTCCATTCAGAAATATTTTTCTGGAGGGGGAAAGTTACAAAATGAAGAGTGGGAAATAAATAAGCCATGTCTTCTACTTCTTGTCCACTTACTCAAAACTTTAGATGAAGCCAGAAGAAGAGTGTCCAGCACTATTCTGCAGTCTGACTGCTATTTTTAAGCCCTTTCTTCCAGATAAACTGTCCTTCTCTTCCTGGAGTAAAATGGAAGACCACGATGCTGAAGGCAGTTGTCCTCCATGGCTAGTAAGGCAGTGTTTGAAGCTAATTAAACACCTGTAATTTCTGAAAGAAAAGACATACAACAAACAAAAGCAGTCTCCCTCCTACAAGCAGCACAATATCAACTATCATATCTCTGTAGAGAATTCAAAGACAATATGGATCAAATTAAAAACACCTGAAAGGGTAAAGAACTTGCTACTGTCCTGGGACAACTCAGCTCTCAAAGCTTACATACGATGGAACCCCCACAGGCACTGTCACAGATACAGTTCAGGAGATTTAATTTTAAGGGGAAGACATTATTTAGAACAAGAAATGTTAAAAGGTGAAAATACATTCAATGAAAAAGAAAAACAGAAATGTCAACTGGCTATTCGCGTCCCTAAGTCTTAAGTCAAGGCATCTCACATGTGGGAATTACACTATGAGTAGATTTTTTTTTTTTTAATCTTTAGAAGTTAATAATCCTGCTTATAAAAATTTGTAATATACAATATTACATAGATTTTGTGCATCTAAATAATAACTGTATGAATAAAAATGTTCAAAAAGAAGTAACTCATATATGGTCAAGAATACAAATGATAGCTTTTTTCTGTTAATTCTTACTTTAGAAGTATGTGAGGTGTGTTAACATATTGTCTGGGGAAGGGACAAGTGCCACGTTGTGTGTGGAGGTCAGAAGACATCTTTCAAGTATTGCTCTTGTCATTCAGCCTTGCTTAACATGGTTCTTTACACCACCTTGTAAGACAGGCCACTTACTGTCTGCTAGCTTGCACTGCTGTCTTTAGCTTTTCTGTGGGTCCTAGGGTTCTGTACTCAGGCTGCCAGGCTGTGCACAGCACCTTTACCCATTGTCTTTAATGAACACATCCTCCACTTGTCTTTAATGAACAAATTCATTTTTAACAAATGTGAAAATATAATTTTTGAAAGTTTCTTTATCAGCTATTTAACAGTTTTACATGAATCAGTGTTGGTGAAATCATTCAAGAGCAGAACTTTGGGCTTTAGAGGCTCAGTTATACAGGAAAACCTATAAATATAATTAAATCTCCCACCTACCAGCCCCCCTTTTTTAAAGGAAAATATTTAATTTGGGTGACTCATAATTTCAGAGGTAATTATGGATATGAAAATGCTTTCCAACATTAAAACCATAAATTCATGAAAACCATAAATTATTGTTTTCTAATTCAGATCTATTCTGAATCATGTACTTTATCTTTTGATTCAAAATTTCCTATGATGCTTTTTACTCATTCACTGAACTTAAATTATTATGTTCTTAATTGATCATCATTTATTACAAAAATGCTAAGTTTATTGTGTGTGTGTGTGTGTGTGTGTGTGTGTGTGTGTATGTGTGTCTACCTAGATGTTTCTGTGTAGGCCTGGGTACATGTGTACAGATTAGAGGACACCATCATGTGGGTTCCAGTTACCAAACTCAGGTCATCAGGGTTGGCAGCAAGTGCCTTTAATCACTAAGCCACCATGGCAGCCCCAAGGCTGAAATTTTACGAGTTTGACTAAATTAAGATTTATTTTGGTTTTTTGATTCAAATGGGTACTAAAGCAAATGTTATTCTGGATTTCTATTTATCTAACTATAATGCTAACTGCTTTCATTCAACGGCTCTTAGAAATTTAATCAATCACACAGGGTTATGATAGATACAATTTTAGGACTTTTTTCATTTATCCAGATTTCAGTATGTTATTCAAATATAAGGAAGAAATAATTGGAAATAAAGAAATCCCAATAGTACTTATTCAGGGAAAAGAAACTATTCCTATTTTATTCACACAAGCAAAGATAATGCAGGAATTTGGAATATAAAGTTAAACTACATAAAAAGGTATACTATTATAAAAGAAGTTCCAAATATTGCTTTTCCATAGACTTCCCTATTGGACAGATACCATTTAAAAACTTGCTAATTATACTATAAATAAAGAAAGGAACTATTTACCTCATAAGACTCTCAAATGTGAAGTCTTTTTCTATCCTTTGGGTAGGTGCAGAACAATAAAGTACTACTTGTCTCCAATTCTACACTTAAAACCAAAATGACAACAGTACAAAATAACAGCAATTTTCAGTGTTTTCTCTGATAAAAGCAGTGCTTTCTAAAAAGCAAAACTGGAAAACCAATTAGTACTTGTGGTTAAAGATATTCTAAAATGTTCTATGGTGGCAGACAACAGAAAGGGGAAATTATATTGCTAAGGTCATGATACTCCTAAGAGCTAAACCAAGTAACGAGGAACCCGCAAGAACACATCAATAAAACTTAACATATGACATGACAATCTTACTGTTGAAAAGATTTAAATTAAATATGATCTGAGCCATCTCTCCAACCCAATAAATTCTTACTAGTTAAAAACATCTCCAAGAAATTGGGACCACAGAAATAGATACCATGTACTGTCCACAGGAAAACACAGTAAATGTCTTGCAAACCAAGACATTTGGCACTTTCTGTTTGAGGGTTTTATGCTTTGCAACAACAGAAATCAAGGCATTTCTCTACCTTTCCTCCCTTATGTACATACACAGTATGAAAATTGTGTTCTTCCAGCTTTTAGCAGAAGAGGTAGCTTTGTGATGTTGGGCCATGGAGTAGAAAAGAGTAGGTGTAAGACAAATTCAGTGTGATGTAGTGGTCATTATTTTATAGTCATTATTTTAATCTACATATTTTCAAGAGTATTACTGTAATACATGCCCTTGGTTTTATTTTAATGTGACCGAATACTGGAAAGACAAATTTCCAAAGAGATGATTGCTGGCTAGCTGACTTTATCTGCTATTGTATGATGGCCATTTTCTTTTCTTTTTTTTCCCCCTTCTTTTAAATTTTTAATTGTTACTTTAATTTTAGTTTTAAATTTTGTATATTTCAATCATGTGTACAAATTAAATATGATCACATCTGTCCCTATTTTCCCATTTCAACTACTTTCAAAGAGCATAAGAGATAATGGTTTATAGGAATAAAAACTTGGTAAGTCCAAAAATTAAATGCAGAAATCAAAACATGAGTTAAAAAGAAACCTCAAAAAATCAGCAAATCGTTTCATACAACCTAATGTAAGTTCAATGTAAGTAAAGTGTTTATTGTAAGTTAAAGTAAATATTCCTTATTCCTTTACTGATTAAAAGACATAGCATTTATAAGTGATTATGCATTATAATGACTACTTTTTATAGTGTTTTACACCTTTTTATGGTATTAGTTTTTTGTTGTTTTTACCACATCTAATAGACTTGCAGAGTAGGACAAGAGATTTTTATTTGCTTAAAATAAAAATTTAGTACCCAAACATAAAATTGATTTGCTTGTAAACTAGTAAACCAGGACAAAGATACCCTTTCTTCATAATATTCAGAAAAATCTCTAAATTTATAATTTACAAAATGTATTGTTCTGACTACTCTATAATATTTTAATAGGGACTTAATATATGTAATAATATGTAAGTTAGATAATAACTGTTCAAGTACGTAGTTCACTGTTTCAGAGGTACACAAGGAAATTAGTAATGATAAAATAATTATTAAAGATTTTAGATTATAGTTATAACTAATCTATGACAAATCATGGATCTTTACATAATAGATGATTATGGAATAGAACAAATTCACACAGCTTCAAGTTATGTAGGTTTATTATGAAAAGAATTTGACAAAAATACTTTCAAGTGCTAAATACATACAAAACATTAAACAGTACTCCTGTTCCTCCTCCCGCCCACTTGTGTTTCTCTTAACAATGGAATTCCATTACAGCCCAGAAAATTCACATGAAATTTTTATTTTAAAAAGGTGTTTTGTTAACAAGCAGTTAATTTAGAGTAGAATTCATGAACATTAAAACCTCATTTAAGTTTAATTTCAGATCTTAATGACAAACTGTGCAATACAAAGCCAGAATATATCAAAGCAGATTTATAATAGATGATATACTCTACACATAGGCTGACAAATACATTTTGCTCTATGATGATGTTCAGAACACATTGTATAAGGAAGCAGTGCTTAACGTTCCTAAAAATGGACACATAGGTGTGATGACAGCAGTCACACAAACATTCCAATGAAATGGTAAGGAGCGTACAAACTTTAACAACTGGGCCCTGACTAAGACTCTTCCTCCTCATCACTACTGTTACTGTGAGTCATAATCCATTCCCTGTAGGCCTGAATTTTCTGTCAGCATGGTAAAGGAAAAAAGAAGCATAAAGGTTAGTTAAGTATGGAAAACTGCAGGAAAAACATGTTAAAATTATGAAATGTTTAGGGGTTACAGTAATTTTAAAGCAGAATTTTCATCTGTGATTCATGTTGTAACTGTGGATATAATACTTTATAACTTAACAGGCCTAAAAATAACTTCCACATACACACTCATGTCAGACATGGTTTCATTTATCAGTAAGGTGTTCTAGGAACATATTAAGAGTATTCTATTTCTTTACAAGTCATTTAATTGACCACTAGGAAACAATGAAGTAATATTCTGCTTTTTAGATAGAATGGCATAAAATAAATATATTTTATATTTAACCATTATGTATAATATTATTATGTAATTTAGTCAACAATAAAACATTTTTGGAGAAACAGAGAAAAAAGTATAACACTAGAAACTAGAAAGTGAATATTTTATGTCTTTAAATCATTTAGGTGAAATCTAGGCAGATTACATTCCTATTTGAAATTTTCAGACAGGGTCTCATTATTCCAGGATGAACTCAAACTTGCTATGTAGTTTAAGATGACTTTGAAATTCTGATCCTCCTGTGGCCACCTCCCAACCAATGGAATATAGGCATGTAGCACCATACTGGATTATGCAATGCTCAGAATCAAATTTAGGGGTTCTTGCTTGCTATAGAAGAACTCTACCACTTTTATTCTGTATTTTATTACATTGTATTTTAACAAATGTGCTAAAAATATAGCTGTTTTATTTTAGAAAAGCACTATTACTACCAGAACTAACTTTTTACATCTGTAAACAAATAATGCTAACTATAAACATACAAAGACATCTTATAAATTTTTGTTAAGTATTCAAGTTAACAATTTAATACTCTTGCCAAAAAATACACAAAGCTAACAAAGATCATGAAATTATATTTACAGAAATAGAACCTTTAGCAAAGACTGGTCTCCTAAAAATATATGCATGTTTAAATATGATTAGAAATTCATGGTTTTAAATTCCAAAGAAAACAATTAATTGATGTGTGGAATAAACTTCCTTGCCAATAAAATCTAATTATCAATCATGAGAAACTTTTGGTATAATCTGCTCCTGAGTAATGAGGATAGACTATTTCTAAATTCTCCTCACTACAAATCCCTATTCTGTAGTAACTGTATTAAAATAGTTCTTGAGAAATACTCTTTTTTATTATGTGTTGAAAACCACTCAACTTTCAGTATTGTAAAAAGTTAGCATGTTTAAAAGAGGAAGTCAAATATAGGGTGGAAATGCTTCAACTGGATTAGCGGTGACACCTACAACATTTCTGTTGCTGAAGAACAATATAATCTTGTAGAGATTGCAGAACATGTCCTTTAAGTACAACCTCCCAGGAGACTACTAAATCTATTCCAATCTGCAGTATTTTGCATGTTAGTAAGATTAAAATTCAATGTAAGAGTTAGTTTACTGTACTTCAATGCTACAGTTATATTCCAACACAGAACAGAAGATCCAGAGAAGGCATAAATTACACTTAATGAAATAATATATACTTTATATGCAATAGTAAAAGCTTTAAATTTTTACCCTGGTTATTTTAAACTTGAGAAGTTCCATGTTTCAACAGTTTGTTATTATCATGAATACTTTCAAAACTATAAAAAACGCTTACTCCTTATTTTCAAATAAATGGTTTACTTTAGTATTCCACACCAAACAACTTTATAACAGGATAGCCTGGGGTATGAGCTGTTAATTCTACCATAATCTAAGTTTTAAAATGAAATTGTCTGAACTGACAAACCATTCCAGCCTCAGACTATTGTCCCCCAAATTGTATTTATTACTAAAAGATATTGCTTGCTGTAACTGTGCATCAAATTTCACAAGGCTCTACACATATTAACCTGACATTCTCAAAAATGCTTAAGAACCACAATGATCTATAGTGGCAGTGTTCCTGAGTTTTGTTTTTCCTTTCTTCATCAATAAATTAGAAATGATGATTATATTTAATATAAAAACTAGTAGTGGTATCAAAGACAGAAGAAGTACCCCAAACAGAAAAACCTAACTAGCTAAGTATGTACTATCAATGCTAAAGGCACTGGTTTTCACCAGATCTAGAAAACCCAAAGCAGAATGAAGAATAGTTTATGGAAAGATTATATTGAATCACATCCTAATATAAGTTACCAATACAAAATCTTTTCTTTATATTCAAATACTGAAACAGCTGCACAGAATTTGTAAATTTTAAGACTAAAATCTAGTGTTGGCCTTCACTTGCAAAGTCATGCATTAACAGTTTTCATATCAAACTTTTGAGGCCTGTAAAAAAGAAAAAAAAATCTTATAGTAAATAAATGTACTTTAAAGTCTAAGTAGATAAAAGTATAAATGAAGCTAAGTAAGAAAAATAAAAGCCTAATGTATTTTTGAGGTATTGTGTAACTATTTTGAAACACCCTAAGGTGTGAAGTTAGATTTGGTTTGTAGGATATTTCTTCACTTGCCTGTAACATTTGATTTCCTGTACCATCCCTCAGCCTGTAAGGTCGGATAACTCCATCTTCATTAAAGAACCGAGGAGGTCTCAGACTTTCTACTTCAAAAGTTTCTGTAGCTCTAAAAAATAAAATTTGCACACACTCACAAATTTTAAAAATTATCAAAAGCCTGCACACATGGTTTAGTAAACATCATGGAAGAAGATATGGAAAGAATGTTAAGAGCCAGAATATTAAAAGTCTACTGTGTGACATAGTCTCTCCTAGAAATGACTGAAAAAAAAAAAAAAGAAAAAAAAAAAAAAAAAAAAGACTGGAACAATGGTAGAATCAAGGGACATGTTAACATGGAAGAGGAAAGATTTCTCAGGGGGACCCACTCCTAGACAAAGAATTGGAGACAACTATTCACAGCAGGGGACTGCTGGGAGAAGGAAAATTAACCTCTCCCAGGGATGAGCCCCCTTATTGGTTATCCACATAGAGTGCTCAGCCTTAAAGCCATATATACACAAATAACTCACTAAGTTCTATTTGTATTTGTTTGTTCTATACATAAACATACGTATGTAACAAATACAATCAAAGAAAAACAAGCTATAAACTTGACAGTACAGGGCAAGGAAGGAGCTTGAGGGAGGGTAGCTGGGGAGGGCTGGAGGAAAGGAAGTACTACAGTTCGATTTCAATTAAAACATTATCAAAGACCACTTAAAACAGTATAAAACAACTACTAAAATAATCTTAATAAAAATAATGAAAGTAAAATAATCTTAGATAATACCATAATTTATATATTTTGTATGTTTCTTTTTATTAAAATAAGAAATGATGTTATTTTACATATCAATCCCAGTTCCCTCTTCCTCCCATCCTCCAATTCCCCCCATGGACACCCCACCTTCCATTGGGGATCATTAAAGTCTGTCATATTATTTGGGGTAGGGCCTAGATCCTCCCTCCAAGTATCTAGACTGAGAGGGTATCCCTCTATGGGAAGTGGGCTCCCAAAGTCCATTCCTACACTAGGGATAAATACTGATCCACTACCAGAGGCCCCATAAATTGACCAGGCCTATGTTCAGGGGATATGGGTTGGTCCTATGCTGGTTTCCCAGGTATCAGTCTGGGGTCCATGAGCTTCTCCACACTTATCCAGCCCTCATCTTTTACCTCTGGTCATTCAGCTACTATCTCTACCACCAAGTTCACAATGTTATACCCATCTGGGGTAGCCAATGGAGATCAAAGGCTTTTCTGAGAAGGGAATGAACATCTACTTTAAACAAAGAAATAGAATCCTTGTAGTACAGTGCTGAGGGGGGTAGGGAGAGGTGGTGAATCCTGGGAAAAATGGAAAATAATGAGTATTAGAAAAGAGGTCATTACTGACAACAACTGCTAAGAATGGATGACAAAGGAGAACTCTATAATGCTGAAGTCACATAACGTCAGTAACTTAGAAGGTATCAAAATTAGGAAGCTATCTGCCATAATATAGACTTAGTAATTAAGAGTCTGAATATCAGTAGTAGATACACTCCATTGTTTATGGTTTCAGAATGTTACTCATCTGTTATTCACAAAGAGTTTTTACCTTTTGATTCCCTGAAAGGTACTGCTGGCCATGTCTATGATGCCACCAGTTGGTCTTGCCACTGCTCCAACTAAACCTTTCCCGACACCTTTGAAGAAACCCGCTGCTCCTTCCTTTTGAGCACCTAAAAAACATAGCCAGGATTGGATCAGATAAAAATGGAAGCAACTTCTGAGCTATGTGATAGCCAAAGCAAATAACAACACTTGCCTTTAATTGGCTTTGTAACAATCCCTGTAATGCCACTTACAAAACCCTGGAGGGAAAGCACAAGTAAAAAGTTATACTCCATATGATGCTTGTAAGACCATTTTGCTTCAAAAAAATTTCAGAGTTTTTTTTTTCTTTTAGATCACAATAATTAACATTTATTTCCTAATATTTTATTTAAACAAAATCTTTTTGGAGATTAAATATTTTATATGCCACATTACAATGTTCAAAAACACTTTTAATAGACTTACATGTCTATCTCTTTATTCATAAAATGTTGATTTAAAAGCTATTCCCTCACATATTCACAACCATACGAAATTTCTTACAGAAACCAGGCCTTTTCCTCCACGAGTGATGCCTTCTCTCAGGCCAGCTGGTTGCTTATTCATTGCTTCTCTTCTCTTCTGCTGGTAGTCTTCATCCATCGTCATGGCTGCCACCCCTTTAGCCATAGCACTGGTGATTTTGGAGGCAGCACCAGCTAGCCCACCTAAAAGAGTGATGAGTTAAGTGAAGGTTCATTTGTCACTGCTTTCCAGCAGTTGTGCTGTGTTTTCTGCTGCTTACCAACAGCTCCGCCAACGAGTGCTTTCAGTCCTAGTGCCATTCCCTCCACAAACTCCTCAGGACCCTGGATGGCCCCCTAAGGTGACAAAGAGTGGTAATAAAAGGATGAGCTCACTGATACATGGAATGTGATAGTGACTGAAAGAACAAAGGCAATGACACCAGCAAAAACTTCATATTCAGTTCTCAGTAATTTCATGACACTCAAAGTGTAAAGGGTACAACACAACTTGTTCTAGATGAAGAAAGGGGAACAGAAAAGATTTGTGTTCTGCACTGTAAACTGCATGCACAATTTAAATAGCATTCTTGATTTTTTAGAAAAAATAAAATTTAAAATTCTTACCATTTCTGATTTTTATCTCACAACATACAGAACAAAAATTAGTTCTACTTTGTTTTTGTTAAGTATGCATTCTTAAGTAAAGTGGGTAAACTCTAAATGTGCCATGGAAATTATGAAGAGATATATGACAAATTCTTTTCTATTCCTTAAGACTGCTGTGCACAATGACAGCACACATAGTAATTTATATAGTCATATACTTTTGTGCATAACAAAATTATCAAACATAGTGAGACCTCCTTATTCCTATAGTCTAAACTATATTCATAGTTTTTATTTCAAAACAGCTCTTTAAGTTAGGGATCTTAACAAAATCTTAAGTTGAAATTTTAAAAGGAAAAGGTAGAAAAGTATAATTTTGTGGGTCTCTCAAAATTTGTTAAATGCATAGCTCAAGTTAACAATTAAAATGTTTTATGTATTAAGAAATCATTACATTATATTATTTATTACATAATAAAAAGATCACCATTTTACCTGGTAAGGTTCATAAAAAAATGCTTCCACGCCTTCTGAAAACTCTCTAATTAAGCCAAAGGGATTTCCCAAAACATCAAGTCCAAGAATGAGTACATACATTTGCTTAATAGCCTAAAAATGAAATAAGATTATCAATTAACTTCATGAGACTACTATCCTTATAGATTACATAGTATACATCCAGTTTGCTCAAGCTAACATCTTTTCTACAAATTTTAAGGTCCAAAGCTTATCATTATTGCTTTTGTTTTTATTTATTTGATGTGTATGGGTGTTTTGCCTGCATATATGTTGGTGAACCAAATGCAAGCAGTGCCCTAAGAGACAAGAAGAAGGTGTTAATATCCTCTGGGCCTGGGGTTACAGAAGGCTGTGGGCTGTCAAAGAGGTTCTGAGATTAAAAACACAGTCTTCTGGAAGAGCAGCAAGTGTTCTCCAGCCTCCTTATGTCAAGTCTTCATTTGAAAATATAAGTATGAAAAATACATACTTGTGTCATGTGTGTGGAGGTACATATTGTATGTGGATAACTGTGGAAGGCAGATTTCAACTTCAGGTATCATCTTGAGGAACACTATCATTCTTCTATGAGACGGCGTTATAAGTCTAGACTGATGGCATGCAAACCCCCAGTAATCTTGTCTCTGACTACTCAGTGCTGGGATTATAAGTACATATTAGCATATCTGGCATTTTCACATGAGTTCTGGGGGTCAAACTCAAGTTATCAAACTTGCCAGGCAAGCATTTCAGTGACTGAGCCATTTCCCACACTCTACATTTAGGTTTTGAAAAGCAACTAGGCCTTACTGTGAAATAGATAAAATGATACTCTATAGATTCTAGAGTATAGAATACAGAAAAATTCTTCAGTGGTCCATTACTACTATCAGCATCTTATAGATTTCCCGGTGTCACAAAGTACATGGTAAAAGTGGGATGCATGTCCAGAACTCAAGTATAAAGCCTGACATAAAGGAATCTTTCTAGAGTTGAAAAGATCCACAGACAAAAGGTGTATAGCTGACTTAAAAACTCCACACTAAAAATATTTGTGCTCATCAGTGATTGGCAGTTTCAAGAAACTAAGTATAATGAATTAACAAGTTATTAATAATTTATGTGTTTCTAATCCACACGGATTCAGAAAAAATACTAATAGTGTTTTTTTATTTTGTTTTGTTTTAAGAACAAGGACAAAATAATGAAATGGTGGTAGGACTGAAGTTTATATGAATAAATCTGAAGAAAAAAAACCAAGTTTAAAATTTTGAAACTTGCTATTTGCTTTCCTAACAAATTTATAAACACATGCATGGACATACATAAGGTTTGACTAGCTTACATATTTCTATCCTTTTATAAGGTAATCTTATGATGGGAGATGTTATTCTAAAAATATGTTTCTCATACTGGTTAATGAGCACTGCTGAACAATAGGAAAGCAAGAGAGGCGGGGCTAGGAGACAAGGAGGAAAGAGGAAGTAGGTTAGGAGGGGTCAGCATGTAGAGCCTGGGTAGAGCAGCATGCGGGCCCGCCACTCTCCGATAAGATGACCATGTGAAAATACTTAGATACGTAGAAATGGGTTAATCATTAAAACAGAGCTAGCCGATAAGAAATGATTTCAAATACAGAGTCTCAGTGTGTTAATTGGGGGCAGGCGTGGCGGTGGGCCTGGGCCGGCAGGGAAAAACCTACTTGTAACAATCTTACACTAACCTGTTTTGAGTAGTGTCTTATTACTTCAGATTGCAGTTCAGATGTTGTACGGAACTGGTAGTTGAGTTCAAAAAAGGCAAGCCTGAAAACACATATGACAAATAAATTTATATGTACATATACATATACATGCATGGAAGGAATTTTTCAAATATTGATGATTGGTTTCATTTTCTTTAGAATTTTCTTCTCCAGATCTCTCCCAATACATTTATCCAATCTAATTCTTGGCACATTCTAGTGAGAGGAATTCTCTGATAAAATCTGTAACTCTTATGAAGACTGAGATCACAGTCATGGACCTGTAGAAAGACTTCCCAACTTTTCCCTGTAAAGGCCCCAAAAAGAAAATGTTTTAAAAAGCTGAAATGACTGAACGAGCTGCCTGGGAATAGCCAGACTTCTGTCTCTGCAGGTCTCCTTTTCAGGACTATAGTAGAGGCAGCAACTGGTGGGTTCTTTTTGCTGACTAGCAGAACAGGAAGGTACATTTCACTTTATTCTGATACCATAAGCTCTGTGTTCTTGTGATTGACTGGTTCCTAAATAGGTTCACAACTGCCTCTGATTTTCATGCTGTTTTTACTAAGCAAGCAAGTTACCTGGGAAGATCATTCTTCCAAAGTAGTCTCTGCTCAGGCATGTTGAGTTACTGGCCAGATACTCAATAAGTTTCCATTACAACTCCATTCAAATAATATGAGTTTTGCTTGTTTGCTTTTGAGATGAGCTCTCACTATGTTGTATGTGCTCCTCTTTAATGGTGTCAGAAGTGGAACTGAGAACTTTCACTTAAAACTTAACAAAAGCTTAAAAAATAGTTTTTAGAAACAAAAGAACAGAGACTAACAAAACTTCTTGGTAGCAGCATTTTTCTAGGTTAAAATTTGTTTCATTAGAGACAAAGATTTGCACGGCTCCTTTAAGGGAGGTTTCCTGACTCAGCATAAGCGGCAAAAAACTGCACGGATTTTAAAGAGCTCTGCTAACAATTTTTTGGTGTATATGAGAGCTGGCGATCACAGTGACCACATCTCCAAGCCAGCAGCATGCTGCTGGATGGCAGCGTAGAACAAGGCGGTGAGCACAGCTCTCACTGCTGGCGGTAAAATAGCCGCTGCCATCTTGGATAGACCGGCTGAAAGGGCTTTCATTTTAGCAATGTTGTTGTTTACCAGATAAAAGACTCGTGGCCAGAAAAAGATAAAGATTTAAAGTAAAGACAGATTCACATTAACAAAAAAACACTAAAAGGTTTACACTGTGTTTTAAAATATACATAGGCTTGGTAGAGAAAGAAAAAATAAAATGGTTTGAAAAAGACAGAGTATGGCTGGGTGTGGTGGCACACACCTTTAATCCCAGCATTCGGGAGGCAGAGACAAACAGATGTCTGTGATTTCAAAGGAATCCTGGTATGCAGTGAATTCCAGGACAGATAAGTTACACAGAAAAACCCCGTCTCAAAATATGTAAAAATAGAAGTAGAAGAAATAGAGTAATAAAAAAGTCATGTAAAGATGGAAAGCACAGAGAAATTTTGGATACTATACGCGGCGACTCTGTTGTCTTTAAATTGACTGCTGAGAAAATAACAACTGATCAAAGAAATGCTGCTGGATTAACTCAATTTATATATTTTAAAAATGCTTTGACTCCAAAATTTAAGCCTAAGGACAAGTTACTGGGGAAAAGGATTTCTATTTTTGTTTCCACAGAAAATGAAAAGCTCTGGATCCCATCAAACTAATGTGGTTTGATCAAGCAAGACCCCCTGAAGCAACGTCAATGGGACATTGCAACCTTGCAGACCACTACAGCCAGGATTTCTGGGTCGTCTTAGGATCCCCATGACAGCACCCCCTACCAGCAGGAAGTAGTTTGGAAAGAACGACGCCCAAATTCCCAAATATTGTTTATAAATGTTTGTTTTCATTTAAGTGGGCTTGGTTATAAATGGCTATGACCACAAGCAATCTTTTTAAAGGTAAAAAGGGAGTTATGGTATAGATATAAATACTTTGCTTTGGAATGGACTTTCTTTTATTGATACAATTTAAGGTCAATTTTATGATATGTATATTTCTCTTCTTGTTTAGGTATTGTGTTTATATAGCTCATTGGAAAATGTAAAGTATAATTCAGTACAGATTATGGAGAGTTGCCTACGATAGTGAAAACTTAGAGTTAAGTTAGTTAGGATTTCTAGATATATAGAGATGTATTTGAGATGAATAGGCATTCTTCAAACCTTTCAAAGACCTACAGAATATGGCATTTAAAATGGTTTTGGGTTTTTCTTGACAGTGAGGCACAACTGCTCCTGGTAACACCACCTGTATTAAAAAGGAAGATGGACACTGAAGAAACACATTATGGAGTTTGCTTCCAATATGGCAAGACTAGCCATTTGGGCAAGGTACTGCTCTTCTGGATTGTTTGACATTATGCTGTAGAAACTGGACATGCAGGACCCACAAAAAGGTGACTGCTGATGCAAGATGGACAGGGTTACTGCTTCATGGAAGAGACTGCCAGACATTCTGCAGGACACAGAGAAAAATGACTGACAAACTGTCAATACAGATGGACAGTTTAAAGTTTCCTGCTTTGTTGAGGAGTCTGGAGACACACTACGGCCTATGGGCTGAAGATGGAACATTACAGAAGAACTTCGGGTGACTGACCAGGCAGTGAGTTGTCTCTGTCATTTCTAGAGTTTATATATTATCCTTCTGTGGTCTTTGAAGGAATTGAAGACAGATAGTTTTGGTTATAGTTTCCCTCAGTTAGGATTAAAGATAAGTTACATATAGGATTTTAGACTCACAAAGATAGGATAGATGATATTTTCTTTAAGTCTTACAAAATATTAATGGACTAAATGTTGTTAATTGTGATTCTTATTTGATAACTGTTGTATGGTATATTTTGCTATGTTAAGGTTAAAACCCTTTTTATTTAAGAAAGAAAAGAGGAGATGATGGAAAATGTTATTCTGTAAATATGTTTCTCATACTGGTTAATAAAGTAATGTGGCCAATGGGAAAGCAAGATAGGCGGGGCTAGGAGACAAGGAGGAAAGAGGAAGTAGGAAGGAGTCAGCATGGAGAGTGTGAAGAAAGCAAGATGCCCGCTGGGCTCGGATAAGATGACCACGTGGAAATACTTAGATAAGTAGAAATGAGTTAATAATTAAGACAGAGCTAGCCCATAAACAATAATGGTAACGGGCCAACAGGATTGTATCAAATACAGAGTCTCTGTGTGTTATTGGGGCTCGTGTGGCGGCGGGACTGGGCGGAAAGCAGGGAGGAACAAAGAGCGGGACAGGACGGACGGACGGGACACATGGACCTGCTCGTAACACCTCTTGAATTCCTGAACTCTAGACTTCTTTCCACCTTAGCCTCTGAAATCCAGAGCTACATATGTGCCCCACAAAGTCTAGCCTAAAAATAAATGCTTGACTACAATACATTCAAACTGATCCCTTCATTGTCCATTTCACTGTATTCTGTCTAGTCACATACTCATTGAAAAGTGTTCATCTTAATGGCTTGAAAGCCCTATTTTTTTTTAAATAGCATAACGTTTAAGTATCCACTTCTTTTGGGATATCTTGATTCAGCCTAGAGTTTCGCAACTACATAAAACTGAATATCCTACATCTTCTTTTCTTAAGGAAATTAAAGATTATTCTTAACTAAGTCATTAAGACAGATAAATTCCTTGGTAGTATTTTGATTATAACACACTTAAAGATAGAAACTACAATCTGCCCATAATTTTCAAATTAACAAAAACTTTAGGTAAACATAAATGAACCATTCATCAGTCTTTAGATGTAAGTATTAAACATACTTAAAAACTACATCTTGTACATCTGTAAGGGTGGCACCAATACTCTTCAGCAAAAGATTTAGAGAATGAACAGGAATTAGTCCTCCACGTTGTCCTGTATCTTTTTCTTCTCCTCTACCAGAGCTCAGTGAAACACTCAAATGCAACTGAAGAGATAAAGAGATACATTAAAACACTTTCCTCAAAGTGGAAACTCTTAACTTTTACCAAACAGTTTAATACTGATTTCATTAAACCACAAATAAGTCTCAAAGTTACCTCAATATGACAAAACTTAATAAAGAGTTTAAGTCTAAGTGAACATAACACTGTTTAAAACTCAACAGTTTGAGATTCATAATTGAATTCTACTCCTTTTTTTATTTTTATGAGACAGGAACTGACTACATAACCCAGGCTATTTGGACTTGGAATCCCTCTTGCCTTAGCATCATAAATGCTGAGCTCACAAACACTATCACACCCATCTGCAACTCTATTGTCATGGCATTGTGTTGAACCTAGGAAATGTTGAACCTAGGAAATGTTTAATGTATTTATTAGTAACATTTACAACCTACATTTTGAAGTTGTTAATACTAACCACATATTTCCCAAAGTTACAATTCAATTATTAGAATTAAGTTAGCACAATAAAGCCAGTTTAAAAAAGCACTTTTGTGTGGTAGTGCATTCATACACATATATATATAATAGTGAGATAATTTTAATGTACTATAAATAACTAGTAGAAATTATGTTAGCAACTTAGATTAGCACTAGCAAGACAGCTTAGTAATTAATAGATAAAGGAGCCTGCTGCCAAGTCTAACAACCTGAATTCAATTCTTGGAAACCACATGACCAAAGAAGAAAACTGATTCGATGCTTGCAGTGACAAGTACATGCACAGACATTAAAACCAAAATCAAAACTTAGATTTGGGCTGGTGAAATGGCTCAGGAGGTAAAATGAACATAGGCATGACAAACTGAGTTCACACTCAGAGCCCATGATAAAAGGGGGGAAGGTTATCTTCTCATCTCCTATCCACTGTGACAAGGCAGGTCTGCCTCAAACATACACATCATGCATACATGTACACACAATAATTAAAATAAAACTTAAAGTTACATTCTGTGATCAACTCTTTTTGTATTACAGTATGCACGTGTGTATGCACACGTGTACACACATGGGAGTCAGAAGGTAATACCCCTCTGACTCTTAAGTCCACTTTGTGAATTAACTTATAACTACAATATCCATCATGTAAGAAACTTTTAAAATTATCAATTTATGAAAAAAAAGTTAAATAACAAAAGGTCAAGATGTATAGACCCAGTATGTAGGTGATTTCAACATTACTTCTAAATAGTAAAATATATTTTTTAAAGTAAAAGATCAATTCCTCTGTTATTTCTATCTTTAACTGTAAAATTATACAGCTACTATGCTATTACAGAAGATCATTTAGATAGTAACTCCCTCAAAGAGATTAAATCAACTTGTAATTGCTTATCTTATAAAACAAAAGTTATGTATTTCCTTACCTTGATAGGAGATATGTGAAAATATTCAAAGAGATTGATCTGGGATTGATCTACTGATGAAACTGTTTCATACTCTTGTTCAAATGTTTCTACATCCTTATTAAAATATTCAACCTATACAAGAAATATAAACACCAAAAGGACTTGTTTATTTAAGATACTGAAAGACAATGTCTCATAGATTGAAGAAAACTCCTAACACTCAGAGTCAGCATTATCTTTAATTGGAAGTTACTGCCTCAGAAGTAACTTGTATTGTTACTGCTGGAAAGTCTGACACAAACCACATGATAAATTTATCTTTCAAGTTTTTATTAAATGGTAGCCAGTTTTTCTTCAGGTGACTATAGATCATATTTTAAAAGAACACCAATACATTATAGCAACAAATTTTTGTGGATATTTGCTTCTTTTTATACAGTTCTATAACAGTCTGCTGAAATTTAGAGGCCAATAATACAAATGTTAAAGGAAAAGGCACTAACTAAATAATTTTGCATGGGGTAGTATTGGCTTTATTTTTGGTAAACACCAATACTTCTTTTCCAAATATGCACAGACCTAATCTATTTCTGTGTGCTGAAAAACAGGTCCTAAGAACTTGAAGTTACAGAAATTATGCAGCTAAAAAAAGTAAACTGAGCAGATTCTAGGATATGCTGGATAACATTAAAAATATTCACATGGGTAATTATAGCTGTATCAAGAGGCAAAAACATAAAAACAAACAAAAAAATCAATTCACCAAATACTGCCTGAATTTCCTAAATTACTGAAAAATAAAATACATATCCAGGAAATTGGCCTAAGGAACTCAGCCTAAGTACAGCAGATGCAAACAGAATTACAATATAATAATAGTAAAAATGCTGAAAGATACAGGAGGAAAATCTTCTTAGCAGAAAGCTCAATATATAGAAGCCAGTAAGATACATGTTGATTTTATAAAAAGACAGCAAGGTAACAAATACTCAGTGCTGTAATGCCACAGAGACCAAGAAGCCCACCTGCAGCTTAACTGTTTTGGGAAGTGAAGAAGCTATAAAGAATATTCCAAGATAAACAAATATGAGAATCTGTAGCTAGCCAACCTACTAGCTACATATAAGTAGTAATGGAAGTTTCTGAAACTGAAAGCAAATGACCTGACTTAGTTTTGTTTCCTATTGCTATGAAATAGCACCTCAACACAAGCAATTGTAAGGGAAAGAGGGATTACTCAGCTTAAGTTCTAGGTTACAGTGTATCACTGTGGGAATGCCAAGGCAAGAACTTAAGCAGGGAGTCCCCACCACAGACAGGCAGTGAGTGACTGCACAGAGAGAAAGCATGCTAGCTATACTCAGACCACTTCTCCCTTACACAAACCAGGACCCAAATATAGGAATGGTCCTCCCACAATTGGCTGGTTTCCTGCCATTAGTTCATGTTATCAAGACACCTTTCAAACCCTAGACAGCATAGGCCAACCCAACTTAGACAGTTTCTCAATTGAGACTCCTTTTTATAGGTGATTTTAGAGTGTGTCAAGCTGACAAACTAAACCAGCTATCACATGACTATGAATATAAAAGTCTTTAGCAAAATAATAGGAAACCAAATCTGCCTGTCTATAGGTCTAAGAACAATACCATATAAATGTAGGTATTACATATACTGTCAAAAAAGGAAGAACTCAAGGTAACCTAATACTGAAAATCATACCCTATAAAATCAGCAACAACCAACCAATGCCTGTTCTTATGGCTGTCTAACATCTCATAAGCTTTAAGAAAAGCAGATAGGAATGAAAAGCTAAAGCACATAGATAAAAACCAAAGGAATAAAACTACTTTTCGCAGATGATCTGATCTTACATACAAAAAGCCAAAAGAAAATACATAATTAGAGGTAACAAATGAACTCAGTAAGATGTAAATGGCAAAAGCAAATATCAAAAACAGTTGTATTTCTATATATAGTAGCATTATAGTCCCACATTGAAACTATATAATATGAACAATTTCACGCATAATAATCCAACAAACAAATGCCTAAGGATAAATTTAAATTACAAAATTTATGCTCTGAAAATTACAATGTATTGTTTGAAGAACTTGACAACCTGATTTTAAAATTCTTATTGAATTTCACGGGCTCAAGTTAGCCTAAATAATCTTGAAAAAGAGCCAAGTACTGGGCCATACCCCAATTATAAAACTCACTGGTGATGGTAACAATTAAGGTTGGCAAAAGGATAGATAAACAGTTTCAGGAATAAAATTATGTATTTTTCCCTGCCACACCAGCCCCAGTGGAGACAGTGTAGCAATGGTTGAGAGAAATCTCAATGGCTACCTGTCCAGAGGTTCGCATCACACATGGTTACGCCTCCTGGGAAAAAGTGCAGGTCCCTGCAGGTGCTTGCTTGGCTGGCTGTTTGGAACGGGTGCTAGATGTGTTTTGTGCTATAACAATAATGCTTTTTGATCATGGGTGTTTTGGTCTGTAAGCTCCACTGTTAGCCAAAACCCATAGTGCCAGGTGTCAGCCCAAGGCCTAATAAACAATTGAAGCTAAAGCTGTAGAAAGCAGCCCACAATGTGACCTTGCCTATAATCAGTCTACTGCAGCAAGGCTACTGTGGGAATTACTAAAAAAACTTCTAACTTCGGATTTTAGAGCCCTTGAAACGCTGACCACAAGCAGGCCAAAATAAACAGAGGTTCCCAGTTATGCACTTGCTTAGATGTATTTACGATCTCATACTTCAAAGGGAATTGCTGACATCTATAGAATGTCTGTTTAATCTTTAAACTGTGACCAAAGATCTGTTCTTTGAACTTTCTGTATAAAAACCCGATATTTTGAAGTAAACATTGCAGCAGTTTGCAAACCTCCTCATGTGTGTTTGTGTCTGTCACGCCGAAGCCACTCCTGACCTGGTCATCCGTGTCTTGGTCTCCACGCAGACCTGCTACCCACTGAGCAGTCTGCGGCATTTCCCTCAGCAAAAGAAGCCAACCATGCAATAAAGGAGCAGGCAGTGTCTCAGGACATGCTGCCGAAACAGCTGACAACACTTCCAGAAGAACTGAGGGTCTTTATGTCACACATACATAGAAACAAGACAAATGGATCAAAGTCCTAGCTGTAAAAGTTTAAGCTTTAAAGACTTAGATACACGTTAAAATATTCCCAACATAGGATTTAACAAATGATTTTAGCATGAGTAATAACAAATAAAAGAAAAATAACTTGTACTTCAGTAACATTAAAGACTTCTACACTAAAAAAAAAAAAAAAAAAAAAAAGAAGAAAACATTTGAAAATCACATAGCTTGTCAAAGACCAATTAGAATGCACAAAGAACCAAACCTGACAATCTGAATTTGATCTTGGCACTCACATGGAGGAAGGAGAGGACCAACTCGTGTGGGCTGTCCACCAACTTCCACACACATGCTATGGCATACTCCTACTTCTCCACAAGTAAATAAATGTTTAAAAAATACTATTCTTATCAGTTGTACAAACCCCAGTGAGAAGCCAGTTCATACCCACTAGGATAGTTAGGAAAATCCCACAAATAGTAGTTGTAGGGAAGGTTGGCAATCACAATTCTCACACATGCTAGAATGAAAAATGGTAAGAATGAAAACTGGTAGAAATAAACATATGAAATTATTAGAATGAATTTGTTTAAAAGATTCAATTTGATTAAACATAATTACCATGTTACTTAGCAATTCTAATCCTAGGCATGCATGCATGCATGCATACATACATACATACATACATATGAGAAATGAAAAAGCATAAGATAACAGAAAAATACGTACACAATGAACATCATCCTAGTCCAATTCAGATTTTAACTAAGTGACAATTAGGTACAGTATAAAAAAACCCATGTAATGAATTATTGGTCATAAAAAAAGAATGAGATGCTGATACATGTTACAACATGGAGAAGCCTTAAAAACATGCCAAGTGATAGGGATTAAAGTGGAGTTGAAGGAGAAATGGGGATGAATATATTTCACTGTTGACTTGTATGAAATTCTTATAATCAAATAATTATGAAGTATGTACTTAGCCAACACCACATAGTATGATTTTTGTGGATATAAATGTTTTAGACAGAAAGCACATCAACGTTTATACAAAATTAAAACATTTAATATGTGATGAGAGATTCTTGAATTTGACCAGGTAATGACTACAACTTTATCTACAAAGTTCTCTTTTAATATCCTTTCCTGTCAAAAGCTGCAAGTCTTACCTCTGTTTTCTCAGTCACCTCAGCTTTTGGAATAAGGTCTGCTATGGCATACACAAATCCAAGATCCAATCTGAGATCCATTTCTTGAATCAACACTTTAAAATACCTATATTAAAAGGTAGGAAACATTAAAACCTTTTCAAGCAAATACATTAAGGAAATTAGATGAAATAAATTAGAATTTTGAAACTTGGGACTAAAGGAATGAAAGCAATGAACCATGCTATATACTATAAAAGCAAGAAACTCAAAAATAGGAAAGCAGACACAGAAAACATATTGACTGTCACAAGAAGTTATGGAACAGACCATATATGATGTATGTGACAAATCATTATGTATAAATGAAAATTTTAATTAAAAAGCAAGTCTTAAAAATCTTTCATAGTTTTAAATAAATTTTTGAGGAAATTAGACATCAATATAATTAGAGAGATGGCTAAGTGGTTAAGAGAACTCACTGGCTGCTCTTCCAGAAGATTTGGGTTTGATTCCCCCACCTACTACAGGACTCATAACTGTCCATAACTATAGTCCTATGGAATTCCATGTTCTTTGTTGCCTCAGCAGGCACCTGGCATGTATAATGTCATGCAGACATACATATAGGCAAGACACTCATAAAGTAGAAATAAAGGCAAAAAAAAAAAATCAGGAAACACAAATAAAAGCAGTTCAGCCATACATACACAGTAACGATATATTATTTATTTTTAAACTTTATCTATTATCAGTGTGAATGTATGTGTGTGTGTCATGTGTACCACAATACATTGTGTAGGCTGTTCTTTCCTTCCACCACTATGGAGGTGCTAGCGATCAAACCCAGGCTTTAGTGGGCTCGTGCTACTGTCTTTATTCATTAAGACTTCTCATTAGCTCCATAATACTGTATTTTTTTTTAAAAGCAGGAGAAAGAATGTTATTTATCTCAGTGATAAGAAGGAAGAAATAAAGAAGGAGTATCACTTAGATGGATGCTGTGGTCCATAATCTGGTTCTTGGAATAAGTTATGATGGAAATCTTACTTTTGTCATTGTTTCTAAAACAATGTATGGTCATCATAAATAATTTAAAACAGAAAAGTGCATATAAAAATAAAATAATAAAGTACCCAAGATCCAGAAACATCTATTCTTAACCTTTAGTTATATTATAACTAGAATCTTCTCACTCATTAAGATTATCAAATATTCAACAGATTTCATTTTACCTTTAAAATTACCGTATTCTTAAATATTTGACTCACCTTAAATTTAGTTTTAACAAGAACAAAAATATTCAAATATTCGTAAGACACAAAAAATTAAACACACAAGAAATATATAAAATACTTACTTAATGCGTGATATCTGGGAATGTCCTGCAGATCTCATGACAATACTAACATCTGTAAAGGGCTTTGGTGCTGTAACGGTTAAAAATATGATTATGCTCATCACATTTTAAGGCAAAGGATAGGCATTTCCCTTCAATTTAATATACATGTAAGTGGAAAATCAGTGTAGTAAATCAGCAGCATCAATTAAAATTAATGACATCTACAAGGTCATTTAGTCTTAATTTCAAACCCAAGAACTACCTTTTTAGTTATCTATAGTCACTTTAAGGAATACTAATGACAAAAATTAATGACTTTATGTTAGAAGTATGGACTAGAATAATCAGCAAATTGTGAAAACATGTTCTAGAGTCTTGGATAGTTCATGCTTCTAAGGGAATTAGCATATGCATGTAAAGTGGTTAATAGATTTGCAAAAAATTATGAAGAAAATCCACTCAAAAGTGTGTGAAGTTCATGATATGGGGTGGTCTGTGGTGAGAACAACAGAAAAGGGAGGCAAAGAGAGGTAGAGTAACAGTGATAGGGAACAAAGAAAGGATGGCAAAGAGGAATCAACAAGGAAGACAGAAGAAGCATAGCAGAGGAGAGAAGGGCTGAAGAAAGCATCCGTTATTCTCATCTGGAGAATACAGAACCAGTCAGAAGAATGCTGAATCTGGGCAATGGAGAGATGGCTAAGGGGTTAAGTGCATTTGCTGATCTTCCCTGCACTCACACTAGGCAGCATACAATCTGTAACTCTAGTTCCAGGGGATCTGATGCCCTCTTCTAACCTCTTTAGGAACCAGGCATGCACACAGTGCACAATACACTCTCAGGCATACACATAAACTAAACAATAATAGTTTAAAAAAAATCTAAATTTTCTCATTGCTTAATTCAGTTCCTAATATTTTAAATATTATAGGTTATTAGTTAGTTTATATATCAGCAACATGGTTTAAACTTCCTAGTTCTAAAAACGTCACTACATACTTTTCTAAGTAACCTTTCCCTCAGCATTCACAGGATGCTCTTTTGAATAACTCCTAACCCTTCAGTAAGCAGTCATTATCTAATGGTCTTGAAAAACTAAACTTGAGAATGTTACCTTTATAGCCAAAAACAACAACAACAACAACAACAACAACAAAATAAACTAGCCATACAACTATCCCACAATCTAAAAATATATATACACACCTGAGTCCATCGTGATAGACTTTGGAGGTTTAATAGGATAAAACACGAAAGGAAAAATAGCACCATGAATTTGGTTTTGGATCTAAGAAAATGAAAAATGAATCAGTATATAGCATGTCACATATACAACCAGACTACAATAACAGAATTTCAGAACTAGATTCAGACTAGTCAATATATGCAGCTGATACAAGATGAGAGTTCACATTTCTATTGTCTCCAACTTCAGTCCCTCCCTTCTCTCATTCCTCCTTTACCTTCTCTGTATTTCTTTCTGTCTCTTAATCTCAAACTATCCCTCCCTACTCCATGCCTTTTTGCCTTCTTAGACACACAGTCTCATTCTGTAGCCCAGGCTGGTCTTGAACTCATGGTGATGCTCCTGCCTCACCTTATCAAGTGATGGGATTACAGGCATGTGTAACCCTGACTTATTTTCCAGTTTCCCTTTGTGTTTTCTACTCATTGGCTTCCATCTTGTCTTTTTCTTTGGCTTTGTGCTACATAAAACAGACCAGGGGAATGTACCTTGGTTTTTATTGTTTTGCTTTCATTTCCAGACTCACCTGTATTCTATAAATCTGAATTCTCAATGATGACTGGTGTGCAGATGTGTTATATTCTACTTTTAGTGCTGGGAGGTAATTTCTCCGTACAGCTATCACATGTGGTTGCATAATTTTCATGTCATTGCCACTAGGTGTTAAGCGAACCTGAAAAAAAATATTACCCCACCCCCAACAATGAGATGTTTCTTTTTTGACCATTGATTAAAACTATAAATTTATATGGAAGTAACTTTAGGATACAGTAATTTAAAAAGTAAAGTCTACAGAAAAGGGTGGAAGGGGCAGAGGAGTGAGTAGGAGCAAGGTATAATAATATATATTCGTGAAATACATTACTTTATATGCTAACTTGAAAAAAATAAAGCTGAGCATCCTAGTGCATGTCTGTAATCTCAGTACTCTGGAGGCATAAAAGAAGATTGCCATCCTCAAGGATATCTTGGGCAACACTGTGAGTTTTAGGTCATCCAGGTCAAAACTAACCAAACCTCACCAAACCCAAAAACAAAAAGAAAGCTTTTTAAGTACAGATTTAATGGTCAAATCTTTATGTTCATATCCATAAAATTAAATATTCATATAAAGATTATAGATTGGCTGCATCACTTTTTTATATTTAATTACTAAAACTGACTTTGATAAGATAATAAAATTCTTAAAATAAAAATAATCTTGCCTCTTGTTACTTTAAAGAATATTTAGTAACTGGTATCTTGAGAGAATGTGTATTCTTAATATAAAAACAGGTCAGATGAAATCTGTACATTAGTGTTAACTACATTCAATATATTTGGAAGAAGTCAGTTTCTTCTTAAAGTTCAGAAATAATTCAAATTAGAATGTAAAATTAAAGTTTACACCAGTATTTTTTAAATTTACCGGAATGTTATTGTCCAACTCAATAACCTTGTCCTCCAAAGGCGAAGACTCCGTGTATTCTTTGAATTCCTTCTCCAGCTTCTCAGTGTGTTTTACACTCATTGGCTTCCACCTTGCCTTTTTCTTTGGTTTTGTCTCCCAAACCACATCAGAACTTACATATAAAAGCAGAAACCACAGTATTAATTTATAACAAATAAAGTAGTGTATCATATAAACTACAGTTTTGTCAACAGCCTCAGCTATAAGTAAGCACATTTACAGTTTAAAACAAATATACTCAACTAATACTTTTTGGTTTTTATAGTGTTGTAAGGAGAAGGAAAATACCATTGAGCTTCCCTGTCATTCTTCATTTTCACTAGGGACTTTCAGATAATGGTAAACATGAATAAATCAATTTGACTACGTAGGAGGGGAAAATGCTTTTGACATAAGAAAATGTAGATGGTCTAGGACAGATCTGAAGACTTGGCTACCAGGAGTGGTAGGAAGCACCATATTAAGATGGAAGGGTCAACAGGACCAAATTGCGAAGGTGAAATTGCTGCAACCTTTAGGAAGGCAAAGACATGTGACTAGCTTTAACAAGACCTGGATCAATAGACATGTGACCAGCTTTAACAAGACCTAGAGCAGCAGACAACTGTGGTGCATGAAGAACAAAGAGACTACCAGCATGGAAGGAACAACCTAAGAGTAGAGTATAACCGAAGCCAGTGTGAGGCCAAATAAGGTAAAGCCTTTTAGGAACAGACTCTTGAGTTTTATTTTTTAAATATTATTCCAAATATTATTCCAAGTATTAATGCATCAAACCTTGTAATGCCTATATAGGATACTTCTTGCTTTGTGTAATTATTGACAAGGGAAATTCCAACATCTTGTAATGCCAATACAATTTCTTGCTCTGCTAACTCCGCCTTTTCACTTTCATATGTTAATTTAAACACTTTTGGATCTTCAGTGAATAAAATAATACGCTGCAAGCCTTCAAAGAAGGACACTAAGTAAATAGTTTTTTTCCCCACACTGATAGGTGTCATCATATCCTAAAAGAAAAAAGAAAAAAGGAATCAGTTTGTATCCAACAAACATTAAGTCTATACTTGACATTTATATAATGAGAATACGAATAGCTTTACTTCCTAAAGCTGAGACAGCAAACTAAATGAACACTTGTACATCATTTGGAGAGTTATCTCTCAAATGAGCTATTTCAGACAATTCATGACAATCCACAGACTGAATACTTTGTACAATACCTGGATTATTGTAAAATAACCTGATGTCAGCTGCTACATGATAATGATATTGTTACTCATAAAGTAAAATCAGTTGTTTAAGGACTTTTTAGATCATAATAAATCTAGTTTAAAGTCCTGTAAGTTAACCAACAACACAAAATAGTATTTTTGTTTTTTTACTACATTTTAACACTATGGAAAATATAGTATACATTAAAAGTTGTTTAAGACTCAAATTCACATTTTGCAATCCTTATAAAGCACTTAAGCAACTGGTACAATAACTTATATATCTACAATCACAGGACTTGAGAGGCTGAGGCAAAAGGATTGTTATGAGCTAAGCTAACCTGCACTACAATGGGATCCCTTGATTCAAAATGTAAGACACATAAAAGTCATATAGAACATCAAAAACAAACAAAAAAAAAGCACTTATTTTTCCACTTACTAATCTCCTTTATAAACACTGTGTTAGGAGCCAGTTAGCTGACTCAGCAGATAAAAATTACATGTAGCCAAGCCAGATAACCTATATGGTAGGAGAGAACTGATTCACCCAAGTTATCCTCTGACTTCTACAAGTTGACCTGTGGTAGGTACCCTTTTACGCATGTGTATATGCATGCTCATACATACAAATCTACACATATAATGATAATACATAGATAAAAAGTAAAAACAAATGAATAAACATTGTATTGATATCAGGTCTTTAGCTTCAATAAAACAAATGTAACAAATTAATAGTTAACCATGAATTCTAGTTAATAAGTATCCTGATTAACAGTTTTAATATTTAATTCACATTTATGTTACAATATACAGAAATTAAAAATTGAAGTTACCACAAAATTTATTACCTAGATAACACTACAAAAAATTCTAAAATAAAATAACTGGTACTAGAAGTACAGAGAATTAAGAAAGCAGGTATTTCAAAATAATCTAACTAATATACCAAATTTCAGACTTTATAAACTTCAAATTATTGGTATTATTTAGCTATGCAATGTAATAATCAAAAGATCATATAGGCCATTAATCCCAGAACTTGGCAGATGCAGAAGCAGAGGCAGGCAGATCTCCTTAATTTGAGGTCAGCCTGGTCTACATAGCATATTCCAGAACATCCAGGGTTATTTAGGACGTTACTGTCTCAAAAACCAAACCAAACCAAATCAAACAAAGAAAGCAAAACCTGCTAATCAAGAATGTTTAAAAATAAAAGACTAATTATACATGAAATCTTCTTGAAAACAAAATCAAATCAACTAAAATCCATACTGATAGGCAAGGAAAAATAAAATTCAGCTAGTACAGTAGTCTGGATAAAGTGGCTAGTGGTTACGAGCATTTCCCAACACCCATATTAAGCAGCTCACAAGTATCATATGCATGCAGGTTCAGACAATCTGACACTGGCTTCTGACATTTATGGGAACTTGTATGCATATATAGTACATGTACATAGTACTCAGGCACACATATACCAACACAGAAAATAAACTAAAATCTAAAAGAGTACAGTAGCATGAAAAGACAAAGAAATGTTGAATACAGAATATCTTATTTCATAAAAATACTTTTTATTGAAGAAAATTATGCAAAATAAAACTGCTTGTAGAGGAGCTGGAAAATGTATCATGGATAAGAGCTATAAAACCAGGGATTTCAATCCCTGAAATGATCATCATTTAGTTTTACAAGCTTGCCACTGAGAAATAAATTCTTTTTAGTTTAGGTACTTTACAGAGCTGAAGTTAATTAAGGTGACTAGTATGGTACAGAGATACTGAGGAGGTGAATGCTGAAAATCTTCAAGTATACCCACTTCATGACACTAAAAACAAATGATGATATAGACAAAATCAGACTTGCAGTTCTTGGTATTTTTGGAAAAGATCAAATGTGACAGTACTAAATTCGGCATAACGGCCACAAGAAAAGATTACACTTTGCTGTTTCTTCTAAATACCAACTCTTCCTATGGCTTTACATACTCCTTTAGAGAAAGGACAGACTGGTTACTGGTTTCCATTTCTACTTAGAATTTGAAAATGGCAAACCTAAATAAAATTCGCAAAAGTTAAAAACAATTTTCAATATTGCTTTTTAAAATCTTTGCTAGCTCTTACAGAATAGCAAAAAAAAAAAAAAAAACAGCCCTTAAAAATCAACTAGGTGTAAAATAACAACTGCATAAAAAATAGAAAGGCAGCTGAGAACTCCATAACGACCAACTTCGTACTTACATCCTTATGTGTTACTTCTCCATGGCTTTGCCCACAACTCCACTTCAGCTTTCTAGAGCCCACTGGATCAGCCCATGTGTAATATACTGCTTTTCCAGGAGGAAGGGAATCTTCTATTTCATTGAGAGAACTGACAATAAGTAACAAAAATATGAATACATTAAATACAATTGACACACAAAAATCCTAAATTATATTCCATTGTTATCCCATTAGTCAAGATTTGTAAAAAAAGCATTATAATAAGACTAGAAAAGGTTTTTTTTTCCCCTTTACACAATAAAAAGAGCATGTCTATATTTCCTTTCAGAATGTTATATTCCGTTGGAAAATTTATTCTCTAAGAAAACAAGAATATTTCAAGGTAAATATTTTTCTGAGGAAATAAAGATCTTCGAGAATCTAAAATTAAATTGTAGAAAAATATTCTAAAAGTACTACACAGGAATTGGAGAGGTGGCTCAAAAGTTAAAAAGTATGTGTAACTCATCTACAAGACCCAGGCTCAGTTTCTAGCACTCACCTCAGGAAACGTTTAACACCTGTAACTGTAGTTTCAGAAAGCCTGAAACCCTCTTTGGCCTCTGCAGGCAAGTGTATAAATATGGCATGCACACCCACATACACACAAAGACTAAAGTACTAAAGACTAAAGTACTAAAGACTAAATACAGTATTATGGTGAAGGACAAAGGATATGACTCCACAGATTAAGTGCTTGCAGCATTAGTGTGAAGAACAGAGTTTGGATCCCCAGATAGAGTTTCCTAAAATTCAGACTCAGAATGGAGAGACAAGGGAAACCCTGGGGCAAGACCAGACAGAATCTACAAGCTACTGGTACAGCCAGAGACTCACCTCAACAAATAAAATGAAGAGCAATTGAAGACGCCAATCAAGCACTTTGGGCCCATATATACACACATTGTATTCATACACCCACACTCATGGGAACATCACACATACACGCATGTACTCATGCACAAATACACATCCACAAGCACAAAACACAAACAGGCAAGAGGTAAGATTCAGTTATAATTACTAAAAAGGGTTAAATATTCCTAATAAAAGATAAACAGCTGGACCTAATGGCAGTCTGTAATCCCAGCAGTTAAGAGGCAGAGGCAAGATATTTTTGAATTTAAAGTTAGCTTGGGACATTAAATAAAATTCTATGTTTAAACACCAGGAAAAAAAAAAACACTAAATAAAAACATTAACATTATAGACTTGGAAAATGAGCAAAATTCTATATATATGTTCACCAAAAATTATGTTTTGAAATAATTTATGTTTGCAACAGTGCTAAAAATTAAATTGGTAAACGTGTAGGTAAAACAGAAAAGGAGCATGGAAAGGAATACATTAAATATGGAAGTGCTGGGATTAGAGAGATTATTTATCTCTTTTTATTGCTTCTTTACTATAGAATTAAAATGAACAATTATTATACTGTATACAGGACATGACAGACCTACTCAACAAATTCCTAAATATTCATAAAACCATCTTACCACTTTTTAAAAAGGAACTAAGACACTGACGGGAACCCCAATGGAAAAAAAAAGGTCAAATATAGCCAGGCATTGGTGGTACATGTGTTTAATCCCAGTACTTGGGAGGCAGAGGCAGGTGGATCTCTTAGTTTGAGGCCAGCCTGGTCTACAGAGCAAGTTTCAGGACAGGCTCCAAAGCAATACAGAGAAACCCTGTCTCCCTGTCTCAAAAACCAAAACAAAAAAAGAAAAATAAAATCAAATGTAAATGAGCTGATTAGCAAATAACTTTGTCGTTAAAGGAAAAATTTCATGTTTGATTAACTGCAAAATATTCTTTATAAAAATTTTAATCAAGTCTCATCTTTGATAGCAATGAGAATTCAAAGAAAAAGAAAACTAAAAATGTTAGCTATTTATTTGTATGTATCTTAAACTTAGAGAAATGAATCTTGCAAAGATGCAATAAAAACCTATGTATAGCAATTACAGTGTCACAAAGAGCTTCTTCAGTAGTCAGGTTCATCTTACAGGGAAACACCTAGGGACAGACTCCGAATGGTCAGGAAATAAAGACTTTAGCTGTGTAGTGTAATAGGCACACCCTGGAGAGAAATGCTTACAAAGGTAGTCTAGAAATACTTTCTTATTGAATCAACAATTAGAACTAAACATAAGAGGAAGGATGTGTGCATAAATGCTCTGAAACTAATTAAATAAAAAACAAAACAAAACAAAAAGCAAATTTGAGGTAGCCTGGAGTCACAAAGTAGAGGAATATACAGCTTTAGAAACTTTAGCAGCACTAAAAGACAAAACTTCACGGAAAATCTAAACAAATGATGTTAATAGCCATCCAAAACCACTAATATTTGGTTATGGTATTAGAGTGCAAAGAAAAGAAAGTATCTATTATTTGACAAAAAATTGAAAATTAGGCACATCATATTTTTAAAAACCATAAAGAACAGTTCAGGGCTGGGGAGATGGCTCAGTTGGTAAAGTGCTTGCTACAATCATGAGGATGTGAGATTGGTTTGCTTGAGCCCATGTAAAAGTTTAGCATGACATAAACCTGTAATCCTAACAACCAAGGAACAGACACTGGAGAACTCCTGGTGCTTATGGTCCAGGCAGTCTTGCTGAATCATTGAACTCTGCATTCAGTAACAGACCCTGTCCATAAAGTGGAGTGCCAGAGAGGAAGATAACCAACATCTCCCTCTAGCCTCTAGGCAAATACAACTGTCATGTGTACATACAAGCACATGCACACAGACAGACAGACAGACAGGCACACGCACATGAGCACACACACACACGCGCACGCACACACACACACACACGCGCTCGCACACACACACACACACACACACACACACACACACGCACAAGCATGCACACGTGCCAGTTGACATGTAGAATGAGCAGCAGGTGGCTAGTGACTTCAGGGGATTGGCCCAACAGCACAGAAGGCACTGATGGATGAATCTCAGATAAGCAAGGCCCTGAGGGCTTCTGCTGCTTGTTGTGTCTTTACATGTTTGTCGCTACCATTTTTCTCTAGTATCTGACATTGTGTGAACGGATGAGGAGACATTTCTACTGCCTTTAATGTGTTGAGATTATCTCATGGAAATATCCTGTTCTACTGGGAATTTCAACCTATGGATTATTATGAAGATGATTTCTCCTAAGATGCACTGTTTAACTGAAGCAATGATTGTATACAGTAATAATGTTAGCTTAAATAGAATTTGATGATTGAGGGTCTTTAATAAACATAATAAGAAATTATGATAGAGGTTAGCTTAGTGGGAAAACTAACACAGGTAAAAGCAAGATATGGTATTGTTCCCTGCCCCTGATAAAGCAGGGCTAAACAGGATAGAAAACAAAACCAAAGCAATGTCACACTATTCTTTCTTGAGGGGCCATGCAGCTTACGTTAATGATTAAGGAAAACAATTGAATCCCAGAAACTGTTAGCTCAAGTTTTTAAAATTTTAATGTTAAGAGATGTGTTCACAGGTTTTGGTAAACATCATAGCCAAAACAAAGATTTAAGATATTTTTGTTAAGAGCTTTGAGGTGAAAAGCTCAGGGAAACAACCTAAAGATTAGAAAGGCACATAGTTGAGGGACTCCTTAAGGTCAGGGAAAAGAACAAAGCAGCCCAATTATTATTAGCTGATGTTCCTTATAAGGTTGGCGATCAGACATGATGCTTAATTCCCTGTGACCATTTCTGCCCTCAGTTTCCTGATATACAAAACTGCTGATGAAAAGGTATGCACCCTGAGGATTTAAAGCAGAGGTGACTAATTCTTTTTCATACATAAATGTTTGGATTGTGATTTTTCTAAGATATCTTATACCTTTTGAGATAAATAATATGATCATTGGCCTTTGATATTGCAAAATAGAGCCTGCCAGCAAAAGAACTGGTTGAGAAAAATACCTTGTTTGCTTACACTCCAATCTATAACAACTTGCTTGAGTAAAAATGTATGTGAGTTCTTAGAACATGTTTTTTATTTCTAACATGTAAAATATTTAATCATATAAGGGATATGGAAAACATGAGTTTTTTTAATTTTTATTTGTACTTAGTGTAATCATTCACTTGAAAAATAGTATATAACCATATCCTAATTTTTATATTACTTAAAATTCTACTAGAGTATATAAACTGTAAGGGAAAAAAATAAAGACGAGAGAGAAGGAAAACACCAGGAAAGATGTAGAAGTAAAGTTAAAAGGAAAACATCAAAAGAGACAGAAGGGAAACACCAGAGTAGGACAGAACAGAAAAAGAATAGAGTATAATAAACAACAAGAATAGTAAAATGAAGAACTAAGCTTTGGCCCTCAGAAAAGCCCTTGTGTGTTTGTCTAGTAGCTCACCTACTCTATCTACATCTCCTCTTCAGTTTCTCTGACCTGCAGAAAACTTGTCATTCATCAGCACTCTAGATGAGGATCCTGACATGTTTGAGATGTGTGTTTTTCTATTTTTTGCCAGTCCCAAAGAGTTAAGTTTTGCGCCTCCTTGCTGGCCCCAGATAACTAAGTTTTACTCCTCAAATAGAAAAGTCAAATAGAGTGATAGTCCACCAACTTTGTTGGCTCCCCCTCAAACCCTGAACTGTTGGAGGCTGGTTCTCATGGCAGTGGTACTAACAGACCACCACAAAATATGTTTAGTGTGTGTGTGTGTGTGTGTGTGTGTGTGTGTGTGTGTGTGTGTGTGTGTGAGACAGAGGGGGGGGGTTAGCTGAGTGTGGTGGTTAATACACATAATGCAGGTATTTAGGAGGTCAAGGCTGTGGACTCTGCTGAGCTTGAGAACAGTATAAATTCTATACTAAGTTTCAAGTTAGCCTGCACTACGTAGTGAAAGCCCGTGTCAAACATCAACCACAAAAACAAAAACAAAAACAAAAAATAAATAAAAATAAAAATAAAGAAAAAGAAAAAAGAGAAAGGAAGGAACAAACAAACAAATGAACAAAATTTGGGGACTCATGACTAACTTGATAATATTTCTCAGCAGATTTCAAAATGACCAATCCATGTGGCATTGGCTTTAGCTCTTTCATGTGTCTCTGACTCATTTATACACACCAAGTCAGTTCTACTCCTATATAATTTAATACTGTGTTTTAAAAAGAGAATCGCTTTAACATAACTCAATAATATGGCAATTTCTTAAGGAATCATTAGAAGGAATTTACATTTCCTCAATTAATGCTGCTAATCATAAATTACTATATTGTGACAATCATTACCTTTGCTTGTACTGAATAACATCATTCTTGGTATGATTTATTAGTAGGAATGTAGCTGCTCCATCATGGTAATCTGAAAACGTGATAACTGTTGAGTGCTCAGCCAAATTAACTTCAGCAATAATTCCTCCAAGCTTAAAGGAAAGAAAAAAATTTAATGTGATCATCTTGCTAAGAATATTAACTGATAGCATTTAATAATAAAACTACTCATAGGATAGTTTGTGCCACATTGGGTGCCAAATATAGCAGGCTTTTTCTTTTTGGGGGCCACCAACTAGCTCTCAAATCATGACATGAGACTTAAGATATTAGTTATAAATGCTTGGCCTTTGCATATGCTTGTTTCTGGCTAGTTTTCTTTCTTTAACTTAATCTGTTTCTCTTCACCTACATATTGCTTCAGGGTTATTTTTCCTTCCTATATATCCTACTCTGTTTCTGCTGGGTGGCAGCTGCTTGGGCGGCCTCAGGCACCTCCCTTCCTTTCTCTCTCATTCTCCCTCTCTTATTCTTCTCTCTCCAGCATACGTTTCTCCTCCTGTTTATTCTCTGCTTGCCAACCCTGCCTATCACTTTTCTGCCTAGCCTTAGGCAGTCAAGGTAAAACAGCAATGCATCTTTACATAATTAAATAAAAATGCAGCATTAACAAAAGCAACATACCTTTACACAATTAAAAAAATGCAGCATAAACAAACATAACAATCTTTACACAATTAAAGCAACATTCCACAGCATACAAAAAAATAACACATCTTTGCCCAGTTAAAACATTCCACAATATCTCTATGTATGTTCACTATAGTATACCATCTTAGAAGAGTTTGATTCACTTTCTATGAAGAATTAGACAATCCAGACTTTTGTCATATCTGACAATTCTATTGTATGCAAATGAAATTTTAGTATATTCCAGTGTTTATTCTAAATGTACCCACTAACTTTCTATATAAGGAATTATTTTATATTTGTTTCACCTTTTCTTTCATAAAAAGAAATGGTGGCTAATTTTTAGTAAAGGAGAAAAAACGCTGGGAAATTATTTGTTACAAAAAGCAAAGTGTAACATACACACACACACACGTTATTTTGATGACACACACAAGATAATGATCCTGAACATCAAGAAAAAGCACTCACCTCATTATCCAGTCGCAATAAAATACAACTATCTTGCTTGTTAAAGTGTATCCTTTTGGATTCACTCCTTTCAACTTGAATAAGAAGAATATTGGAGGTATTCTCAGGCCAAAAGGGGATACACTAAAAATGTATTACACACATTTAAACAGATCTCATCACAAATACTTATGTCATTTAACAGTCTTAGAGAGAAGCAAATAAACTATTCTGCTCACACTTGCTGTCATCACCCTAGAAACCGCAAGACTCAAAATAGCAACAATACTCACAGAAACTTTTCCCAGTGAGAAACCAAGTATATTACAAATGATGTGCAATCGAAACACCCCAAGTGATGTTCCTTTAGAGTACCAGTTTCATACCATATTTTCAATGTTTAATTATATAACATAGAAAACAACAAGACAGTTATCTTTTCTAAGTTATGTATGAGATCTCTGGACTGAAGAATATACCAAGCTTTTTAAAAACTTTTTAGTTGGAAAGTAGAGTCTGACCTTAACAAGACATAATGGTCATGATCAAACATTTTAAAGTATTATAACCATCAAATAAGAATGCAAAATTTTAAGCTAGCAAAAGAAAATTTATCTTAGGTGAAACTGAAAAAGAAAAATTAAATTGAAAAATGTCTACAGATGTAGTTTTCAAAAGATAATCAGGAGTCAACAGTATCTATGGGTGATAAAACATACAAGTTAAAAATGTTAGAAATGAAGGTACAAAAAAGATATATCTATGTAGTAAATAAAAGTAAAAGAAAGCTATAGTTACCACCACCCAGATATATCTAAAAATTCTATGTCCAAAAATTGTTGTGGAATAATCCTTTATATAGTATGAAGCTATATCACTAGGATTGGTTTAATAAAAAGTTAAATGGCCAATAGGGAACCCTAGAAGGCAGAGAGAAAAAGGTATAGACAGTCATAAAATAGTTTAAAAATAATGGAGTATTTAAGGAGAGAGTAATTAAAAATAAATAGGCCACATAGAGATGGGAAATACACAGGGATGTTATATCTTTGAATTTTTTGAATGTTGATAAGCAAACCACAGATGCTGGGACACATGGGATTGTGAAGGGAACTGCTGAATTTAACCAGACTAGACACTTTATTAGTGCCTTAACTTTAAAATGTAAATCAATTTTACTTTGAGGATGATGTTAAACTTTTGTTTCCACAAAAAATGAAAGGCTATGGTTTCATTTAGGTTAAAGAAGATCAGGTTTGATGAGGGAGAGACTCCCAAAAATCCTGGATAGAGAAATAAAGAAATAAACCTAAAAATAATACAAGAAAGGTAATGTATATTTACCTGCTGAAACATTTAAAAAAAATCATCTTTGGTTGGCTTGTATAAATCTACGCTTGTATTAATGCATATATATGTGTGTTATCTTTGAAAGTTTGAGTTTTTTCAGAGCACGGACACCAGGCACCAATGAGAACGGTTGGCCCAGGTGACTCAGTCTCACAAAGTGCCTCTGTTACAATTTCCTCAAAGTTCTGCACCCAGAACAATTTAAAGGGTGCTTGCTAAGATGGTCCAGCCTCACAGATTATTCTAGCCATACCTTGACCATTATCCTTATTTTCTCAGTGTCTCCAAAGATACCAGTGCCACTAGACAACAGGAAGCAATCTAGCGAACCCAATATCCACATTCCCAAGGAATGGGGTGGATAGTTTTTTTTATTTTTTTTTAGGTCCTTCAGTGGGTTATAGATGTTTGTCATTATTTAGAGAGTTTGGTTACAACTTGTTATAGTCAGGAAAAAGCTATAAAAAAAGAAGTCAAGAATCTTTTTTTGAAGGGGGATATAGTATAAAAATGGTGAGATAAAAGGGTGGATTGTTGAGAATGCTTTTAAACAACCACTTGTCTCAAGTATTTTACATTGGTATGGATTTTTGTATATTGATACAAATTTAAGGTTATTTTTGTTATACTGTATATATGATTCTATTCTTGTTTAAGGTATTGTACCTATGCAGCTCATTTAACAATGTAATGTAAATTTCTAATCCTTGAAACTTTTTATTACAAACAATTTAGAACAATTAAGAAATATAGGTTAGTAGGTAAGTCTTCTAACAAATCTGTGGCCATGTTATGCACGTTTTCAAGGTAAAACAGAGATATGGTTTAGATGGCGCTCTTCAAACACTTCAGATATTGCACCTGCTTACTTTAAAGATGGTGGGCATCAAAGAAACTTCATATGGAGTTTCCTTTCATTGTGGCAAGGTTAGCCACTGGACAAAGAACTGTCCTTGCCACTATGGCTGACAGTATGCTATACAAACTGAACAAGCAGAACACACAGTAAAGTGACTGTTGAACTTTGCCAAAACAAGATGGCAGTCCTTCAAAATTTCTACTTCATAAAAAAGTCTGCCAGACATTCTGCAGGACACACAGGGAAGATGAATGCTGAACTTTGCCAGAACAAGCTGGAACAGTCCTTTAAAATTCCTGCTTCACTGAAGAGTCTGCCAGATATTCTATGCCTATAGGCCCAAGATTGAATGCCCCGCCATTACAGAAGAACCTTGGGTGACTGTCTAGGCAGACAGTTGTTTCGGTTATTTCTATAGTTTTGGAAGTGGCTTGCACTATACTTCCTGTTTGCTCAGGTAATATATCCTCAGAGGTCTTTGATGGAGTTAAAGACTAGATAACTATAGTTTTTCTTAGTTATGATAGAAGGTAAATTAGATACAGAACTTTAGACTCATCAAGAGAGTATAGATAATAAAACATTTTCTCTACATTTTTCAAATACTAATAACCTGGGTATAATGAATGTAATTCTTATTTGATAATTGTTCTTACTGCATATAGTTTAACTGTACTAGAGTTAAAACCTTTCCTTTTTATTTATTATATGGAATAATCCTTTACACTATGTGGAAGACATATCACTGTAATTGGTTTAATAAAAAGCTAAATGGTCAATAGCTAGGCAGGATTTTGGGGGCAGAGAGAATGCTTGGAACAAGGTAGAGATGTCAAGGGGATGCTAGGGATGCAGAGAAAGCAGCATGGGTTTTACAAAGTAAAGGTAGCGGAGCCCTGTAATAGAAGGTAGATTAAAAAAATACAGGTTAATTTAAATTATAAGAACTAGTTAGAAATAAGCCTAAGCTATCAGCAGAGCTTTTATAGTTAGTAAGAAGTCTCTGTGTCATGATTTGGGAGCTGGTAGGAGGGGCAGAGAAATCTGCCTACAAAAAACTACGAACAGACTTACTGAGGATTTGTTGAAAACTTACAAAAAGGTTAAGTCAGCAAACATGTACTGAGAATCAGTAAGTTTAATCACTGATCAAAATTTTTTGTTTAGTTTTTGTGTTTTAAGACAAGGTCTCCCCACTTAGTCCCTGATGTTTTAGAAAGCACTAGGGAGACCAGGCTGGCCTCGACTATAGGGAACCAGCCTCTCTGCCTCTCAAGTACTGGGATTAAAGTTGTCAATCACAACTACTGGCTCTAATTTTTAAAAACTGTTTTTTATATCTTGCTAGCCATTTCACAGTACACAGCCAGAAAATTCTAACATTTTAAATTACTGATAAAACATTTTTAACAGATCCCCATTTTATATTAAGGTAAAATATTTGTGATGGCTACAAAAAATAGCATAATTATCCCTTATTCCCATTAATACTGTTTTTTTTATTTGTTTGTTTACTATCTCTCAAAAACGTCAAAAATTCTCCTCCATTAGAGTCTGTTTATATTCTGTCTCTCATGCTCACTCCCTAGATAACCACACCGCTGAGAGGTCAATCACATGGACCAATACTTAACATAAGTTTTCAGGAAAGATTTAGGTATTATAAAATCTTAACTTGGTACACCTTAGGATGAAATAAAACTAATTTTTAAAGAGTCATTAGTTTAAAGTAGTACTAATTAACAGATATACAAGCTCCTCAAGGAAATAACTAGTAAGTCATATACAATGATGTGGTATTAATAAGAGAAAAAAAAAAAACAAAAGACCTACAATGCAATTAGAGATGAAAGACCAGTAACTTTCAAAGAAGTCATGGAATCACAGCATCATTTTCAAGAAAATGGAAACCAAAGATATTGATGGGGAAGATATATTATATTACAAACAAAAACAAAACCCCTCCCAACCTGACATAAAAACAAAACAAACAATAAAACACTGTTATAAAAGATAATCATCAATGCCAAGCTACCAGAGTCCAGTCAAAGAGAGGGAAGAGTGATAATATGAACAACGGGATCAAAACCATTTTTGGGATACTCAGACAGCTGATCTTAGCTAGTGGGAGCTCACTGACTCTGGACTGACAGTGGAGGAAACTGTATAGGACCAAACTAGGCCCTCTGAATGTGAGTGACAGTGATGTGGCTTGGGCAGACTGTGGTGTCAGACCAGGATTTATCCCTTGTGCTTCACTGGGTTTTTGGAGCCCATTCTTCTCTTTGGCGGGGAGGAGGGAGGGAGGAGAGATACTTTGATCAGCTTAGATATAGGGGAGAAGGGCTTTGGTTCTGTCTCAAAGATGTGCCAGACTTCCTTGACTCCCCATGGGAAGCCTAATCCTCTCTGAGAAGTGGATGGAGAGGCAGGGAAGGTGGGGAGAGCAGGAGGAGGGGAAGGAGTGGGAAATGGAATTGGTTTGCAAAATGAGAAAAGATTGTTTTAAAATAAAAAATGATAAAAGAAAAAATATTTGATTGAATAAATAAAAATTAACTTTCTTTTTAAATTATTATTTTTTCTTATACTTTCATCAAAACAAAACAATATCCAACCAACCAAACAAACAAAAATCCAAACCTTCAGTGAACAAAAAAGACTGATGTCATTTACCTCAAAATCAAGGCTAATAGAAATTCTAAAACTCTGCCAGGCAGTGATGGAGCACACCTTTAATCCCAGCACTCGGGAGACAGAGGCAGGTGGATGTCTGTGAATTTGAGACCAGCCTGGTTTACAAAAGCTAGTTCCAGGACAGTTCCAAAGCCATAGAGAAACTCTCCCTACTAGAAAAACCAAAAAAGAAATTCTAAAACTTCAAGAATATGCCCAAGGATTGATTTTATGTACAGGGGAAAAAAAAAGTCATGTTAGAATAGCAAATACTTTTCTAAACTCTTACCATTTTGGTATAATAATTCTTAAAAACTAGATAATATATCAATCTCAGTTCATCATTTACAAAACCTGTCAAACTTTCTGACATGAAACACAAATTTCACTCTTAATTTCTTCCAAGAAGAAAGCTTGACTTAACTTATCATATAAAGGAATTCCCAACAGCTTCATGAGGAAATGAATAATTTCTTGCTCTTTAATAACAATTGTACTACTAGTGCTATTATTTCCAAACTTCTAACGCAGTTATTTAACCAAACTTATTAGAATTGGCAGTGTCTATTATGCTGATTAAGCTATAGAGCAAAGGACTAGTTTTTAATAATTGAAAAGTCCTAGATAAACAGTCAATAAAGTTTCATGGAACTGAAACACAATTAGAATACACAGGAATTAAAACAGTATATGATAATTTAAGAATATCGAACATCAAAAGTAAAACACAATTATAAGTACATTTTAATTAGCATATATTGACTTTACAAATCATGTTCCACTGTGTTATTTTCAGGTAATCTATCATATTCACTCAACATAGAAATACAAATACATTATGAAATTTACTTACATACCTGCTCTAAGTCAAGAGAGAGCCATTTATCACTTCCTTCTTCAGCCACTGATATATGGTATTTGCTTTTGTTTTTAATCATATAAAAAGGAGTAAATATCACAATTCTGGTAATGTTAAAACTGCTGAGGTTTATAGTGACTCCAACCTAAGGAAACAAATTAGACAGTTTGAAAACTATTACTATTGTGAAATTATAAAATTTAAGTATCCAACAGATATATTTGTAACGAAAGTTTCTTTATCACAGAAAAAACTTACTTGGTATTCCATTTTCAGGCCTTTGCATTTAATGGCTCCATGACTACCAACAGTATCAATTGAAAACTGATCAGAGAGCTCACTATCAGTTACCATAAGCTGAACCTAGGAAAATAAATTGAGATAAATTACAATTTAGATACCACCTATCTTTGTATGGTATGGAAAGTTAAACTCAAAGCTTTGCGTGTAAGGCAAAACAAAACAAAACACTCATCTTGACAATGTAATAAATCTTTCTTAACATTAAATGCTTACTGTACTGTTTCGGCTAGATGTTTCTGAGACAGGGTCTCTTGTGTAGATCATGTTGGATATAACTTACTATGTATATATATGCAGGTCTCAAAAATCAACATTCTCCTGCCTCTCAAATGCTGGGATTACAGGTGCATGCTACTGTACTCAGCTATATTAACCTTTTTAACCTCAAATATTTAACAAATGTTATTTCTATCTAAATTTTATATTTTATTGTTCAGAGCACTAAAAACTGAAAAAGAATTCTCAAAATAGCAAAAGTTAGAAAAAAATGACACATACCTTATTGTTGTTAAAAAAGTGATTTGGCTGAAAGGAAAAGAGTACCGGTTTTTTATAATTAGGTGGATGCTTTCGGTGTATTCCATCTGCTTTGTACTGCAACATCCGATCAGTCTTATTGACCATCCAATATGGACTATGAAATGCCACAATTGTCTGACCAGTATTGTAAGTCATATGGACAGCAATATCTAAATCAGTCTTTTCCATTTCGGTGAGACAGGTAAAGTTGATGAAATTGATGTCTTGTTGACTAGGTTTTATATGAAATTCACTTTCCCAATCATGATTAAGATAGTCAAGCAACTTTAAGTGCAGCTTGGCTTGGTCCATTTGAACATTATAAATCTGTGAAGAATGTCCTTCGCTTAGAGTAACAACTGTGTTTTCAATGCCCTGGAATAAGAAGCAAAAACAAAAACAAACTTAAACATGATTCTGAAAAATACACTCCCAAATACACTTAATTCTTTCCACATACTACCCAAAACTCCTTTCAAGTAACTGCCAGCTAGTCACCAGTGTTCTTCAAGCTGTGACTGCTCTAGTGCTTGATCTACATCTGAGTGACTGCCCTTATTAAAAGACTCTAGATAAACGCCTGTAAAAGGCTAGCATTAAATGACAAGAGAAACTTCAAAGTGAGTTGTAACTGTAATGCCATAATCAGTAAAACTAAATTAAGCTCCAACTTATCTACTAGTTACTGTAGTTTTTAAACTAAAAACAACAACAAAAAAATCAGAAAGCTGTTACAAAAAGAAACTCATTGCCTGTCTTTTTTAAAATCAATGCCTTTGTCCATTCATTATTAATTCTCATATCTCAAAAAATCATTAATATTTTCTACTCACACCTTCATTACTTTTTAAAATATTTTTTATTAATAATAAAATTTAAAAATTTTACATGTCGATCCCAGTTTCCCCTCCCTCCCTCCTTCTTTCCTCCCTCACATGCACCCTGACCACCCTCCCCTCACATCCCCCCACCTCCATACCATATGTAGGGCTATGCCATCCAGGTGGGGGTCATGTAAATCTGTCAAGTCATTTGAAGTAGGGACTAGGACTTCTCTCCTGTCTCTAGGTTAAGGGGGTATCCCTCCATGGGGGATGTGTTCGCAAGGTTCTTTTGTGCACCAGGTTCTACTGTCTGAGGTCCCTTAGACTGCTCAGCCCTTCTAGCTGAGACCCATATTCAGGGGGTCTGAGTCAGTCCCATGCTGGATTCCCAGCTATCAGTCTGGGAGGCCCATCAGCTCCTCCCTGTTCAGGTCAGCTGTCTTTGTGTGTTTCTGCAACCTGGTCTTGTCCTCTTAAGACTTTTCTAGTGTCTTTTCCCCAGCTCTTTCCTACCATTACAGCAGAATTTCTTAAGTTCTAAATAATATCAGTTGGTTAACTTGTACATGGAACAGACTATTCCATAAAACAATGATAGTAGTGTTGGTGGTGCTAAAGAGGCTAATAAATGGCAACCATGTACCTGTGAGGCATGGTAGTAAATCCTTTATATACTTGACTAATTTGACTTTTCCCATGACTTAACCATTTAAGTTTTATATTTATTTCCATTTAATAAAATATAAAAATATTTAATCTACCTAAAAACATACGTTAATAAGTGGTAGAGCCAGGATACAATTCCTAGTCAGGATGGCAAGTACCAACTATTTATCATTATGGTAATTTGTCACATGGAAAAACATAACCACAGGTAAGTTCATTCCACATACATACATACATGCATACATACATATATAAATACATACATAACAAAACCATAAACATATTGTAACTTACAAAGTTAAATAAACTTACAATGAATAGATTACACAGTGAAGAACTGCTTTCTACGGATAAGCACTGAAGTAAAAATATTTACAAAAGTATCTTAGAAAAGAGAAACCCCTTACTTAATCTAAAATTGAGTACTTAATAGAAAAACACTACAAGCTTTAATTATATAGGTATTTCATTTGAATGGTATTTCAATACCAATTCCCATACTTGCTTCATAATTGATTATCCATCACTCAAACACACAATATATGAAACTGCATAAGAAGAGGAAAAGATAAAAAATAAACTATTATCAGATGGTTACTATATGTCATTTATTATATAAGCCTATTTATAGTTGTGTAAATCATATTATTTATATACAGCTCAGTAGACTTCTAAGGTAAATTAATGAAACATTTTCTTTTAAATTACCTTTTTTGAAAGTGACTTCTTTTGTTTATTTATTGTATGACGTGGGAGAGAATGCTAAGGCCTGCTGTGGAGGTCAGAGAACAGCTTAGGGGAATTGTGAGCTGTGGAGGTTCTACTCTGGCTGTGAGGGTCGGAGGCCCTAAATTATCTTTTTAAGTATGATTTTAAAATTTTCATTTTGATAAGTACTTATTTTTAGTAACACTATAATCTTGGTTACAGCTTCAAAAACTTTTGTTTATAACAAAAGTTAAATAATTCAAGTACAAGAAAACACGCAGAAACTATAAAGTACCTCTAAATAATAAGCAATTTTGTAAGGAAGAAGATTCCGAATGAGGATCGGTGGCCACAAGTGCAATACATATGGTAAGTCCCAGCCGTCTTCTGAATACACTGACAGAGAAGTCAAATTATCTTTTTCTGGGACAATATTAATAACAAATGATTTCTCAGAAAGGTGTATAGATCTACATTTCTTCTGTAGAAGTTGTCCATCATATTTTATGATTTCTTCAAAGTCAACTCCTTCACACATTTGATAGTCCTCATCTTCCGGCTTCAAAGAAAGGGATGATCTGCACAAAAAATTAAATAAAATTTAAAAGCATTTTTTAAAACCTTAAATTAGAAGACAATTGGTTATTACTGGAAAGAGTGCTGGTTTCCATATGTTATACTTCTGAGCTGTGAAATCTCAACCTCAATTTTCCAGAAGCTCCCCAAGTTTTATTTTGATCATGATATTCTTACAATCTTTAATGCATGTGTGTGTGTGTGTGTGTGTGTGTGTGTGACTCTGTGTGTGTATGTTTAAATTTCAATATTTTTGAAACATTATTCTATGTGGTATGTGAGAGTTCATGTATTTGCATGGGAAGAACTAGGGCCTCTCACTAAGTTTGGAGCTCTGATTTAGCTAAACCAGCTGGCCCACAAGCACCCGAATCACCTCTCTTGCCTCCTAATGTTGTGATTACAGGCACACTGAGAAACACAGCTTTTACATGACTGTAGAGAATTCAAATCTTAGTACTTTACCTACTGTTCAATCTCCCTAGCCCTAAGTGTAATTTTTTTTAAAATTATGCCATATCCAAGAATCATTCTCATGAAATATCTTTGTCTTCTACCTTTCTGAGTGACAAGGAGCCAGACAGGTATGTGGATGCTTCAGGCAGGCTAGACTACAAGGATCCAGGATGCTCTGTGGGTGTCTTTAATCTGCCTGAGACACATGGCATAAGGAGGCATGTGAGGATCCAGGCTACCTAGGCTGCATCCTGTGGCCATGTTGGTGTCTAAGTGCTATGCCGCCATTGGGGCCATAGTGTCATCCGGACCAGGGCTGCTGCTAAAGTCCACGATGGGTCGGTCCTTGGCCCTAACACAGCCTGGGTCATTGATTTCAGTGGTCTGTGGTTCCATGAACTAGGCCATAACCTGTGACCATGTTGGCACCTGAGGGCCATGCCATTCAGCGTGGCCCCTGTTACCACCTAGAGCCATGGTGTCATCCAGGCCAGGGTTATTGCGGAGGACTATGTCTGAGTCCATGGACCAGAGTCTGAGTTGATGTCTGTGGCTCCTGAATCATTGAAAGCCATGCTGATACCAGGGGTCTGGGCAGCTACCTGGGGCCATGCTGGTGTTTGGGGGGCCACGGCTGTAGAAGCCATGCCAATCTGAGTGGCCTGTGCTGCCACCTGGGGCCACGGTGACATCCAAGCCTGGGCTCCTACTGAGGTCTATGTATGGCTATGTGGTCCCACCACAGTCCAGGTCTGTGTTGATATGCATGGCCCCTGGTACCAAATGTCATAGAGATACTAGGGGTCTGGGCTGCAACCTGAGGCCATACTGGTGTGAGGGCAGTGCTGCCACCAGGGTCATGCCGATCTGGGTGGCCTGTTCAGGCATACAAGGCCATGGTGTTGTCAGGGCCTGGGTTACTGCTGTGGGCCATATCTAGGTCCATGGCCAAACAACAGCCAGAGTCTGAGCTGATATCCATGGCTCCTGTTACTACAGGGGATCACAGGAACCATGAGTGTTGAAATCTGAGGGCTGTGCTGAGCCAGCCTTGCCCCTCACTGGTCCTGCTCTCCTATGGGAGAGCTGAACCTCATTCCCTGCACTCAGGAGAGATGGCCCCACCCTTCATCAGAGGCTTACAAGAACTGGCCCCAGTGGCATGGGCATAGGAGAGCTGGCTATGCCGCTTGCCTCAGGAACAGTCCCAGCAGCCAGGACCAACCAACTCAGCTGTCACCAAGACTACAACCTGGACCCACTCTAACACTTGTCCCATCTATATGGCCTGCTGGAGTGTGTGAAGGGACTGGTAAGGAGGAACAATAGCTGCAGGGTCTCCATGACACAAGGTTTCTTTCGATAAGAGTCCAGTGTTGGGGGTATGCCAGAGCACTGAACCAGACCAATGACTCAATGCAATGAACATTTTGCAGATGGGGCTGATTTGACAAAAGGGTATACTGAGTAACACACTGCAGCTCCCAGTGCCACAGGCGTTAGAAAGATGGAGGAGTGTGGTGGGTTTATTGTTTGTTTTGAATTAACTTTGGAAGGCATGCTGCAGGGGTGTGGGATGGATATGGAGGGAAAAGTAAGTGGGATTGAGATGCATGATGTGGAATTTCTAAAGAGTCACGGTCATAATGTTTTTAATTAACTAACCATTCTTCCAGTGTTACAGATAGACCCTCACACTTCTCAGGCAAGCACTTCGTTTCTGAAGGAATCTTCTGTATGTATCCTTTTTTTTTTTTTTTTTGCAAAACTAGTTATGATTTTAACTATCTCTTATAGACGAACTGTCAAAATAATCTCTATCCCTAATTACTTTCCTAACATTTACTTCAATGTATTTCTAGTATTTCTATATTGCATGTAGTGCTACTTTAACTTGGCTTACTTGGACACTGATCCTTCCACATCTATTGTCTTTTCTTGTGACTTTCAGCTATTGGTGCTCTCGAGTTAGAGATAATATTAAATGATGGCCCTCTGACCCAAACACAAAACTAATGTGAAAACAATTCATTTTGACTATGCTACTTGTAATCTGGATCTTTGAGGTAGGAAGATACACCTTTAATCTAGATGTTTGAGGTGCAAAAGATCCACCTTCAGTCTGGGCTATATTTTCTGCCCTCTCTTTGAATGCTTCCTCTCTCTCCCATAAGCAAGTCCTAACCTTCACAGGCATTAGAGCCTTCTTCATTGGATTATAGTGTATACTATAGGTCAGCTGAGACACCCAGTCTTCTGGACTGAAGAATTACTGGATTTTCAGATCTTTTGCTGATAGACATTGTTGGGGTAGCTGGACCACAGCCTGTAAGCCATTCTACTTTATTATTATAAACAATATATTAAAACATATGTGTATAAATAGAAAGAGAATGAATATGTATTAGTTTTATATGTTTGTAGAGACAGAGAACCCTGACTTATATACCTATTTAACTGAATTTCATGTACCTTCATCCAGAGACATTCTTTTTGTGTTTTCATGCTTTCCTGTAACTTTAGTACTTTTTGCGATTCTTTACAACTGTCTCTTATCTTACATATTTATCAGGTTTCAACAGCAACATCAAAATCCAATTCATTTTGCTATCATACAGTGTCTTCTATTATTAAGAAAATACTACTTGGATAAGAAATTAAATAATTAACATATTCAAATTTTATAGAGAAATAATCACATGTTTACTTTAACATCTTAAAGCTTAAATAATTAAGTGAACATCTACCTGAACACTAGGTCGATGTAAAATCCACACAGAACAGTCACATAATAACTAATTTATGAAGATTTTTTTTGGCTGGTAATGAATTAATACTTAATCTAGAACAAATAAGTGTGATTATACTGTTTTCTTTACTGTGAACTATTACAAAATATACAGAAATTAAGCAGCAAACTATTACTTTCCATCATCCATGACTAAAATTAAAAGTTTTAAACATATTTTACATTTTATCTTTTAATGCAAGTTTGTAATGAAATCATCTTTAACACAAGGTCAGATATCATGGTAATTCTGTTGTGGTTGTGCCACACCAGGCCCAGTGGACACAATGTAGCAATAGCTGAGAGAAATTTCAATGGCTACCTGTCTAGAGGTTCGTACCACATGTGGTTATGCCTCCTGGGGAAAAGTGGTCCAGGTCCCTGCAGGTGCTTACTTGGCTGGCTGCTTGGAATGGGTGCTAGATGTGTTTTGTGCTATACAATAATGCTTTTTAATTATGGGCATTTTAGCCTGTAGCTCCACTGTTAATTCAGAGATGCCTAGAAAACACTTAGATATAGTTTCAGGAACTAAAACAGACACAGACCAACATTCAGCGAATGGATGTTGACCTCTGTGCCCCTGATCATAAAACCCACAGTGCCAGATGTCAGCCCAAGGCCTAATAAACAATTAGGGCTAAAGCTGTAAGGAAGCAGCCCACAATTTGACCTTGCCTATAATCAGCCTACCCGTAGCTAGGCTACTGTGGGAGTTACTACAAAATTCTAACTTGGTATCTTAGGGCCCTTGAATCATTGCTATTAAAAATTTAGTGTTCAAAGACAATGATTCTTCTCTTTACTCAGTAAATCAAATCTCTGATACGCTGACCATAAGCAGGCCAAAATAGACAGAGGCTCTCAGTTATGTACTTGCTTAGATGTATTTACTACTTCATACTTCAAAAGGAATTGCTGACATTTTTATAGAATGTTTGTTTATCTTTAAACTGTGGCCAAAGATCAGTTCTTTCTGAATAAAAACCTGATACTTTGAAGTAAACTTTGCAGCAGTTCGCAAACCTCCTCAAGTGTGTTTGTGTCTGTCTGTCAAGCCGAAGCCACTTCTGACCTGGTCATCCGAGTCTTGGGTCTCCACACAGACCTGCTACCCACTGAGCAGTCTGTGGCATAGTTGTCACAATTTAATTCTTTCCCTAGCATGTCTAAACTAAGATGAGAGGCTCATAGGAGTTGGCCAGTCTGTTTATGTGAAAATACGTGTATACAAATTGCTAACCTGTTTTCTGAGTTTTAAAAGTCTCATATTCAACTTCTAACTGCATGTCAGAGTGACTAGAACTAAGGTACATGTAAATTTGCTTACACTATTGACCCTTTCCTCCTGGAGCACTGCTCAGTCAACTTTTAGTGTGCTTTCTAAAATGGTAAACTATAGTGCAGAACTCTACAGAAGGTTTTATCCTCCAGTTAAAATTCAATCTCCATAAAGGAGTACTTTAAATACCCTGATCACTGTTTATTATGATACAAAACTATTAAGTCTTAATTTACCATAATTTCATTTATCTTTGCTTAAAGCATAATATTTGCATCAAGTTTAATTATTTTAAGTATTTAATATTATAATTCTATCCATAAACAAATAAAATACATATACACAAAAGATACTGTTTTTAAAACCATTTTTTAAATTTGTATAGCAAAAAATTCTACAAATACAGAATCCAAATAATATTCCATTAGATATTTTAAAACACATGAACATGTGAGTATGGTTCTGATGGAAACACTTCAAGCATGTAATAACTACATTAATTAGTAAAAGTATAAATAATGTACATTTTAAAATATAATACTTAATTTTTAGTTTTGAAAAGATACCTGGGTACCTTGAAATCTGGACTAGATATTTAATAGTAGACTGGATCAAAATTTGATAATTTAAGAACATTATCAATATAGAATCTGAAAAACAGAAAATCTGTAGCAGTTTAGGGCAAGAGAAAAGATAAAAAAAAACAAAAAACCCTCACCTGTAAGATTCTAAAGGTATGCTGAATTCATTTTCAGGTGAAGCAATTCCCAATAAAGTATCCCCTTCAAAAACGGAAAGTGGGATTGAAAAATGATTCTTAATCTGATAAAAGAAAAACAAACCATACTTAATATTAATGCAAGAAAAGATATTTTAAAAATATGTCCATGTATATATCTTAACATAGAATCTACCAGGCAACATTCAGCTTGGCCATATAAATTAGATAAAAATTTTTAAAAACAAAAGAAAACTATCCAGGTTTATATTTTATTGAAAATTACAACTTTAAGTAAGCCAACATTCTAGCATAGATGAGGGAGGGATTTATAAGGCATCACCCAACTGGGGAGCAATTTGCCACTGATGGCTGCTGGGGTTAGGAGAGTCAGTTTTCTTCACAAGAGTTTTCCCTGATAGGCTGCCCATCTTCCATTAGATGGCCCTACACAGAGGCATTAAGGATACCATTACTTGAACTCTGTGTGCTAGCAAAAAAAAAAAAAAAATAGTATCAAAAAGGCATGAAGTTGGGAAAGGGATATAAGGAAAGAGTATTTAGGGAGCATTTGGAGAAAGGGTGTGGGATATATATGCTCTAATACAGGCATATTTACATTTCCTATGTACAAAACTCAAACAAATAAAGTGATTGTTTGCAATAAGAAAAAAACCTGCATGAATGTGAAAAGGGAAGTTATATGGAAGAGGGTAAGTAACAGGGGTGGAAGGGAATAAAGAGGGTGGGAGTTATATAATCAAAATATGCTTTACACATGTTTTAAGTTGTCAAAGAACCAACCCAGTGAATACACACACACACACACACACACACACACACACACACACACACACACACACACCTCCCTCAAGGTTCAGAGAACACAGTGAAGGGAAGGCAGAAGAAATGTAAGAAATGGAGGAGAGAGGAGTATTGTGAAATGTTGGCCTCTGGATATGAAACTGTCAAGACAATTCAGCAGGAAGAAGGAAACTAAGTCCTCAACTCTAGCTCAGAGGCTAATGGCCAGGACAGGGAGTCATTTTGCGTTGTAAGGTAGATATTGACAAGCTCTTCATTCACTAACTGGAGTCAGTGGACATTTAAAAAAAAAAAAGGCATTAGGTGGCAGGGAGATACATATACACACATACATTCAGGGGAGGGGGGAGAAAGAGAGGGAGAGGGAAAGGGAGACAGAGAGGGAGAGGGACGGAGGAAAATGGCAGAGGAAGGAATAGGGGTACAATATGATTAAGATAGATTGCATACATTACATCTGTGAATGGTTTCAAAAATAAAAAGCAAACCAAGTATGTCAAATACAGCGTGTCAGACTGTAAAATGTTAGTACCACAGTTAACAAAAGGACTAGAATAGTGCATACACAAAAATTTTGAAAATCATAAAAGTTACAAGCACATTGAAAATGGAAACAGGACAGGGAATCCACAGAAGGAAAAGCTAACTAATAACAATTAGGATAAAAGAAAGATATTCAATATTCCTAGAAAGCAAGAAATACAAAGTATAACCACAGGCAAACTTTTCACAATGAAACTGGCAAAACAAAACAACTATACTTATAAGTTCACAGCCATACCCAGAGTTTGACATTTTACAATACTCTTCCCTTCTTTCTTATATTCCTCCTGTCTTCCCTTTCACTGGTTATTTTTATCACATTATACATGTTTCCATTCTTAACATATTGTACCTATGCAGCTCATTTAACAATGTAATATAAATTTCGAGTCCTTGAAAGTTATTATTACAAAAAATTTAAGGTAATTGAGATATACAGGTTAGCAGATAGCTATCTAACAAATTTTTGATCATGTTAGATAAGTTTTCAAGGTCAAACAGAGAGATGTTTTAGATAGACAGATGGTCTTCAAACCTCTTCCAGAGGTCTACAGAATATGGCATTTAAGATGGTTTAATACAAAGCTTTTTTATAAAAGTGAGAAACAAACGTTCCTGGCAGCACCAATCACTTCAGAGAAGATGATGGGCATAGAAAAAACTCCCTATAGAGTTTGCTTTCTTTATGGCAAAAGTTAGCCACTTGGCAAGAAACTTCCCTTGCCTAAACTGGTGACAGTATGCTGTACAACTTGGACAAGCAGGACATAAAAGAAGGAGACTGCTGAACTTTGCCAAGACAAAGTAGAACAATCCTTCACAGTACAGTTTGTCAGATATTGTAAGCCAGTAGGCCAAACAGTACAGAGAAACATTCGGTGACTGTTCAGGCACCCAGCTATTCTTAACATTTCTATACTTTTGGATGTTGTTTGCTTTGCACTTCCTGTATACACAAAAACGTTTTAAATAGATGAAATACTTCAAATAAAGTAAGTGATTTATACTCATTATAAATATATACGTTTAAAAGCAAGGGGCCATGGCACATGCCTTTAATGCCAGGCAGAGGCAGGTAGATTTCTGTGAGTTCAAGGCCAGCTTTGTCTACAGAGCTAGTTCCAAGACAGGCTCCAAAGCAATACAGAGAAGCCCTACCTTGGGAGGCAGAGAGAGAGAGAGAGAGAGAGAGAGAGAGAGAGAGGGAGGGAGAGAGAGACAGAGAGAGAGAGAGACAGAGACACAGAGAGAGAGACACACACAGAAAGAGAGACACACACAGAGGCAGGGAGAGATAGAGACAGAGAGATACAGAAAGAGAGAGACACACACAGAGAGACAGAGAGACAGAGACAGACAGAGAGACAGACAGACAGACCATAGTTTTAAAAAAAATTAAATAAATTCAACAATTGAAAAACTTCCCAAAAAACTCAGATTTTGTATCAGTACTCACAGTATAACCTTAACAACCAATTTCTTAGATCCACCAAACTATAGTTTAAAACTTTCCCCAAACACATTAAAAATTTAGATCAAGAATATAAATGCAAAAATTTTAAACATAATTTAAGTAGGTCAAACAGTGCTCTGGAAGTTCAACAATTTTAAGGTAAATATTTATACTAGAAATAGTGTTGCTTAATGAGTGTAATTGTTAAAATCTACTAGAATAAGTACATAAATTTAATAAATATAGAACATTATAGTGAATGTTGTAGTAATCTGTACTGTAAATGACAGTAATGGATAATCAAAAACAAAAAATTATTTAATAATAAAAGCTATTTTATTTTTAAAAAAGGAAATACCTGTTAAAACAAACAGGAAAAATAAGGAAGGATACCATGATTATGATTTAGATGCAGCATAATCAAGAGAGTATGGCATTGTCATAAAAACATACTAATGTAAAAAGAGAGTTCAGGAATAAACCACCAATATATAAGGGCAATGAGGACAATCTAAGGCAAAAATATCATCTGGTTTGCAGCAACTGGCTAACCAAAGGGAAAACTTTGAACCTCAAACCTTACCTCTACATATACAAAGGCTTACTCAAAATAAAAATGTGGTATTCTCCACACACCAGATCTACTTCCCAGTAACCTTGTGCTGCTATATCTTCTGCTGATTGGAAAAGCCAAATTCTATTCTTTATTATGTTTCTATGAAAAATAAGACTGTGCAACTAATGTTCTATGCACTAAGTGGATATATAGCAAGTCAGGTAGGAAGAGAATGAAAATTTTGAATAGTAAATACATTCACTACCTTGATGGCAATAAGTTTCTTAAGTGTAACTTTATATCAAAACTAAACTTTATATGCTATTTATTGTATATATCTCAATAAGTCTGTAATTTTCTTGATAGTTTTAATACTAAAAATATAAACGAGGTATAAGACTAAGCAAAACATGATGCATATATTTACAAAATACTAAAAGCATCGTATGAAGCAGTTCTATATGAAATGATGGTATTCCAGTGCTCATGTCACAGGAGTACTTTTACTAGTGATGAGAATCTTTGTTTCTGCAACAGTTTGTATTCTTTTGGCAATGACTTGCTTAATTATTATTATTTTTCCTCAGATAGGGTTGCATTTATCCCAGGCTGGCATCAAACAGACTGAGTAGCGAAGTATGATCCCTTCTGCATGCTGAGATTAAAAAGGTTTGCGACTGTATATAGTAAATACAGTGACTCGGAGCTTCCTACATCCAAGGCAGTTGTTCCACCAACTGAGCTACATCCCTGGGCCACGTCAAACATATGCATAGCGCTTCTACCGTTTTCCATAATTCATACCTGCACTGGTGAGCGGATTGTTACTTTCTTACTTCCTTCAACTGTCTCAATTTGACAAATGATAGATCTTTCAACTCCAGACTCTCTGTGTCTCACTGTATATAGACGTCGTCCCACTTTTGTTAAAGGAATCTTGTCAGCAGCAGAGTGGTTAACAGGCGCTAAATCAAATACAGACATTCCCAAGTTAATTAGAATTCTCTGTGTAATAATTTCATATGTATGTTATGCACCATAGGATTGTTTTCTAAATGAAAAAAGTTTTTGAATATAACCAATATTATGGGATATTATTTACCTAAATCCTTCAAAGTATTTTTATCAAAAATAGCTGAAAAAATTGTTTCACTTAGGAGTCTAAATAACCTAAAACCATCACAATTAAGAAAGCAAACAGTAATGGACGAAATATAATAGTCAAGAGTAATTATTGGTACTGTCACAATAACCACTGAAGATACCAAAGTGAGATACTAAATCAATAGGCATTATATAACAATTTACAAGTTACAAAGTACGTGTTGCTCTTTCAGAAATCCTGAGCTCATTTCCTAACACCGAAATGGTAGCTCACAATCATCTATAACCCAAGTTCCACAGAATCAAACAAGCATGTGGTACACATACATTCAAAAAGGTAAACATTTGTACACATAAAATAAATCAAATGTAAAAACAGAGAGAAATATAACATCTGTATTAATCCAAACTTTTAAATATTCACTCACCTAAAAACATTTGTAAAATGCATTATTTAGTCATAACGAACATTTGACACACCTATCACTGGTAAGGAAAAGCTGAGTAAGATCTAGTATGTTTCATCCTTACTCCAAGTTCTAATAACACCATGCTCTGAACAAGGAAAGTCAGAAATTAGAATATCAAGATTTAGTAACCAAAGAAATCAACCTATGGGAGAGGAAAATATTGTTCCCCTGTTGGCTTGAATGAGATTGTCCACCTCCATAGGTTTTAGCATTTTAATACTTGGTTCCCAGTTGGCAGAGCTGTTTGAGAAGGATTAGCAGGTGTAGCCTTTTAGACATGGGCTTTGAGGTTTCAGAGCCTCCCACCATTCTCATTTTGTTCTCTGCGTCTTGCTTGCAGTTCAAGGTATGAATGAATGCTCCCCTTGTCATTCAAACCACCATGCCTGCTGCCTCTAATCTACAATTCACAATCTCTAAACCTCTGGAACCATAAGCCAAACAAACTCTTTTATAAGTTGCCTTGGACATAGTGATTTGTCTCAGAATAATAATTAATGTAGTTCCCATTCTACTGGAAAACCTATTATTAATTTTTTAAAAAGCTGTTATGGTACTATAAGTAAGATTGCTTTTACAAAACAACTTCACAAAGCCCCAGAGAGGAAATGTATCACTTACTAAGGAGAATGAAGAACAGTTTGCTGCTTAGGCTGGTCATTGCACTGAAATGATCACTGTCCTTAGTTCGCACATAATCCATACTTAAACTCTCTTTATTTTTCAGCTCATATGATTTTGCCATAGGAACATTGAGTACACTAAAAGAATCACTTGGTGAAACAGATACAGTAAGTCCAAGAGAATTTAAAATCATAAATGGTGCTAGATCCTTTAGGAAGACAGCTGAAGATCCAGTAGCAGCTTCAGTAAATGCCTAACAGGGAACAATTGTAGTAAATAGTATATGAGAAAAGTACCAAGAACAACATCAACTTTACTCATTTAAGGATTAATGTAAAATATTTCAATATTTAAAGTGTCAAATATTTGTTTTTTTCTTACCTCAACTAAATTATTTAACATCACAAGGCCACATTTGGATAATGTAATGTTTAATTGGTCTTTAGAATAAAAACTTATGACAGTTTTATATTCTGGTACTTTGTAGTTTTCTTCTTCACTATCTGACTCAACAATGGACTGTTTTGCTTTCTTTTTCATCTAAAATGATAAATTAAAATTAGATATGAAAGAAATGAATTTGTTTTTAGTAGTATAATGTAACTTAGCTGCAAAGTAAAAAAAAAACACCATAAGAGAGAGAGAGAGAGAGAGAGAGAGAGACAGAGAGAGAGAGAACTATGAATTTCATGGGTTACACTGCCTGCTGTAGAAATCTATGAATCCCATGGATTATATGGCCTGATGTAGAAAGCTATGGAATTCATTGGTTATATGCCTCATGAAATTATTTGGATGTGCAAAGTATTATCGCAAAACTGAGAAAAGGAAATACTAAAGGAAAAAAAATTCTATCTTCTTCCATAGAAGAAAGAAAAACTTTGAAAATTACTAAGTATATATGGAACGTGCAGGTAAATCAAAAGCATACACTTAACAACAAATTAGTCAAGGAGAGTAGTTTAGTGTATTCGTCATGTAACAGAAAGAACTAGGTGCTAACAAAGTCCAATAAAAGTGGCAGAACAATGTTATGAGGGAGAAATTTGTAAGAATAAGTACTATTTGCTTCTTTCCAAAATTCAGCAACTTGCTGTCCATGTATAGTCTATTCTAAAAACTACCAATGAAATTAGTTTATTCAAATCATTGATCTGTATAACCTAAATAATTTAGTTAAATTAAACCATTCAAATATAACATGCCAGACATGACAAGTTGATGATTTAGGTTGTTATTTTATTTTACTATTTTTTCCTTGGTTTTTCAAGACAAGATTTTTTAGGTAGCTCTGGATGTCCCTGGATTTTGTTCTGCAGACCAGGCTGGCCTCAAACTCAAGAGTTAATTTTACTGCACTGAAATTTGTCTACAAGTCTACAAGTTGACTCCATCATTAGGATAGAAACATGGGGTAAGTTAAGATAATGCCTTTAATTTTTTCTGCTTAAAGGCACTGATTCTCAGGATTACATAAATTAACAATATATTTCAAGCAAATAACATACAATCTTCAATAGATTATAGAGAGGATGAACTAGTAGAGAGGAAGAAAGGAGAGGATAAGGGAGGAGAGGATAAGGGAGAAAGGGGGAAGTAGCAGGGTATGAAAAAGGAAAGGGATGGAAGGGAGTGAGGAAAGAAGGATGGAAGGAAGGAAGGGAGGGAGGAAGGAAGGAAGGAAGGAAGGAAGGAAGGAAGGAAGGAAGGAAGGAAGGAAGGAAGGAAGGAAGTCCATCCATTCACAGAACAAAAGAATATCTCCACAGTGTGAGGTAACAGTTAAGAATGGGATCTCTGATGTTCAGTCTCAGGTCACAACTTTTACTTTCCCTTTTACATTTCTGGTACTGCAAGGGGTTGGAGCCATGGCTCCCTGGTTAAGAGCACATTCTATCTTGCAGCAGACCTGAGTCTGACTCCCAGGCCCCACATGGTGGCACATGAGGCAGGCATACACGCAGGAAAACAATCACACATATACAAATACGTTAAAGTGCATAATGTAGTATGGATATCCTCAATAACTTTGGAAAGCTTCTTTGTTCTAAACTCTTTTTCAGTCTTCAAGCATACTTTGAGGATGTATGTAATAATGAAGTTACATATACACAGAGAGAGAGAGAGAGAGAGAGAGAGAGAGAGAGAGAGAGAGAGAGAGAGAGAGAGAGGAGGGAGGGAGGGAGGGAGGGAGGGAGAGAGGGAGGGAGGGAGGGAGAAGCAAAGCATATATGGAGAAACTACGTATTATAATTTTTCTGTAAAGGCAAAACTTCTTTAAGAAAATGACACACACATACATACCTTGATTCCAAGATTCCATGGTCTAAAGTCATCAGTCTGATCAATTTCTAAAGGTTCCAGTAAAGGTTCCCAAACACCAAACATTTCATTATAATAGTGAACCTAAAAAGAAAATTTTCAGTTTTTTAAATAAAGCACTCTACTATCTAAAATGACACCATGCCTGTACTATTTCTTTTATATAAGAAATATTCCACATGTCAATTAATAGTTTTCTATATACACTCATTACATACTTTCTTCATCTGGCTTAGAGACCAAATTCTATCTTCACATTTTAGTACAATCCCATTTATATATATTTATTTATTTACAGATGTGTACACATATTTCAATCAGACAGCACTTGTATGAGTCAGCTCTTTCTTTTTCTATCACATGGGTCCCAGGAATTAAATCTCGTTGCAGGCATGGCGGTGAGTATCTTTATCCACTGAACCTTCTTGCATACCCTACAACCCTTCCTAAATTATCTTTCCTTGGCCTGTCTCCTGAACCAGGCAGCAAATCCTGCATTCATCTATCACATACAACTGACAATTGAAAACATGCCAATCTACCAGTGACTAAAATCCCTTCATGGAGGTCTCCACAAGATTCAAAGTTGGTGGTATCATGGTGAGCTGTCTACATTCCACATGAATTTAGTGTTTGAATGCACTGCATAAAGTCCAGTACAAAATACAAATGATTCTAAACATAATTTGAAAATCGGCAGTGTAGTCATAATCCATTACAATTGTATTACTACATAATTCTGTATCGTTTCATGTAAAAATAGCTTTTAAATATCCACCTGCACTCTTCTAAGGTAGACTACAAGACTTTTTCAAAAAATACAAAGTACAATAATTTTAAGTATCATTGGAGATGACTGTATATTTTTTTTTTCTGCAGTGCTGGTATTAAAATTAGAGCTACATACACATTAGGTATAAATCCTATCACTAACCTATATCCCTAGCCTCTTTTTAAAATTAATTTTATCTGAACTATCCATGGGAATAATTTTATAAATTCTGAGGAAAAGGTTTACTTTGATTCTTTTTTTTTTTTCTCTTTAAAAAATGTGGGAGGGTTTGGGATTAGAGTCCAATGTCTCACACACACTAAGCAACCACTCTACACTTCAAGTACACCCTCAGTATTAAAACCCGAAAGAGCTTAACTCAGGTATTCATGAATTTAATCTACCTTCCAAAGAGAAAATTCCAATTTTAGATCTTAAACATCAGAATTTTTAATCTTAACTATCTGTTGATAGAAAAGTTTTTTTATATATACATATATCTGTCTGTGTGACTGTTATGTGTGCGCCTGTGCCCAGAGGCCCAAAAAGGATGTTAGATTCCCGAGAGGTGGTAAGGCAGAGTTGCAGGTCACTGTGAGCTGCCTGATGTAAACTCTGGGAACAGTCCCTGGTCTCTGGAAGACCAAGAAGCCCCTAAGTGATGGGGAAAGTCCTTCTGTATATATGTTTCTAATATTGGTTGATGAATAAAACACTGTTGGCCAATAGGTATGAAGATAGGCAAGACTAGAAGAGTATTTGCAATAAACTTATTTAAAAAGTGATACAAGATCTCAGAATATTCTATGTGAAACATCATAAACCTGAAAAATTGTATATACACTTACCTCCAACTCAAGCTGACAGTGGAGATTTATTAAAGTACTCCAGTTTTTGCTTTCCCCCAAAAGACGTGACTTTGCCAACAGCATTGGCACTGTTCTATGACCAATTCCAGCTTCAAGAACTATAAAAATAGAATCAATATTCAAGTTCAGTGTCTCTCCTCCCAGCATCAATTCACTTGTGGGAACTACTTTTTCTGTTTCATTTGATTCCTCAAGGAACCACATTTTCAGACTCTTAGTATCCTTCTTGTCCCATAAATGTGCTATAGAAGAAGTGTTTGCTTCTGGGACGGTTTCCTTAGTTGTATAAAGTGCAGAAGTAATAGTTATTATGGTATTTATGATAACTGGTGAAACCTGAAAGAAGAAAACAATGTAAAAATGGGTTACATACATTTGCTAAATGAACATCAAGAATTAAGGCCAAACTAGAGAAGCACTACAGGACAACAGATTTAATTTTCTTAATTTTTGCCCACCATAATTTTCAACTAAAAAATTTTTAGATAAATCTGTATTTATAAATCTTATTACTATTACACCAAGTAAATATGTCTGCAATTACATGTATCCTAGGTATCAACTACAAAAGGTGTATGAAATAAAATAGAGCATTCATCATAAAATTTACAATAATGTCTTATAAACTTAATATATATATATATGTCTAAAAAATTATTCATTTTGTGAGCCAGGGGTCTAAGCCAGGCTGGCTTAGACCTCAGTGTTCTTTCAGGCAGGCCTGGAACTTACAATTCTTATCTTTAGCCTCTTGAGCAACTAAGACAGATCTACCATCAATTTAATTTTAAATGTTTATGTTTTAACTTACCTTGAGTGTAAGAGATTTTATTGATATGTCAATCATTTGTGGATCTGTTCGTATCTGAGTAGCCTGATAAAATAAGTCACAAGGTTGTAAAACCTATAAAATACAAAACATTATTAAACTGATAATTAAGTTAAAATGTTTCTCTTAAAGTCTTTCCTAGTAATAAATAATTACATTTAAAAGAAAACAATTGCCGGGTGGTGATGGCGTATGCCTTTAATTCCAGCACTTGGGAAGCAGAGGCAAGTAGATCTCTGTGAGTTCGAGTCCAGCCTGCTCTACAAGAGCTAGTTCCAGGACAGTCTCTAAAGCCATAGAGAAACTCTGTCTCAAAAAACAAATAAAAGTAAACAATCAAAACTATATAGAAAATGAATCAATATACTATTATTTGCTATAAAAGACAAAGTATGGCTCCAGTAAAAACTATCTGACAATTCCCATGAATCATCACTTGACTCTAAGAATTTTAGAGCTTTAATGGCATAATGCTGGCATGTTTTTCCTGGCAGGGTCCTTAGGCAGCACATGTTATCACATGTCAATAGATAAGGAGTATATACACACACTCACCCTACCTTAACAATTAAAAAATATGCTAAATATCTGAAAAACATAGGAAGCTCTTGCTATGTCATTTACTTTAGCAAAAGTCTATCATACTATCTATTCCACAGTAAAACAGGTGTGAAAAGGCCAATATTATAGGAAAAGCAAAAACTACAAAACAGTAAGAAAAATAATAAGTATAAATAATCACTAAGAAATTCTGAGATTATAAATGAACTTTTCTAATGATGGAAAGTAGAACTGTAACCACTAGACTTGATAGTCAATTCTCTCCCAAGTGATATTTCACTGGGTCCAAAGTTTCCTAAGGGTCTCATTCTAATATAACCCAAGTCCCGAATCTCTTCATAGATCTAATGAGATCTCGTTATTTATCTCCATCTGTACCTTCCTTTTATTCTAAATGCAAAATCTCCATTATCTTTTACCAATTGCTGGACATAGGGTTAGGTGTGACTTTAGGGGAACTTTTCTCTGGAACTGTAATGCTGAGGATGGGTAATCTACCCCAACTATTAATAATAAACAATGGTGAGAAAGTACAAGGGACAATAGTTATAGGTAAACTCAAAGAGATTCTTAAATCAAGCTGAGCAAACAATTTTCTTGATTCAATTTCTAATCGTAGGAATAATTCTTTTTATCTCTCTGTTATACCCTCTAAATCATCCTCTATCCCCTTTTATTAAGAGGTAATATAAACCTACAGCCTACTTCCTATGAAATCCTGAAGATTCAAGAGTCTCTCTCTTAATTTTGTACCTTCATCTTCTATCTGTCCAAGGTGGCAGTGCTTCTGATAAAATAATTTAAACAGGAATCTTAAAGGCTTTATGTGTATTCCATGAAGATTCACTCCTTAAGGTAAAAAGTCACATCTACTGATCATTTTGAGATTATGTTAAGCTAAGTAAGGGCACATTTTATGCTTCTAGGAGATTTGATTGGATTGAGATTAACCCTGAAGGGTTAATGACTAAGAAATTCAGGACAGGAGAGATGGCTGATATCACCATGTAGGTTGTTAGGCTATGGGATGTTTCTGATAATAGGATCAAGATATCTCCAGTGATATCTACCACTGTGAGATGTAGGCAAACTGACTTGCATATGGAATCTTCCAATCCCAAATCACCACTCTACCCTACAAAATATCCAAGCTTCCCTCCAATACACATCCTGTCACACATGCAAAGTCTTTACTCTCAGAGAAACTACGGCCCTTCAGTTGTTCTGAGTTAAGAATACCTGTTTTTGAAGATGCCTGTCCACTTTCTTTCATTTCCATACACATCAACTTTAGTAAGTAACACACTCTAATATTCTAAAAGCAACTTTTGTGCTTATTATCATTTTACATTTTGGAACTTTTAGCAAAAGACTAATGACTTTTATACAGTCATTTCTCTATACTGTACCTTTACACTTTGAACATCCATTTATGATTTTCAGATGTTTAAGCAACTTGAAAAGGCTGAAAATTATCTAAAGCAGTAACTCCTGTTTTTTCTGTTTAAATCTCCCCTCCCCTCAGCATTTTGTTGTTCACAGCAAGAAATCAGGCAACTTACAGATTTCCCTAACTGTAGATACAATAAGAATGTCACAAGTTACACTTTCAAAATAACAAAAATTTTATATATATATAAGCAAGTTTTCTGCCATGCAGTTCATTTTCCCTGAACTTTCCTACACCATATTCTTTAATACTTTTTTGGGGGGGAGGGCAGTGCTCTTAATGAATGTTCTACCAAGAATGATTTTTGCTTCAGCAGTAAGCATCTCATTACCATGTTCCTAGAAAGAGAGGTGTATCTCTAGCATGGTTAACACCAGGGGAGGACAGGCTTCATGTTTAACAGCAGACTATTTCATATCCTAATGTTTAACACTCAAGATCAATACTTCTGTAAAGTCAAAGTTATCTATTCTTTATTGATTGGATGAGCAAGGAGTAGGAATGCGATGTTAGACTCCAGTTGCAGTTTAGATCATAGTATTTGCAACTGCCCTTCTACTTTCACAGTACTGGATTGGTTCACAGGTATTGTGTAAACATGTACCAATCTGGTCTTAAACTTATTGAATCAGTCCATAAGCAGGGGCCTGATGTTTTATGCTGCTAGGCTTTTGCTCAGGTCAAGAGGTCGTGGACCTTCTTCCCATCTGCCTTTCTATGATGGAGTCTGTCTAACTCCTAGTCCTTCAAGATCATACAGCTATATCCATGCCAAAAGGGAATGATGAATGCAAGATTATACCATAATCTAAAGAGAATTGAATATAGACTCCACTTTCTGTTTTCGCTTTTTTTTTTTAGTAATGATTGAGAACTATAACAGTCAATTTTTTATCATAATCATAAATAGATATTTACTTAAAACTAACTGGGTAAGGCAGTACATTCTAGCACTCAGAAAGCTACAGCAGGAGACCTGTGAGATCAAGACCACCCTGGGCTATGTGGTAAGATCCTCCTAAAATATAAGTTTTTTATTTTTAGTTGGTAATATTAGGAGTATATGCTTTTATTCTTCCTTTAGCAGGCTAAAAATTGCATGGGTATATTTAAGATTATTGAGTCTTTGACGAGTTTTGAAGACGAAGAGTATAAAATTCACAGGCTGGAGGAACAGAACAGTGGAAGAGTACTTGCCTAGTACTTAATTTCACTTCCAACACTGGAAAACCCAGTGGAAAACATGCTAGAGAGTAAAATCCACATATCAAGTATGTAAAACCAAATGGTGCAAAAACAGAGAAAATAATAAGTAAAAACACATTATTTGAGGAAAAAAAAACCCATCCCAAATTAAAATAAAACTGAAGCAATACAAACTAAAATAAGCTTAACTTAAAGATCAAATAGCATCTCCATACTAACATAGAGAACCTCAAAGTAAAATGATATATGAAGCTAATTCCTTAGAGCATTCCTCTAAATGAAGACTATCTGGAAAAATAAAACAGTACTCTAACTTCTACCCCCCATTCAGAAAGAAAGCTACTGCCGTCATCAACAAGACTGGGAAGAAGGTAGTTACTTCCTGAAGAGGTTAAGTAACCCAAATAACTTGCAATTGAATTAGGCAATGAACTCACAGTGGTGACTTTTCCCTTCCTCTTGACTGGAAGAAATGGGCATGCTCTGACTTGCAGATCTTTAATGGCAGCAGTCACTGTGTTGTTCTCAAAGTCACCTTTACAGCAAATTTCACACTGTGTTGTAATGACTAAGGCAGGAGCATCATTTTTTGTCATGTCAGCCACAAACACAATCTCGGGGTTTTTTATAAGAATATTAATTTCACACTTCCCTGAATCCTGTACAGGTGCTAAACCAGAAATAAACACATACGTAATACACACATTACTTATGAAGAGTGAAGAGGAACAGTTAGTTACTTCAATCAAAGCCAAATATAAAGTTTAAAAAAAACATCTATCCCAAAGGAATTTATTATGTTTTTCTTTTGAATTAGGCAATTTTACCCTCCTCCCTTCCACGGGGATAGAAACAGAACTAACTACCTTGTAAAGATAAGCACGTGCTCTACCATCAAATCTCCAATTACTTACAGAAATATGAATCAGAGTCTGGGGAAAAGTCTCTACTTCTTAATGGCAGAATTGGCTCTAAATCAATTTTCAACTCTCACTCTTTCAACTATATCATAATTAATATGTAAAGGTAACAGAAACTACTTACTAAAATCTAGATGTGAATATAAAAGTTAATGAGTATTTTAAATTAAAACACCATGTTTAACATGAAGAACAACATTTGTTTCATTACCTGTCCTGCTTGTTACTGACTGAAGAGAACAATTACTTATTAAAGTCTTCTAGTTTCAAATCCCATCTGCCTTCAAACAAAGAAGGCCAGCAGAGTGGCACATGTTGCTCATCCCAGCAGAGAGGAGAAAAGAAGCAAGAGGATTAGGAGTTCCTCTGCTTCACAAGTGAGTTTTTAGGACAGCAAGAACTACAGGAGACCCTATCTCAAAAATACAAAATAAAAACACTGACAAGCAGCCAGGTGGTGGTGGTGAATATCTCGAATTCTATCACTCCAATAGCAGAGGCAGGTGCATCTCTAAGTTTGAGGACAGTATGGTCTTTAGAGAGATTTCTAGGATAGCCAAGGCCACACAGAGCAACCCTGTCTTGGGGGAAAAAAAAAAAAGCAAAAGCATAAAAAGTGTGTCTATACTTTTAAATTATTATTAATTTTATTATTTACATATGGACTTTTATTAATGTGTTTACTGTGAACATGGAAAAACTAATTGGGATAAATATAGTTGCACCAATACAGACATTAAAATTTTTATTTGGTAACCAACCTTCTTTAGTAGTCCATGTTTGAACACTGGTTTCTAATGCCATACTAGTCATGTAGGCATCAAAAAACACACGTGCAACAGTCATCAAAAATTCCACACTTGCACAAACATACATCTCTTGGATAACTGCGTCAGTCACATAAACATCTCTAATTCTTCTATACTTTACATCCACCATGTCCTTTTTGTCAAACCCAAGCGTCAGTCCTATCATTCTGAAAAACAATGACAATTCGTATGTATGATCACTTGTAAATAACCAAACATACCAATAATGCTTAAAGATCTATCCTTGTTACTGACAGTAAACAAATATTCAGAGAGCATGTCTCTTGAGAATTATGAACTTATAAAAGTTCTGCATATAGTTGTTTCACAATGGGGGAAAATCTATATCTGAGATATTATAATAATCTATCAGTTTATATTTTCTTCTTGATTTCACACATTTCCCACCAAACTGCACTATTAATTCCTATGTAGTCAATAAATAAAACATGAACAGATACCATGATGTACTGAACTGAAGTTCTCAAGACCATCATGAATACAAACAAAGGCAATTTTGAGCATATGTTCTATAAGAATGAAGTACTCTTTCTTCAACAGCTCAAAATTATGATGATACACACCTAGGAGTGGCCTTCAAGACATGAGGCCGTTTATCATCCAAAATACAGTTTTTTAATGAGAAAGAAGAGAATGTAGAGCCATCTGTATATAATTTTAAGCTACTTATAATATTCTCCAATTTAAATTCAGCCAGTTTCAGAGAAGGATCACGAACATCTGTAAAGAAGGCCTGGAGAAAAGAAACCCACATAAAAATTACACAGAAGCATAGGATTAAAGTATACTTCATGATATGACTATCTACAAGTTATGACAATGGCTTATATGAAACATCAAATTCTCTATTCTGCTTCTCCTTTAATTTTATGTACTTATCTTTTGGTTCCTGAGAGAGGGTCACTTGTATAGTCCTGACTGTCCAGGAATTTTCTTTATAATCCATGCTACCCTTGAACTCTCAAAGACCTGTATGCTTCTCCTTCCCAAGTGCTGAGATTAAGAGCGTGTGCCAGTATACCTGGCCCTACTCTTTTCTGGATGCTAGACTCTGAACCCTGTGCATGGCCTAGTGCATGTTAACCAGAGTTTCCTGTTCAATACTGTAAGCCCAAAATTCTTTGTTTTCAAAGGGCTATCTCAAGAAAAGGCCGAAATATGTAAGTACTACTTTCAAATTTTGTTTTCCTGATTTTTTGCTATATAAAGATAACTCATTTAAAAATGAAAATGTGTGAAATAATTACTATGAATACCAATCTTTTTTGAGAAGACTATACACTACAAAATATACACAAAATATTAAAATTGTTTAATAGTTACATATATTTTATTTACTTAATTTCCTTACAAATACAGTTTTTCTTCTTCAACTTACCTGTTCAGGCCCTGGACTATAAAGTGCCATGGTGAGATAATCTGTTTTGAAACTCACATTCACAGTTGTGTTAACTTGAGAAGCCTGTGGGTGTACCTCTACCACAGCAGCTGTCACCACAGAAGCTGCTACAGAATTAAAGGTGAGGAGTAAAAGTAAACAATTATAAGAGCAGGTAATTAAAGCATTCATGAGACATACCAAATTATTAATTACAAGAGTACAGTAAAATGATAATCAAGAAAATTCAAAAGGTTAAAAATTCAGAAATGGAAGTCTGGATTAACATTCTTCCAAAACTGGAGAGAAAGAATTAAATACTCAAGAGTTTCTGTTTCCTCTTGGAGATTGCAATTCAACTTTCATAATATTGGAATCATGAACATGGAGCTTATTTTAGAGATTAAATAATGTATAAAATGAGTATACACACACACACACACAGCATCTAACAGTTTATATTCAAATTATTTTTTTAAAGAAACTAAGACAAAACAATGTATTTTAGATGTCACTTTAAAACATGTTCTAATTGGGATTTGAAATTTTGATTTTATACGCACTTAAATTTTAAATAAAAGTATATATATATATATATATATATATATACATATATATATATACACCATATATTAATTGGGTTTATAATATAAACACAACAATTCATATTTCTCACTTAACCTAACTCCAGACAAAATTACCACTATGACAATTTATATTAACTGAGATAAACTTACATAAAGTGAAATATATAATGAAATACTTTAAAAGGTCTTTTTCATTTTTTGTGTATGAGTGCTGTGCCAGTATGTCTGAGTACAACGTACCTACATGTGCACATGGAAGCAAGAAGAAGACATTCGTTTCCCTGGATCTGGAGTTACAGAATTGTGAGTGATCATGTGGGTTCTGGAAACTGAACTTGGATATTCTGGAAGAGCAGTGCTCTTAGCCAACTGAGCCATCTCTCCAACCCCTTTTATTTCATCATCTCATCTGTGTTTCAGAAAGTCATTCATATCATCTAATCATACTTACTCATTCTCGTGCTTGTGGTCTATACTTCCCTATGAAAACTGATATTCAAAATTTGTGATCTCTGGTTTTAGAGTCCATTCCCTATGGTGAGATGCCTTGCTCAGCCTTGATGTAGTGGGGAGGAGATTGTTCTGCCTCAACTTGATGGGTCAAGCTTTGTTGACTCCCAATGGGAGGTATTACCCTTTCTGAGGAGTGGATGGAGATGTATGGAGGAGTTGTTGGAAGGGAGGGAGGGAAAACTGTGGTTGGCGTGTAAATTGAACAAAAAATCTAATTTATATATATATATATATATACATACACACATATATGTATGTATATATACACATACATACATACATACATACATATATATATATAGAGAGAGAGAATCTGTGTTCTCTCTCATTTGACTAGTCTTGCTTGAGGGGCTATCAATTTTACTAGACTTTCAAACAACAAGAAAAATAACTATGATGTTGGCATTCTTGTGTGTGAGTGGGCACATGTTGGTTTCTCTGCAACTCAAGATTTCTAGGCTTACTAGGCAAGCATCTATCCACTAGACCACCTTGTGGAGCCTTAAAAACTAATTCAAGAATTCTGTCATTTTCTTCATCTGTCTGATCTATAGTGATTGTTATTCCTTTATTTATTCACATCAGTCTTTCTGTCATTCTCCACACTCTTGTGAGACATACAGTAAACAGGGACAAGAAAACAGCTTGAGGAGGCCATCTACAAAGAGTTTGCATGCATAGTTCTTCATATGCTGACTACAGTTTTCAATCAAGTGATTTACAGTTCTTCATGTTAAACTACTGCCTCTGCTAACTTCACTAAGGAATCTCACCAATACAAACACGTTCTCATATTTTGCATGTGAATAATTTAATAACAAGTCATGTAATCTCTAGTGTATTTCAGTTCTATACCACATTACAGAAGATGTTTATGAACAGAAGCTATTTTACTCTATCATGTACATGTATGTAGTTGGGTTTTTTTATACATATTTTATGAAATCTATGCTTTTTCCTGGACTTCCTTTTGAATTTTAGGGATCAAAGCCAGGGTTTTGTGTATGCTACATATGTACTTTATCACTGAGAAATATTGTGAGTCTTTCTGGAGACATTATTTCACAGCGCCCACCCATGCATTCTGAGACAGGCAACTATATAACCCAACACTGAAGCCATAAAGCACTGTTTCCTTTTCAAAGAAACTGACTTTCTAGCCTGATCATATGAACAATTTTGGGATCCCCATTAAGTGTACTTCTGGGTTACTACTGTTTGATATCAGTTTCTTTTTTCCTGATTCTTACATTATCTTGCTGGAATATATGTTTAGAATAATTTCTTCCGGAAAGGCTCTGAAAGGGTTTGAGTAAGCTATGAGTTACTAAAACAGAATTATTTTGTTTTCACATTTGGGAGTGATATTTGACCATGTATACAATTCTAGCTTCAAGATCACATTTAGAATTTGAAATACCAGGGGAGCTAATGGAACTCCAGACTGATAGCTGAGAAACCAGCATAGGACTGACTCAGACCCCCTGAACATGGGTCTCAGAAGGCCTGGGCACTCTAAGGGACCTCTGACAGTGGAACCAGGATGTATCCCTGGTGCACAAAAGGACTTTTGGAGCACATTCCCCATGGAGGGATACTCCCTTAGCCTAGAGGCAGAAGGAAGGGCCTAGTCCCTACTCCAAATGACTTGAGAGATTTTGTTGATCCCTCCAGGAAGGCATCACCCTCCCTGTGGAGTGGGTGGGTGAAGGGATGGGATGGAAGGGAGGGAGGGAGGGAAAGGAGAGGGAACTGGGATCGATATGTAAAATAAGAAAATTAAAATAATAAAACAAAGTAACAAAAGAAAATTGAAATACTGTTCCATTGTCTTTTATAACAAAAACAAAAATAATTATCTTTATAACGCTGTATAAGTCTGTAATAGGCAGCCTGTTTTTTCTGAAATTTAAAAAATATTTACCGGTTTTAGGTCTAGTGTTTCAGAAAATTATGTTTACATGTGTCTTAGTTTATTCAATTTGCTTGAAACCGTGTGTGCTCTATGGCTGAGAACAGATGGTTGAACCTCGTTACTTCTTTTAAGTTTTTCTTCCATTCTCTCAGTTATTTCTATCATTAAAATCTAGAATACTGGGGCTGAAACTTCTGAACTAAAACACCACTCTTAATCTCATTTTCCATCCCCATTGTCTCCTTTCATTATTCTATAGGTTATTATCTCAAGTCATATTCTGGAATATCTATATTCTAACACTCTAGTGTTAATATTTTTAAAATATCAGTTATCATGTACTTTATACTTTTAGTTTCCAAGAACTCTTTTCTATTTTTGAAAGGGGAAGGTTGACAATACTAGCAGGATCCATTTAGTTATTATTTTCATTTCTCAGCAAATTCTAGTAAAATATATGTTTTATATGTTGGCCTACTTTTATTTGCATTCAGTGTATCTTTTTCACTCATAATACACGTTTTGTTTATTTCCTTCATACCTGTGTTCTATTGGTTTACTTTACTTTGAATGACTCACATTTAATAATAAAAGATGGAGTTGATTATCCCACCTAATAAGGTGGGTTTCATGTTATACTGACTTTTGTGTAGGATTCTGAGTACTATAGCTGTTAAATATTTCAGGGCTTTGGAGAGCAGGAATTGTGTATTATCAGATTTCACTTTAAGAGAGGCAGATTTGGGATCACCTATAAAAATTAAAATGAGGATATAACTTTATTTATGAGCCTCCAAATTACCCTAGCACCCTCACTAAGCCCACTCTCCATGTACTGGTGCTGTGTTAGAACCAGGTACATTCACATAGCACCCTGCCACCAACACTCAAACAAGTTTCTTTCCTATTATGATTCACTCTATTATTTTTCATCCATCCAACTCTCCAACTTTTGTTAAAATTCATCATCTACAATGATTATCCTATTATATTTCTAATATTTTGATATTCCTAAAAAAATATGTAAGCATGTACTATATATGCTGCAAAACTGAAAATAAGGACATATAGGGAAGGTAAACAAGAATCCTAAGAATTTTTGTCACAATGGAACTAATAACTTTCATTTAATACACACATAAATATATACATGCAAAATCAGTAGAATAACAAGAAGCCAGAGGGAACACAGGCCACATACAAACCTGGCGAATGGCAGGAAACACTGGCAGCTGCACTAGACACAATCTCCTCTTCTTTACTTGTAGAAGACTGGACAGAAACATCTCGTCCAGACCATATATTGCCATACAATGTTTGAAAGATTGTTGTTAAATCTTCCTGACTAAGAATGAACTGTTAAAAAACAAAGTAAGATTTACAAAAATAAATTACACACCTAAAAGAAAGAAGACTGCTTTAAAAAAACTTATTTCATGTGTGTGACTGTTTTGTTTGTGCATCACATACATGCCTGGTTCCATCATAGGGCGGAAGATGGCACTGGATTCCCTGGAACTGGAGTTAAAATCATTTATAATCTGCCATTATAATGGGTGCTGGGAATTTACAGGTCCTCTGGAAGTGTGAAATGAGCTTAACACTGAGAAATCTCTAGGCCCCAAGATTGTTTAAAAGTCCTACTTCCTGAATTTGGTTTTCTACAAATCAATTTTTAAAGTTGTGAAGATTTTGACTGACTGAATATTCAGTCTTCTGCAGACCAAGTGATAACTAGTATTTTATACAATACAGATAACTCCTATAATTAACTATTTGTTATGGATATACCATGCAATTAAGTCATTTTAAAGTTTTAAAGTGAGCTTTAGTTTTATGTAGTCATCTAACTATTTGGACTTTGATTTTAATCAGGAGGCACATTTTAAATACATAATATAGTTGTGTAATGAAAAATAGTTTACAATACGATTTACATTAATTATTTTATTGATTCTTCACAAAAGTCCCATATATAAGGAATACAATTCTGATTTTATAAGAAACTATAGCTGAATGAGTAAGACAATTACCTTTATAAATGACTAAAATGACTAAAACCTAATTCAACAAGTTAAATTCAAATTAAACCAAATTCAGCATCAAACCAAAAACAAAGATCTATCTTAAGCAGCATGAGGGATAATTGTGTGTCATGCTGGCTTTCTTTTGTCAAACACTACTTAAAATGTTTGTATTAAAATTACTTTAAGGTTAGGTTAATGTTTAATGCAAAAAAGAGCAAGCAAACTCAATTACCCTTCACAGTGTGAGTGGGCCTCATCTAATCAACTGAAGTGAATTGCCTTCATCACCATTCCACTGCTGTGAAGACAGCATGGCCAAGGTAATTGTTACAAACAGAATTTAATTGGCAGCTTGCTTACAGTTTCAGACAGAGGTTTAGTCCAGTATCACCATGGTGGGAGACATGAAGGCAAACATGCTGCTCCATCAATAGCTGAGCACTACCATCCTGATCCACAGGCCAAGAGAGACACACACATCTTCCAACAAGGTCACATCTAATTCTTCTAATCCTATCAACACAACTCTGGTGACTAAGCATTCAAATATACCAGCCTTCAGGGGCCATTCTAACTCAAAACACCATATGAAGGCATTTACTTAAGTGGGACTGGCAGGCAGAGAGAGTAAGTAGAAGGAAAGATCTCAGAGATCAAGGAGCAAGGAGAAGGAGGAGAGAGGACACCAGGAGCCAATAAAAAAGGGTATATAGAATAGAAAAAGAGAAAACCCTATAGGCAAAGGTAGATGGCATAATTTAAGAAAAACTGGCTAAGGTCAGGCATTCTTAAATGAGAATAAGTCTCCATGCATATGATTATTTTGGAGCTGGATAGCAGGCCCCTCCAAAAAGCAATGGGCCAAAAGATTTAAAAAGATCACCAACTACAGCTCTCCTCTTTATTTACTGAGGTTAGGTTATCTCAATTGAACCTAGAACTTGCGAATCAGATAGTCAGTTTGCTCCAGGAGTCTGGTCTCTTCCTACTCACTGCTGAGATTACAGATGGCCACAGTACTTACTCAGCTTCTTTTTACACTGGATCTAGGGTACAAAACTTTTTTTTTACAATTACACCAAAAGCGCTTGACCCACTGCATTGCTTCCCTAGATCCTCTTTATTTCCTTGCTATACATTACACCTCCACCATGAAACCAGTTCATGGTGATAAAGAATGAAGACAGATAACAGCGACATCATAGATTTCCTGACACTGAATCTTTAATATAAAGGTTAGCACATAGAAGTCACTTAAATATTGGATAGAGAATGGAGAACATTAAATGAATTCTAGCTTACAAGCTACTATTAAAATTCTGACCAACCTTATTATTCCTAAATTCTAGACAAGAAATTTATGTTGCTAAGATTATACTCTCAACTGTAACAGAAGTCAAAAGCCATGAAAACATTACCTCCATGGGTTTTAGTTGGGCTTTTACATTAAAACAAGGAACTTCCTTGTACCACACCCAAGATAAGTTTCGTTCAACAATCACTTCCAGGTTCAAAGGTAGTAGCAGGTCCAGCACTTCCTGGTATCCATCATTCATAAACTGAGACCTATTGGAAAATATAACTATTTTGTATATATTTAGGCAGGAAAACAGATGTTTGATTAACTTTAATGTATCATTCTTCATTAAGTACGAGACATGGACAATTTTTTTGCGTAAAGAGAATAAAATTACAATCACAATGCAACATTCCATCTCACTATACACCTGTGTCTGACTTTCAGTTTTGTCTCCTTTTAACCAATTTTCCATGATTTTTTCCAGTACTCTAAATAGTATGTACCACAACAATCCATTCAAGTAGGCACTTACTGATCCATTATAAAGACTTTTTTCACTATTATACTTGGTTCTATCCCTTCATACACATTAAGAGTTGAATTAATGCTTAAATACTCAACTGAAGCAGTCCTCTTATACAAGATGAATGAGATGAATCAGACTCACATTCCTGCCATAAATGCCTTCCTCCAAAAAGGGTGGAAAAATCACTGAGGGTTGGAGGTGGGGAGGTGTGGGTGGTGGTAACCCTGTGACTTGCTTCAGTTTACTATTGTTTTCAGATGACTTACAGAAACACAATAAACAGAGGGTTAAACCAAGGCAAAGCCAGAGAATTCCATGAGAATCCAAAGAGACCAACGATGCTGGGAAGGAACTAAATTTATAGAAGTTTGTCTTAGATTGAAAACAAAATCAATAGTATTAGTTGCCATATAAGGAAATTTAGACAAAGAAAAACTGAACCAAAAGTTTACAAGTGGAAAAATAGTCAATATAATTAAAAGAAAAAACAATGAAAACATAGGAACCTTGAAAAAAAATAATACACTTATACTGATTTTGATGAGCAAAAGGATCTAACAAAAAAATGAGATCATAAAAATTAATGACTAAAAAGGGAATGAATACTCTGAACAACTTTTGTCATTAAGTAAAATGTTTTATAAGTCAACTAATTCTCAATAAAGTTGCTTAAAAATATTCAAAGTTGACAGAATAGATTAGGCAAAACTATGTGTTGCTAAGTGAATATGAATTTCATGTCAAATTCCTCCATTTCTACTTCATTCTTATAAAGAATATAAAAGCAAGTAAATATACTACATATTAGATTATAGTTTTCATCATTAGCTAAGGAACAGTTTTCAAATATTTCTAGGTAGTTTTTTTTGAAAGACTGTAAGTGATCTAGCTAGAAGACTGAAAAAAATAAAGTACTGTAATAGTTAAATAAAATCACTATAAAGAGAATTCTAAAGATATCAAGTCCTTCAGTCTAAGAATTAAAAGATTATTTTACACAAATACATTGTGAAAAGCTTACCTGTATAGTCTCATTTCACTCAACTTTATTGTTATCAAATCAATTACAGGTGGGAGATTACTCTGGGTTTCTGTTACAGTAACAAATACATTTTTCATTGTAATTAATCCAAAATCGGCAACAAAAACATTATGAGACATTGGAGACTGTGGGATGAGCACAACAGGAGCTTTGATGTTAACATCCAGTGCAAACCTAGAACTCCTTCCAGCCAGCTCCATTACACCATCAGCAGCCATTCCTGCTGCTTGGGCAGTTGCTTCAGCCAAGGCATTTTTAACTGCTTGAAAATTATCTATAAAAGCCTATAAAGATGATAAAATGACATAATATAATCTTAAATAAAACATTAAATGTATTACTTATAGATTATATTAACTAATTTGATCTCCAGAAAGTAAAACTTTTACTTCTTACAACAAAGCCTGTTATTTACTTATTATTTGCTGCTGGAAAATAACACATATACAAAATTTAGTCATCAGAACAAAGCAAAAAAAAAAAAAAAAAGATACTTAAAAGTTTCAATGGTATTATTGTTTTATAATGCATTTTCTCTAAGACCTAAGAACTTCTTAACTTCTTACAGTTTACAGTATGGATTTTAAAAATCTACAAAATATTAAGAACTTTCAGGACTGGTGAAATGGTTTACTGTGTAAAAGTGCCTGCTACCAAAATGTGAAAATCCAAGTTTAGTGTCCAGAAGCTTCATGGGTAAGAAATGGTCAGGAAAGAAGGCCAAAACCTGACAACTGGGACCTAAAATTAAACTGGGACCTAAAACTAAAACTTGTACAGCAAAGGAAACAAGCAACTGAGTGAAGTTGAAATCCACAGAATGTGATACATACAATATACACAGCTATACATACAATAAAGGGTTACTATTCAGAGTATACAAAGAACTCAATCAAACCAAAACAAAAAGCTAACCATCAACAACTCAAAAGACCGAATAAATGAATGAATGAATGAATGAATGAATGAATGAATGGGCAGAACTCTAAACGGAGTTCTCAAAAGAAATAAAAATAGCAGGGGAAAAAAAGTCTTAAAAAGTGTTCAATGACCTTAGCAACAAGGGAAATGTAGATTGCATCTACTTAACCAGTCAGAAATGCTAAGATTAAGGAAACAGCTGAATTCTTTGTTGGTGGGATTGCAAACTGATACAGCCACTTTGGAAATCAGTGTGGAAAACTTCTCAAAAAAGATTAAAATAAATAAATAAAATGTTAAAAAAAAAAAAAGTAGATCTACCAGATAACTCAGCTACACCAAATGTATGACACCCTACTCCACAAATACTTGTCATGGCCATTGCACTCTACTGACAATAGCTAGTAAATGGAAACAACCTACATGTCCTTCAACTTACTGAATGGATAATGAAAATGTGGTAAATAAACACTATGGAATGCTATTGACCTTTAAAGAAAAATGAAATCATGAAATACACAGGTAAATTAATAGGACCAGAAAAGATCACACTGAGTGAGGTGACCCAGACTTAGAAAGACAAATATTACATGTTCTCTCTCACCTGAGGCTCCTAGCTCTAAATCTTCAGATGTGAGGACATATCCTGGAGAAACCAGGAAAGCATATACTGCAGAAACTAGGAAAGTAAAATAGTAGCACTGAATGGGTAAAGGGAGAAAGAGAGAGAGAGGAACAGGGTTAGGGTTAGGGTTAGGGTTAGGGTTAGGGTGATCTGAACAGGGAAAAGGGAAAATCAGAGGTCTCCATGTCCTACTATAGTTATACTTTCTCAGCCATATTCACTACCACCTTATGGAAAAGGGGAAGAATATGGAAACAACCTTAAGGTCCTTTATTGATGAATAGATAATGGACATGTAGTAAATGTATATAATAGAATTATATTCAATTGAAAACAAAATGAAATATACAACTAAATGTGGGGCACTTGAAGATATTATATTGAGTAAAGTAACCCAGACCTAAAAAGACACTTGTTTTCTCTTATTTGTAAATTCTATCTCTGAATCTTTAATTACATAAAAGCAAGTAACTTCAGAAGCCAGGAAAAGTAGAAAGAGACTGGGCCAGGAAGAAAGAAGACAATGGAATACAGATACTATGAAAGAAAAAAGAGGGGAAATTGGTGGTGGTGATGGTGGGGTGTTTAAGTGAACAGGAGAGGGAGGACAATACAGAAGGAGAGAGGGGAAGGAAGAAAAGCTAAATTAAATAATACTAATGATGACTTTTAAAGTCATGGGGAAACATTATTGATAAGCCTTTTTAAGTGTATGTGTATCTTAAATGGAATCATACCATATGAGGTGATAATGCCTTCCCCAAGAATCATAGCCTATTAAACAAAAAATCCAGTACAGGGCGCAGGAAACTTTCTTTAGGGTTGCTGGCCACAGAGTCTCAGAAACTCCCAAAACTTTATTTGCTATTGCTATTGCCTTTGGTTGCCTCTCAAAACTTGAAGATAGGAGGACACTATTGTGAAAGAAATCATACATTTCAGACATAAGACTTGAATAAATCAACCTGGAACTGATCTGGAAGCCTCTGTTCTCACAATTTGCTCTCATACAATTAGAAGGTGCTATGCAAGATGTCCAAAGAGAAAAGCAATCCTACCCAATGGTATGAGCCAAAAACACAATATTGGCCACAAATTGCCTCCTAATGACAGGACTTAAGTACAACTTCACAGCTGTTGGTTGCACTCAAGATTTAAAGGCCACCCAACTGGAGGGAATCCATACCTAATACTGTATTGCTAGCCCTAACTTTGAGAAGTCATGGACCTACTATTGTAATTCTCTTTCAAAAAAAAAAAAAAAAAAAAAAACAAATTTTATATGTATGTTTTAAATGTGTATGTATGGATGTTTTCCTTGCACATATGTATGTATACCAAGAGCAAGAGGGTTCCTCATTGCCAAATAAACACATGAATTCCTTCTTTTTTATTTTTAATACCTCTATACTTGGTCTATTTATTCTACTAGACTTGATTATCTAGTTCATACACCAATCATAGAATATTAGTGATGCCACAAAACAGAGATAGGGCTAGGAGACATTCCAGAGGGTAAAGCACAGGAAGCATCACTGTGAGGATGGAGGCTGGATCCTTAGCCCCCACACAGAAAGCCAAGAAGATGTGGTAACCCCTGCCTCATCTCAATAGTCAGGAGGAGTGGGTAGGGTATGCCTAGAGCAGATACAGCTAGCCAAATTTGCAAGCTGAATGAGGCTCTGCCCTAAAATATACAGAGAGCAACAGAGGAAGACAAATAAACACATTCACACAACAACAAAGAGACTACAAATCAGTATGATACAAGACAAATTAAAAAGCTGACAGAAAGAGTACAATAGGAAAGAAAAAAACTTGGGAATAGCAGAACTAAAGAACTGAGAAGTTCTTTGGCAAAGACATTTCAAGATTCAATCTAATTTCTTAAAGTCAATAATATCTACGAATTATATCACATCCAAAAGCATCCTTATTGGTGACTTCATCTACATTTAGTGTAGTTTTTAAGTTGGAAGGTGTAAAATGCAAATGGTTTTAAACAATAAGTTCAATCAATATACACCATAAAACATATTTATATATTTTATGAAGTATACTATATATTAACATGTAAAGAATATTTTTCTTTTAAACAAAAAAAGATTTATTCATTTATTATGTACATAGTGTTCTGACCACATATATGCCTGCAGGCCAGAAGAGGGCACCAGATCTCATTACAGATGGTTGTGAGTCACTAAGTTGTTTGCTAGGAATTTAACTGAGGACCTCTGGAAAAGCAGCCAGTGTTCCTGACCATTGAGCCGTATGTCCAGCCCCAAGAATATTTTTTCAATTAACTAAAATATTTGTCAAAATGTTATATAAAAAAGGAACTAAATATTTTGGTTTTTATGGTACTAAAATTATTTTAAATATGTCAATATGTGTGTCTTAGGGTTTCTATTGCTGTAAGGAGAAACCATGACCACTGTAACTCTTACAAAGGAGAACACTAATTCAGGATGGTGTACAATTTCAGAGGGTTAGGCCATTATCTTCATAGTAGCATGTAGGGAAACAAGCTGGAGAAGGAGCTGAGAGCTCTTCATCTTGATCCCTAGGCAATAGGAGGTGAACTATGTGCTATACTTGTGTACCTTCAGCATAAGAAACCTCAAAACCCACTTCCTCAGTGACAAACTTCCTCCAGCAAGGCCACACCTGCTCCAACAAAGCTATACCTCCTAATAGTACCACTGCCTATGAGGGCCATTTTCTTTCAAGCCACCAATGTGGGCATATAATCTTCCTAGCTTGACCTCTATTCTATTTGAACTTCTTTTAACCCAATGTGATTTTTAGTCTGAAAACATTATACAATTTTTCTATGTATCATTTTTTATACAACAAAAAGCAAAGATGATTGAGTATCCTTTACTTTACTTTTAATTTGTAAAATGTATTTTTTATTAGGCCAGGCATAGTTACACATACATTTAATCCCTCCACTTGGGAGGCAGAGGCAGGTGGGTCTCTGTAAGTTCCAGGTCAGCCTGATCTACTTACAAGTTCCAGGTCAGTCATGTTCAGAGACCCAGTTTTGTTTTGTTAAAGAAAAATAGATATACATATGTGTGTGTGTGTTTACATATAGTCTGAAATTGTCATATATGCCTAATTTTTCGAGGTAGTCTCTATGCTTAACACAGCAATTTCTACCTAGAATTAAAAATACTTACCAATATAGAATACAGGAATTTTGTGATAAATACTACTTCAATGCAACCAACAGTTAAATTAACTCGAACATCAACCACATTCATATCTGTGTATGCAGAGCCAGCAGTGGCATCCACGTAAGTAATCATTTTGAAGCTGAAAACTTCTTTTCCAGTGATATAAACAGCCTTAATGAAAGAAAAATCACAAATATTACATTTTTGAAGTAATGTAAACCAAGATCAAAATAGAATAAAGCAAAACAATAATAAAATATGTAACCATTTGGAAAGTCTTCCAGGTACTTAAATAGTACAAATGAGACAACAATTACAATTGCTTTGTTAGAATTTGTAACCTAACATGATTTTTTGTGGTCATCTTTGAGCGTCATGAAAGTATAGATCTACCTCGACCAGGTTTTATGTTTTCAGTGGGGGAGAATAGACATCTCACTTGGATTTTCTGCCTTGCAATGGCAGTCATGATATAAATGTCTTTAGTAATTTTCAGCTAAAATACACCAGGTACACAATTTACCTGAACTCACTGTATCATTTCTTTGGGTCTGAGGACTTTGAATTATTGTTTTTCATATTCTTTAATGGAATGTCCCACTTTTAAACTTTCCATTCTTCATTAGTTGGTTAAGAATCATTTTAATTACTAGTGAAGAATTGCTAGGGGGGTGGGGGACCTTACACTTTCCACCTCCATAACTAATAGCTATCAGCTAAAAATATAATAAACAAGAAACTAACGTTTTAAAAAATTTGGAACAGAGTGTTAGCTTAAAAGTTTACAGTTTTCTTATCTCTTAAATTCTAGAAGAACCAAGGTGATGGGAGATGTCACTCAGTAAATATGTTTCTCGTATTGGTTAATGAATGAAGCACTGATGGCCAATAGGAAAGCAAGATAGGCGGGACTAAGAGACAAAGAGAATTCAGGGAGAGGTAGGAGGAGATTCAAGATGGAGGGATTTGAGAAGAAAGTCAGGACCCTCTCTCTGGTAAGATGAGACCACGTGGAAACACTTAAATTAATAGAAATGGGTTAATATTTAAGACAGAGCTAGCTGATAAGAAACCAGTAACTGGCCAACAGCATTATATCTAATACAGTGTCTCTGTGTGTTATTTGGGGCTGGCGTGGCACTGGGACCAAGCCAGCGGGAAAGTCTACTCGTAACACCAAGGAATAAAAAACCACCAAGGAAATCAAGAAAAGTAGTGTATGAGAGATTTTTGGAGGCTGAAAGACATAAGAAAGGGAATGTAGGCTTCTGGAGGTGAGGCACAAAGTTAGAGTAGACCATTTCAAACCCTAGAATTAACAAACAGCTAAAGAACTATCAAACTTTTTTCTCGATACTGCTAGAAATATGAAACAACAAGAACAAAAAAAAAAAAAAGAAAAATCAGGTGCCTTCAAGGAGAGAAGATTACAAGATTGCAAAAGGTAGGGATACCAAGTACTATGTATATTATGTAAGAAATATAAGAACTATTCAGCTGAAAAATGAAGGTTGACTGAACACCAATGTTGGGAAGAGTCCCTGGAAACTACAAATACAAATACCTTAGCTGCAGGTATTTTATTTTCTCTTGAGAATGCGTAAGACAAATATAAGAATGAAATTAAGAGTTTTTCTTGGTATTGGTTCTGGAATAATGAAAACACTTTCATCCCATACAAGGCCCAAAGCACTGGGCTGGTGAGATGGCTCAGTGTTACCAGCACTTACTACTTTTCTAAAGGACTATGGTTCAATTCCCAGCACCTGCATGGTAGCTCAAAATTATTTGTATCTCCTGTTCACAGGGGCAACAACCTCTTCTGGTCTTCTTCAGCAGCAGGCATGGACATGGTGCACAGACAAGAAGAAGTAAGAAAACATCCACCACATAAAAATATATATTTCTTTTTTCAAAGGCCCAAAGCATCACCAGAATTATTCTCTTACCCCCCCCCCAAAAAAAAAAAGAAAAAAAAGAAAAAGGTAATAAACCTTGCTGACCTCAGGCCCAGGTCAAAATCTTAGATACAATGACAAAAAAAAAAAAAAAAAAAAAAAAACCAACCTAAGTGAAGACAAGAAGCCTTCATTTGAGCAGACTACAAGAAGTCCTCTTTAGCTTGGATTCAGTAAGGCATTCATTCAGTCTTACATTCTTACATTAGGAGTCAAGAAGCACAGCAATCAAGATGCCCCAAGGAAGAACAGATCCTCAAGAACATCCCATTTCTGGGACTAAAGAATGCTTGGCCAGAAATGAAATGGCCCAGATCAATTGACTTCAAAGTCTTCTGGGATGGTCATTTTTAGGTGTCAATTTCACTGCTTAAAAAAATGCCTAGGACAAGGCCAGGAAGACGGGTCAATGGTAAGGGTTCTTGCCACTAAGTCTGATGAACTGAATTTGATCATCAGAACCCATATTGTGAAGTAAAAGGAATCCTGCAAGTTTTCCCAGGACTTCAACATGGGTGTCATGGTATGCCACCACTACAACAGGGGGTGGGGATGACGGGGGGATGGGGGAACAAGAGGGGGAAGTTAACATTAGTGAGGAACAACTTTGAGTTTGTCTGTAGGGATCAAAAATTAACTAAATGTCCCTATGGAAAAGGGACCTGGACTGAATAGAAAGAAAAAATGAGGAAGCCAAGTAAGCATCAGTATTCCCTTTCCTCTATGTAGCCCTGGCTGGTCTGACACATGCTATGTATACAATGTTGGCTCTAAAACTTACAGAGATCTACCTGCTCTGCTTCCAGATTGCTGGAATTAAATGTGTGCCACCATGCTCAAATCTAAGGATTACAACTCTGTTTCACATTTCTTTAGTTATATGCTATGCCTACAATTGAGGGTACGTTGTTGTGATTCTGGTTCCTGTTAACATTTTGACTTTTCCTGTACTCTTCCCACAGAAAGCTGTCTTTTAACATGTTTGGCTCCTTCCTTAATATTGCAGGCTGTTGCCCCATGTTTCTGAGGCATGCAAACATGATGGATAATATTGGAGTTGAGGGAAAGGAAGTATATTAATTTTCTTGTTACTATGACTTAGATCCCTACAGTAGAAACCATGGAGGATCTAGAAACACTGCTTGTTCATCACGTGTTGTCCTGCCTCCAGGTTTCCTGCTTGAGTTCCTGCCTTGCCTTCTCTTGGTGATGGATTGTAACATTCGAGTTGCTAGATGAAATAAACCGTATCTTCCTCAAATATTTTGTACACAGAAGGGTATCATAGCAACAGAAAAAGTAACCAGAGCAACAGAGCAAGACACAGTCTAACTTGAAATAAAGATTCAGAATTCCTAGAACTCACATCCAGGCTGCCAGATGAAACTACCACCTGAGTGATCTCAACCACAGACATAGGGTTGTAATTCAAAGCTGCCTTCAGGGTGGGAATCAAGAGGTTGAGGCTTAAATTTTCTTACAGCCACAGCAAGCAAGTGCTTTTTAATAGTCTGGACTAATGGAAAGACTACCAGAAGAGTGGTCTAGTGTGGGTAAGGGAAAACTATAACCTAATAAAAAACATTTTTCGGTCCTGGTCACCAGTCCTTGGCTACAAGTGAGTTTGGGTCTAATCCCGCTGGGGTGGTAGATTCTCCCCCACACTCTCCCCGGGAAATCCCTGGGTAGATCCTGGATCTCCCTGCCCCTGAGACCTGTCCCCACTGAGAGTGCTCTTGGAGCTCTGATATACCCCCACCCACCCCCACCGAGAGCCTGCCCTCCCCCTGTGCTCTTCCCTACCCAGCCCACTGTCTCACCTCTCTGGTTGAGCACTGAGCCAGAGTGTGGAGCCAACAATCCAGCCACCTTCAGGGGAAATTCCTGGAGCCTATCTGAGCACAATAGACCAGCCTATCCACGTGGGACCACCTGTAATTTCCAACTACCTGGCCTCTGACCCCCACCACTGGTCTTCTACTGGAGCTCTGGGCCCCTCCCAGAGATCGGCCTATCTCTGTGGGTCCACCCTGAGTTCCTGCCGGCTGGATCCTGGACCCCATGGCAGGACCTCTGCTAAAGAGGCCCTACTCAGTTGGAGAGTGCCAGCTGGACCCGCCAATCAGTTCAGAAACATCCTGAGTATCAGCTCAGCCTTTGTCCCCCAACTTCAGACCTTGGCTAGAGGCCTTGGCTAGAGCTAGACCAGATTATCCCTGAGGAAACATCCTGCGGGCTAGCCTCTGCCAGAGGCCTCAGCTCTCCTCTGCTGGAGCCTGATCTTTGACCCCTATCGTCGGCCCCTGCCTACAGAGAGACCTCCTAGAGAGCTTGGACCACCCAGAACAACAGAGGTCGAACCTCTGACCCACCTAAATTCAGAGAGGGAGAAACCCCATCCACCAACACCTACTGGAAGAAGCTATGGGAAGACGACAATACAAGAAAACACCTAACATCAGAAAGACAAGCATAACACCACCAGAATCTAGGGAAGCTACACCAACTAGACTAGAACACAACAAAGCAAATGAATCAGAAGAGAATGACCTAAAAATTATCATCATAAAAATGATAGAGGCCCTCAAAGAAGATATGAGAAAATCCATTAAAGGGGGAAGGGACAAGTCCCCCAGAGCACATGGGAAATGGGGGGGGGGGAGCAGTGAATGGAGAGAGAACTAAGAGAAAGAGAAGGGGAGGAAAGGAAAACACGTGTGACTAGATAGATTGAGTCAGGGTGGGGGGGAGAAAAGAGGGAGCCATTATTGGCTTGAAGAGAAAACTGAACTCAAAGAAAGGTCTAGAAAAATACAAGACCGACTCCAACTAATAATTCAAGCAACCATGGAAAGGCTACCATAAATGCGCTTCCCTGATAGTGAGATCATCAACTAAATTATCCACCATCATGGAGTCCTCATCTAGTACCTGTAGGAAACAGAAGCAAACACCCACCCACCAAACACTGAGTCGAACCACAATCCAGATGCAGAGAGAGGGGACAATACCAGGTTGCAGAAACTCACAAAGACAGGTGACCTGAACAAGGAGGAGCTAAATGCCCCCCCCTCCCAGACTGATGGCTAGGAACCCAGCAAGGGACCCACATGTAAAATTTTTAAATTATATTATTAATAAAAAAAAAGGAAGGAAAAAATGCTGCTGGATTAATTCAATATATATATATATATATATATACATATATATATATATATATGTATATATATAAAATGCTTTGACTTCAAAATTTAAGCCTAAGGACAAGTTACTGGGGAAAAGGATTTCTAATTTTGTTTCCACAAAAAATGAAAAGCTGTGGATTCCTTCCAGACTAATGTGGTTTGATCGAGCAAGACCCCTGAAGCAATGTCAATAGGAAAATGCAGCCTTTCAGACCACTAAAGCCAGGATTTCTTCATGTTCTTAGGATTCCCCCCATGACAGCGCCCCCTACCAGCAGGAAGCAGTTTGGAAAGAACGATTCCCAAATTCCCAAATAGTTTATAAATGTTTGTTTTCATTTAAAAAAAAAAAACAAAAAAACAGGCATGTATAATTATGTCTAGCATAAAATAAATGTTTAAAAAAAACATTTTTCAACTAACTTTACAAGGTCATAATTAACCAGATAACAAATCTAGAAACAGAGAAAACTATAATTACATTTATATTTGTCACCCAGAATTAACAAGCACACAAAACTGTATTTAAAAAGCTTAATCATCAAAATGTCTATATAAAAAGAAACAAGAAACTAGCAACATGCTGCTTTATTTCAGTAAAATATCAGATAAGACACAAGTTTTTTGTCTTCAGTAATTATAGTATTATACAACAATAAACTTGTATATGGAGAATGCTGTTCTAATACACAATGACTTGGTCTGACAGTTACAATCTGTAACAGTAATGAGTTTACTTTATCAATAACACCCCAACTCAATCAATAGTGTATGTATATCACCGACAATGTTTTAATACAGAGCAAAACAAAACAACAAAAACAATATCAACTTATGCTGCTCTGATTAGTCAATGACGTAGTTCATTTAAAAACCTACCTATACTGCAATCCAAAAAAAAAAATTAAAGGAAAATGATAAAGTAGCAAGACAAAAGGAGAAAGACACTTTTTAATCTGTACCTCTTTTAAGCTATGTTTTAATTTGGCCATACTTTAAAAATAAAATACAAAAGGAAAAACTAATGTTTGGGGATATAATTCATTTCTGTTACTATCTGTATAGCATTTAGTAGACAATTTTATTTCTGTGAGCATCACTTTCTAGAAAAATAAAAACATAAGCTCTATCCTTCCCTGTCTTATATACACTATAAATCATAAAGTAAAAGTGACAGAGGAGCAAATAATAACTTTGGAAATTGTCATCAGTATTATTAAAAACCTTGTTCCTTATCTCAACACGTCATACATATTTAGAGACTTTTGTGCTAAATATAAATCACTATTAATACATATGTATGTATAAATATAACTTATTTCTCACACAAAAATCAGTTGATGGCTACATAAATAATGATGACATAATAAAAATAAGGCTCAGCAATTAAGAGCACTCACTGCTGTTCTAGAGGACCTGGGTTCAGTTCCCAGCATCCACATGGCAGCACATAACTATCTGTAACTTTATCTCCAGGGAATTCATCACCCTCTTCTGGCCTCGACAGGCACAAGACATGCATGCAGCACAAACCCCATGATGTATAAGACATACTGTTAATATATGCATGCAGTATACATATATGTGTGTATATATATATATACATACATACATACATACATATATACATATATATATATATATAAACATGCAACCAAAACACTCATACACACAGAATAAAAATAAATACATAAAAATTTTAACAATACTGATAACAGACTAGGACCAGTGATGTTCAGAATTTTCTTTGTTCTTGTCAAACTCTAAATGCTCACTTCCTGATTCAAAGAGCACTTCAGATTTTCCTGATCTTATACTTTAGTCTTTTGTTATTACTTCCTTCAATCCAAAATTCTACTTAAATTCCTTATTAATTGAGAATTACTAAAAAAATATCTAGTCATTTATATCAACTTCAAAGGATTCTCTTATTTTTAACAGATATGCATCCATGACAATACACTCGAAATGTATCACACCTTCTAATAACATTACCTGAAATAGGCAGTTCAGGATATTTAAAGAATAGAACACTTTTATTTTTAAATGTTCGTAAAAAGAATAATTATTAGCAACACCCTCTCCTCCAACAATGCCTCTTTGCTGCAGCAGCCATTATTTACATAGAAAAATCATAATCTTAATTCTATAACTAAAAGTCTAGACTGGGTAATGGAATGGGCCACATAAATATTAACTATTAAAACTAATAAACTGTGCTTACCTCTAAAACCCATTATGCATCAGACACTAATATTGTATATGTAACAAATAAGAAATTACATATTTAATGAAGTATTAGTATTTAGAAAAAACAAAATCTCAGGGCTGGAGAGATGGCTTAATAGTTAAGAGCACTTGTTGCTCTTCTAGAGGATTGAGGTTCAACTCCCAACACCAACATGACAGCTCACAACTGTCTGTAACTCCACTTCCAGAGGATATGACACCTTCACACAGACATAAATACACAAAACACCAATGCACATGAAAGTAAAAATAATTTTCAAAAACTCACCTTTTTGTATACAGCCATTTTATCAGAATCTAACACAATTATATTCCTTAGTTTTGCATTTATTTCAGTGACTAATGGCTTCATAATCATCTCAGAATCAAGCCCTAAGGGAATAAAACAATGAATAATTGCTTTTCTTCATCTTCAATTTGATAATTTTAAATTTATTTTTTATGAGATGGTATTACCTTCAATCTTAATTTCAGAAATGTTTTGTTTTTGATCCTGAATAAAAATCCGTAAACAAGATAATTCTGCCAATAGCTGTAAGGTAATAACATCTTCATTCATGGGTAGCTTTAAAGCTATAAAACAAAAATCACATTGTAACACAAAGAAAGGTTTAGTAATTACCACACTACACCTAGGCAGCTAAAATATCCCCACAAATAATTATTACAATTCAGCTATAAGCAAAGAAAAAATATTCCCTGAATTGAGAACTCTAAAAGTGAGTTATCTAATGAGTACAAAAACAAATCAGACTGCTCTTAGAGGTGACTAATCACTTAAGAAATTAAACCAAGAACTATGAATCTTTGAGATAATTATCATTATAGATATCATAAATACCCTCAATTCTAAATGGTAACTGGGAGCACCTCTAATTCAAACTTTCAAAATGCTCCAAAATCAAAGGCTTTTGGAGCATTACCACTATACCCAAGAAGTTCTGGATTTGAAGGATCTCAAATCTTAACGAGCATTATGATTAAAAACAACCATGATAATAGTCAAATGATGTCAGTCACACTCTTCTAACCTAAAATAATGCCATATTAACTTTAAATAAAATAGTTGTCTCTCAACTCAAATCTATTACATAATAAACATCTTTTCTTTAGTAGTAATCATTTTCCTTTACCACTATTCTCCAAAATTAACATGATATATGATCAATCATTTAAGGTATTTATCTAATTAAAAGCAACACCAGAGCCTAAAAATCCTGTTCCAATTAGTGACCACAACAATCAAATCAAAGAAACAAAAAACCCAAACAACAACAACAACAAAAAAAAAACCTCTTAAATTTTAAAGAAATATACCAAGTTTTTTAATGATATCTCCTTTGTCTTCAGTCTCTGCAACAGACACTGGGACAGATTGTTCCCCTAATTGTGGAAGGATATTATTAAGATAATTCATGGTATTGAGAAGTGCTTCAGTGTGTAAATGAATGTCCAAAGAGGAAAAATTCACCTATGGAACAAAACTGATTTTAGTACTAGGTCAAAAAAAAATCTGACTGGGTGGTCTCTTAAAATACCATATGAAAGGGGGGCATGGGAGGGAGGGAGGGGGAATTGGGATCAATATGTAAAATAAGAAAAAATAATAAATATATATATAAATTAAAATACCCTATGTTTTGTGGTATAAAGCACATGATTTACTTTTATCCTTGGGAATCTTATAATTCCAATTATAAAATAATACTGGTAAGATATTTAAACATAGAAATACAGTTTCTAATTTTTAAATAAATAATTATATATTCATACCTTAATAAGTTGTAAAGCATTGTTATAGGTACTTTGTAAATTGGGTGCGTTTCTTTCAGCCTATCCAAAGAAAAAATATAGCTATTAGAACATGTCAGGAAGACATGTTATGTTTACAATTGCATGATAGTTGTAAATTTTTCAAGACTTGTACACTATACAAAAATTAACTATGAGGTGGTTAGCATGTTACATAGATACACACACACACACATATATACATATATATGTATTCACTCAAGCAAGCTACTATTTGACCAAAACAAGGCAACTGCTTTAATGTAACAAAATGTGCTAAATATGGACTTCTCTAGCATATAGCAAATATTCAATTAAGATTAAATACTATCTTTCTTATTATCTGGCAAAAAAAAAATGTTTCATAGTATCAAGTATAGAGAACAATCATTTGGTCCTCAAGATCTCTGAATGGTTCTTCCGATTTTTCCTGTATTTGAAACAAAATTTGTGGCAGAATTATCCAGAAGTAGCCCAACACTTGTATTTCCAAATATTCATACATTGTCTTTGACAATGACATAAATGTATATTTACAGTTACTACCAGATGTTTTGATGAATGCATACAATGTAAAAAGTTTAACTTAAGGTAACTTACATATCCATCAGTTAGCTTACCTACCATGAACTGGTGCAAGACATTTGAAATTTACCTTTGGAAATAGACATTATTATTATTGACTACAGTTACTCTGCAATCCAAGAGATGCCAAATCTATTTTCCCTTCTTATCTAAAACAATTTTCCTTTTGTCAACAGTTCCACATTCTTTCCTGGCACAGCAATCCCATATCCTCCAGCAGCCACCATTTCTTTACACATGTATGAGTTCAATTTTATTGGAGTCTACATATAAAAGATCCTCTTGTACTTTTTATTTCCATGAATAGATTATTTCACTTAACATTATGGCCTGCAGACTGATAATGTTGCAAATGGCATGATTTATTCTTTTTTAATAGTAATCCATTTAATATGCCTATCACACAATTGCCTTATTCATTTTCTTTAGAGTTCATATATTCTAAAACCTGATAACAATAAAAAAAAAACCTTTAAAAATCTCCCCCAAACATGGAAGCAAAAATTGTCTTAAATAATGGTAATAGTCTCTTGCATAATTATTACAAAATAATTATTAAAACATACACAATGCCATTTTAAAAAAAAGAATACTTTATAAAGAGGGCATTGTACATACACAAGATTCATAACATTTTAAAAGATATTACAGATCAATATAAATGGAATGGAGTGAATTAAAAAGCAGATAACTAGACAATGGTAGAAATGAATTGAGTTCATCCTCTTGTACCACATACAATAAGAAATTTCATCAACAATAAACGTTTGTTTCTTTTTAATAGTCTGGTTGAAAATGTCAGCCTACTGGTCCTTCTTCTTAGAACATAGGGTGCCTTGTGTGCTTTATGAACTATTTGTGAATCAAGACTACAGGACAAAAATGACAAAACAAAAAGACCTTTAAAACAGAGAAACTGGCAAAGTTAGAGTAAGGATTAATAACACTAAATTATAAATTTCAATAGCACACTTACATACCCATTAGGTGAAATCAGAATTGCTTACCCTCACAAATTCCAGTGTTAACAAATCTTCCATTGTGTTATCCAAGGTAGTGATCAAATAAATTGGTTTCTTGTTTTCATCTAAAAATAATTTAAGGATTATTGCTCAGTAGGAAAATTATACTAAGATAAATTAAGACATTAGTAATTATGATTGAAAAAGATTTTGCTAGATTCTACTGAATAATGTCCTTTGTTTTTAAATTCAGAAAGTGTCATTTCTCCATACAATGTATTCTTCCTTTGTACTTAAACACTAAAATCTCAAACCTTCCTATATCTAGTCAGTAACAAAAACTAGCAAGCTGTTGAAGACCAACAATCACTTTAAGTGGTAATAAAAGAGCATTAAGAATTCTAGAATTGAGTCATAATGATGCTTTGAAAGAAAGCAATGATTATCTCTAAAAATATTAGTTGTTGAGCTGCATCAAGAAAGTGTTACATTTCTCTATATACTAGATAAAAATCAGTCTCAGCAGTATAGAGCAATCTACTAGTACATTACTGATTCTGTTTAAAAAAAAAAAAAAAAAGATATTCTATGAGAACTGTGAGAGAAGACATACCTCTATAGTCTCTAAAACTATCATTATCATGTATTGATATTTAAGATCTAACAAAAGTTGCCTGAGGATCAGAGCGCAGAGCTGGCCACACTAGCTAGCCAGGCAGTGCTGGCACACACCTTTAATCCAAGCACTTGGGAGACAGAGGCAGACAGATCTCCCTTAGTTCAAGGCCATCCTGGGCTACAAGAAACAGATTCAGTCTAAGAGAGAAACAGTTCACACAAAGGTGATCCCAAGTGCTGGGATCCCAGCACTTTAATCCCAGCACTAGGGAGGTAGAAACAGGAGTGATATGTCTAGGTGGTTAGAGAAATACGAGGCAGGAGGAGACAGGAGCTCAGTGAAGTCAGTCTGAAGAAGCAGTCTAAGGAGGCAATCTAAGGACAGGATAGCCCATTTGATCCTCGTACTGGTAAGAACTCTCTAGTGGCTGGCTGTTCTGCTTCTGATTCTTCAGTTCCCACACCCTGATAGCTGACTGAGTTTTTGTTACTGAAGACCAATTAGAATTCATCATTACCAAATTGCTTATGGCTGAAAAAAAAAAATTATACTGCTCTTGCTGAGGAAAACAGAGCACAATGGCCATGCAAGCCTTCAAACTTAAAAACTATGAGCAACCAGCTCCCCATTTTAGATATTAACTGTATTTTTCAACCTTAATATCTACACTTCATTTACTCATTTACCAGCTTCTTATACAGCTCTTTACCAGATATCATCTGCTTTTTACAAAACTCTGCTACTCACTCCTTCTTAGAAAATAAGAACAAACTGTTTTACTTAGAAAAATGTACTGTAATGATGGCATATAATGCTTTTTGTTTGCAAGTTTACTCATGCATAAGCACAAGAATTAACAATGGCTATACTATAACTTGTGGTGATATATTATTTATGATTTAATAAAGATTATCTAAAGGATCAGAATGCAAAGCCAGCCACACTAGTTAGCTATAGAAGCTGGGCAGCGGTGGCACACACCTTTAATCTCAGGACTTAGGAGACAAAGGCAGATGGATCTCTGTGAGTCCAAGACCACCCAGGGCTACACAAGATTGAATCAGTCTAAAAGAGAAACAGCTCACACAAAGGAGATCTCAGCACTTAAGATCCCATGCCTTTAATCCCAGCTCTAGAGAATTATTCGAGACAGGAGCAGATATTCAGTCTGAGGTACTTGGTCTCAAGCCATGTTTGGAGAATTAGTCTCTAGACACACTGAGGAGAGGACAACCCTTTCAGCCTGAGGTAGAGGTAAGAGCTAGTGGTCTGCTGCTTTACTTTTCTCATGTTCAGCTTGAAGCTCGGAAGCCCAATATCAGTTTCTGGGTCATTTATTATTCATGTTACAACTTCTGGATTACTAGAGAACACTATCCAGTTGGTTCATTTCTCTTTCCAATAATCAAACAAAATTATTTTGGGGGCAAAAGAACAGAATGTAATTTTAACAGAACAGAACAAAAATTCAACACCTATATATGATGATCTATGTGTGATAAAGCAATAACTGTGGTATAATCCTGCACACTCAGGTTTGTGTGACCTAAGATATAACTGTGACACAATCCACCACACTCAAGTTTGTAAGACCAAGAGATAACTGTGACACAATCCACCACACTCAGGTTTGTGTGAGCCAAGAGATAACTATGACACAATCCTCCACACTCAAGTTTGAAGGCCAAGAGATAAATGTCATGCAGTGCACCACACTGAAGTTCCTATGAGCTGAAGAACTAGTAGACAGTATGACACCATACAAATGTATGTCCTCTGACCTACTTTTGGGTTAAACTACTTAATTTGATACTTAATTTTTAAGAGTCAGTGAACTTAGCAGATATCACTCACCAAAGAAGCTATGACAAACTGGCATATAAAAGGATTCCCTACATTATACATCATCAGGAAAATTCAAAGGACTCAAGCCTAGACACTAACAAAATGCTGAAAAGGATGAACAATACGCACTCATTTATTACCAGCAAAAATGAAAAATTAAATAACCACTGGAAGAGTTTGGTGGTTCATTACAAAAGTTACACATTTAATATATAATCGACCACTTATGCTCCTTAGTATTTACCCAACGAAACAGACAGCATAGGTCTACACCAAAATCTGCATATAACTATTAACACCATCGTTACTCAAAATTGCCAAAACTGAAAAGAAAATCAAGATGTCATTAATAAAGTGAGTAGATAAGTAACCATAATGGATATCTATTATGGATAGGCAAATAGGTAACAATAATGTTCCTAGACAAAGGAATATATGATTTGTTCATTAATAGTAACTAGTTGTCAAGCCGTGAAAAGGTAAGACTTAAACACAGATTACTAAAAAGAGTGAACCTTAAAAGAATGTACACGAGATTAATCCAAACATACAGTCAGATAAAAGGGTAAAGCAAGGAAGACAAGGAGATGATCTTATGCCAGGCACCATAGAAGGAGTGGAGGACAGCAGATATTCAGCACAGTGAAAGAATGCTTATCATGATACCACCATAGAAACATTCCTTTATATATTGTCCAAATACAAACAAAGTTTAACACAAATGTTTAAATCAAATGCAAATAATGGATTCTGGGTGATAATAATGTGAATGCATCTGAATGTAACAAGCATAGCACACTGTTGGGGAAGTTGCTAAGTTGATCATGGAAACTGCAGAAAAGATGGTGTGCAATGAGGTTATCCAGACCCAAAAAGACAAATATTGCAAGGTCTCTGTCCCCTGTTGTTCCTATCCCTAGATTTAAGTGCTGCTCCTTTTTTTTGTTGTTTGTTTTGTTTTGTTTGTTTTTGTTTTCTGTTTTGTCTGTTTGAAGGTAGGGGGGTTCGAGCCAGGGTTTCTTTATGTAGCCCTGGTTGTCCTGAAACTAGCTCTGTAGATCAGGATGACCTTGAATTCACAGAGATCTGATTGCCTCCCAAGTATTGGGATTAAAGGTTGTGCTACGACTGCCTGGCAAGAAGCTTTGATTTATAATAAATGAAGACCATCACAGAAAATCACAACACAGAGAGATCAATGCGTGCATGATATGACAGCTCCTATATCTATGGCTCAGAGAACATCATGGAAGAGAGAGTAGAAAGATTATGAGCAAGGAAGTCTCTTCTAGAGATGGATACATAAAGAAAACCAGAATAGCAACATCAGTAGACATGCTAATGTAAAATAGGGTGTATGGGAAGTGTTGGAGAGATAATGGAAAAGATAAGTGATGTCATTATATTTAGTTTAAAATGTACTAAGAAATAGGCTAACCTAAATTTAAAGTAATTGTTTGTTCATTTTGTGACTATTTCAAAATATAAATACGTTGATTCAAAGTCTAAAGAACAGAAAATTCTGCAACAGGTAGTCAAATTAAAAAAAAAATGTATATATTTCAATAGTCTTACCTAAGTATTCTGGACATTTTAACCAAAATTCTTTCAAAAAGGCATTTGCTTTCAAATCAAATGTTCTAAGCTCAACTTCTGTTCCCAATCCTAAAACACCCATTTCTAACACAGGTAGTTCACAGTCTCCCACAAGGTGATAAAACTGAATCAAAACCTGCAGAAGAAAGGCAAAGCACAGAGATCACCTATGTGATAACAATATATGGAATACAGAAGATATGTATATAGTATGTTAAGGATTTAAACTTAGTATCGATTGTGTATTTCCCCACACAAACAATGCATACTTACATTACATAAGCATCACCAATAAATATGCACTGGAAAACAGCCTACAATATACCACTTAAACTCTAATTCCTAAGAAAGTTATTCTTGAAAAAAAAGATGAGGAAAATCATATCCCTGTCCCTATACACTTTGAACAGTCTCTATTAGTAATAGAACTATGTAAGTAAATTGCACAGAGTATAAATGACAATTCACTTAACGCACATAATCATAGTACATACCTCTGCTACTTCAAATCGCATCCTAAGTTGAATTAAATTCATTGAACAAATTTTCTTTTGTAATTTTTTGTTCCGAGAACTTCTAACTCTACATAGAGTTTGAGGATAATCTTCCAAGGGACTACATGGTGCATCAAAAAATTCCTCCTCTGAGTCTAAATTTCATAAAATATTTTAAGTCAACAACAGAAATCATCTACGTTTAACATTTTTATAACTTTTCTGAAATAAATGTAAGCATCAAAATTCTATGGATTTATATTAAAAGTTGAGGACAAGTGCTAGATACAAGAATACAGAAATTACTTTTGAAAAAATAACATTGCAAATGATAAGCATGGAAATATTTAATATTTGCCATAAAATCAATTATTTAAGATTCATTTGTATTTTCAATTATGTGTATATGTGTGTATCTGTGTACAGGTATGTGAATGCAGGTGTTCACAGAGAACAACTGATTTTCTTGAGCTAGAGTAAGAGGCAGTAGTGAGCTGCCCAGTTTGGATGCTGGGAACTCAAAAGCAACATAGTACCATGCTCCCTGTAGCTGGATAGTGTAACAGAACTCAGTTTTTACCACTCTGTAATATTAGCAACAGAGGCCAGGCCCAGAAATGTTAATAAAGCATCCCTTAATGTAATTTTTGTTATCAGTATTCAACCATAATATGAAAACACTACATAAAGTTTCCACTGATCAGCTACTTGAAACAATCAAAACAGTTTTAAATTAAGTAGTGTATAGTTCAATAAAAACTGGTATATAAACCCAACTTTTAATCACTGACTCATTTCTGAAATATGACATGTGACATAAACTTATATAAATTTGATTTTTTTCTTACTAATCACTCTTTACAGAAAATAAATGTTAAAAGAAGTTTATATCCTTACACATAGTCATTTGAAGGAAATATCCCTCAAATGTAAACTACCTCAACTATGCATAAGTAAATAAGGAAATTCTCTTAAGCAGTTTGACTTTACCGTCTTCAATATCTGAAGGCTGTTCCAATAAAGGGAATAACTTCTGAGAAATATGTGATACTGGCAAAGAAGTAGATGTTTGAATCTGAAACAAAAGTAACTCATTGTCAATCAGAATAAAGACCTTTTATTCAAATTTATATGGTACTTTTGACAAAAAGCGACTCAATTCATTCTGAGAAGAAATCAGGTTTAAGGAAAGAAAATTAATTATAAGATGTATGAAAGCTTAAGTGCTTTGGATTCTATCTCAATGGGAATAGAGTGCTTACTGAAAAGTCCTAGGTTTGGGCTCCCAACACTAGATAAAGCTAGGTATTGTAGATCATGCCATTAATCCTATCATTTGTGACAGGAAGCAGAAAGGTAACAAATCTATGTCATCTTTGGCTACACAGAGAGTTCTAGGTCTGCTTGACCTACCTGAGAGCCAGTCTTAAAAAAAGGAAGAAGTGCTTTTACAGATGTAGTATGTACAAAGTATATTATATACTTGTATAAAAACAGCTGCATATAACCCAGTATAATAGTTACTTTTAAAGTAAGTACTTTTTTGAGTTTGTTGGTAAGTATAGTTATGGGAATTCCTTGGGAATCTGTAAGGATTCTGAGATCTGTTCTAGCCCAGAAACCAGGTCAAGGACAGCTTAAGAAGCAAGCTCAAAGCCTGATATTGAAAACTGAAGAGCACACATAATGTATTTTGGCAAAAATATACCCACAGTCTTACCTACAGGCCAAGCTGATGAGGGCATTTTCATTGTCTTCCTAAGATAACAACTTCCTAAGTTTGGGTCAAGATGACTAAAAACTAATAAGCACAAATTCCATTGCATCTATTTAATTCAGATCCTTCCTGATAACTCCATTTTTACAGCTTTTTAATAAATAACTCTACATTGAGCAGTTTTCAAACCTCTGAGTGGCCATATATTTTCATTTCTCTTAGGTAAAAATATAGAATTCTTAAGTCACATGATAAGTATGTATTTAACTTTGTTTAAACAAAATTATCAAAGGGATTACAGATATTACCAATGAATGGTTGTAAATTCTCATCATGTCATACCTCACCATGGTGTGTTTTTAAAATTTTAGCCATTCTAATCACTTAGTGGTTTTTCAATATGAATTCATTTTCCAAATAATTAATGAATTTGACATCTTTTTATATTATTTCCTCATTATTTATTAAGCCGATGATCTCCTTACATATTTTGGATACAAGCAATTTGTAAGATAAACACATTATAAGGATTTTGTTCTTTTATACATGGAAAGGTAGATGGCCTTACCTTGCTTTTAATTTTAATAAGTGATATGTGTGTGTGCACAAGTGTGTTCATATCACAGAGTGATTATGTAGCTCAGAGGACAACTTAATGTTGGACCGCTCCAATATGACTATGGTGTTAGGAATGAGAATAGCCACTCAAACTTAGGTTTGAATGCTTGGTTTCCAATTGGAAGAACTATTTCAGAAGGGTTAGAAGGTGTGATTTTGTTGGAGAAGGAAACCCATGCCATTCTGTGTATATGTCTCTGTGCCTAATAATGGTAGTGGTGGTTGTCTCAAGACAAAAGTTCTTAGCTACTACTTTAGCACTGTGACTGCCTGCTGCCACCATGCTTCTCGCTAAAATAGTCATGGACTAACCCCCTCTGGAACTGTAAGCAAGCTCCCAATAAACTCTTTCTTCTATAGGTTGTCTTGGTTGTGGTGTTCTGTCATAGCAGTAGAAAACTAAGTAAGACAATAACAATCTTTGAATTCAAGTTCCACGGGCTCTGCAAACACCTTTACCTGTTGGGTCATCTCAGTGGCGTTTGTTCTTTCTCTCCCTCCTTCCCTCCCCACCCCCCTCTCCTCTGCCCTCTCCTCCTCATACCCTCTCTCTGAAAATTTCAATTTCCATAATATCCAACTGCTTTTTCTCATGCTGTAATTTTTAAGGTACTTATTCCAAGTACACATGACGTTTTCCTTTAATTGGTTGTTTTGGTTCAAAAAACTTACCATTTTTGACCTTCAAATTTACATCTATGCTCCATTTCAGATTTGATTGTCTAAATGGTTTGACTTAGAAACTGCAAGCTCATTTATTTCCATACAAAAGACCACAGACATGGTCACTGAATAGTAATACTAGGGGGGAGGGCAGATTTTTTGTGAGCAGTTTGTAATAAGTATGTTCAAAAGAATAAATATTGCCAGGAGACAATGAAGTAAAAAGACAAGCGGCCATAGTCACTATAAGAAAAGACCAAGGAAAGTGTTGAACAGTAGAATTTGTTGGGAGTTTTAGAAATATAGTCAAGGTTGGCACAAAGCCGGTTGCATCCCTGTAACTTGGATCATAAGAAAAAAAAGTTTATAATGCTCAGGCAAGAATGGCTTCAAATTAAACTGAAGTGTGTATGGTCTCATCTCAAGCTAATATCAAAATTGTCAGGTAATAACTTAGGAGCAGGGCAGTTAGGTCCTGTTGAAAACCTACAGAAAAAACAAAACAAAGCAAAAGGCTAAGTCTAATTCTTAAGGGCCTACAAATTGTGGAAAGACAAAAGTGCACTAGCTTCAACTTAAAGTCATCACATGCATCCACACCTAACAGGGAGTAACCAAGCCCTTTGAAATTTTGAAGTGGAAACTAACTTCTCTCTAGCTAGCAAAGGTCTAGATGACAGTCTCTTCCAATATAAGGCTGCGAATTAAATAACAGAAACCTATTGTTCTATGTGGGCACCACTCTTAATTACCTTAGTAAATGTCCTTTATAACTTGTTGCTCCTCCATCATCACTTGTGACTTTACCTTGCACTTTGATACTATAAAGACAGTTTAATCTTCATCACTGCCATCTCTTCTTTTAGCCTTTAAAAAGTTCATGCTATTGCTCCAAATTGGGCTTTTGACTCTGGAAATGCTGCAGTCAGTTTGACTTTCTAGTCTTAACAACCAAAACTCACTCCATATCAGCAATGAGCCTTAAGCTAGCTAGTTTTATGTCAACTAGGCATAGGCTATAATCATCTGAGAAGAGGGCACCTGAGAGAATGTCTCCTTAAGTTTTTGCTGTAGGAATTTGTTGTGTAATCTCTTGTTTCCTCAAGAGATTAAAACATTCCATCCTGCAGAAATATCCTTGAGAAGGAAAGTAAACAACTCAAAATAGCCTCAGGAATTCCCTGAATCTCATCAGAATCACTAGGCAACTCCCTGCCCAAGTCAACAATAGAAGCTGAAAGTTCCCTTTAGACTGACAGAATGACGCTGAGCTGCAGACTCTGAGACCAGAGCAGCTGCCTGGAAAAAAAGCAGAAAACAGCTAGGTTGCCAACAATTAAGACCAACTGAGGCACCTGGAAAGAACACCCCAACCTGTTGAGCTGCCTGTAGGCTATGCAGTTTGCTGTGGGTTACCATGTTTATAAGGTATCACCCCTGCTGAGAATGGCTTTGGTGGTACAGCTATCCTCAGTCATTTCTGCTCCTGTATATAATTATATAATTCCTCATACAAATGAAAATAAACCCCAAAGTTCACTTACTACAAGTGAACTTTGACTTGGTAAAATTGGACTTTGGTCTGCCCACTATCTGAGGTACATAGTCAAGTTCATTACATCACCCGAGAAAAAATTTTGTCACACAACAGGTCTGTAAGACATTTTCTTAATTAGTGATTAATGTGGGTGGTGCTACCCCTAGTTTGGGGTCCTGGGTTAATGTAGGAAAGCAGGCTGAACAAGCCATGAGAAGCAAGCCAGAAAACAGCATTCCTCCTTGACTTCTACATAAGCTCCTGTCTCCAGGTTTCTGCCATTTTGAGTACCTGCCCTGATTTTCTTCAATGCTGAACTATGATGCCCTGACTTCCTTCCATGATGAACCATGATGTGGAAATATAAGTCAAATAAACCCTTTCCTCTCCAAATTCCTTTCGTTCATGGTGTTTCATCACAATAATTATAACCCTAATACAAGACTGTTTTGCTTTCTTACTATTACTGTCTATGTGTCCTTCAGGAGCATCCTTTGAGTTCACAACATGGCTGACTGGCATAAGATGGCTAGCTGTCAGCTTATCAGCTTTGGACATGTCTTCTTCACAAAGCTTAATAACTTCCAAGCTTTTACTTAATAAGAAGTAGGAGCATCATTTATTTTAATATTTTTGAGGCTATTATGTCATTATTGCTTGGTCTAATTTCAATATTACCGAGCCTCGGGGACTAGGAAACATTTCCCAATTCATTACATGATACTAATATTACTACACTACACACAGAAAGTGGGATCTGATATCTGTCATGAACAAACAATAAAGCCTCAATGCCTACAAAACATGCAACAAGTTTAGCAATTCTAATTTGAAATTGAAACTACTTCAAAATACAAACATTTATGAAGAGCCTCACTTGTGGAACATTCCATTCTATACCTGATATTATGTGATGTGTCATAGCAAACTCAGCCACAATAAAAAACTGCATAAAATTGCATTGAGGTATGCATAATGTGAATATAAAGCATACATATATTCTGTGTTCTGACCTTGTGTGAAAAAACAAAAACAACACACTACTAGTCACAAGTACTTCAGATAAGGTACATGCACGCTAATCTAAATACGTAGTATCTGAATTGGCCTAAAATTAGAAATTTCAATATTTTTCTTAGTAACTGACAAATGGATAAACCAATAAGATTTTTACACTTTATAGGGTACAGTAACCATATAAATTATGAATATCATCATATTTTTATAAACAGATGTCATATACATTTTGATGTTTTTCATTCCCGTTATCCTCTCCTACATACCTCACACACCTGCTAGTCGCTTTCCTCTTCTGAAATCTGAAACTTTCTGAGCAGTGATATGATGCTCACGAGGTTCAAAATTTTGAAGCATTTTAGATTTTTAAGAGTAGGAATGCTCAACTGAAAAAGTCTTAACAAATATTGCAACATTCAAAGAAAAAAAAAGGAAAAAGACCAAGTCTGAAATTTAAAATATTTCTAATCCTAACCAACTTGGAATAAGACATGATCAACCTTATTATTATCAAATACACTTTGTAATATACAGGAATATAATATATCATCAAAGATGAGATAGTAATTGAGAATGCAAAACTAACCAATTAATCATATTAACAGAATAAAGGAACAAACTATAAGACTGTAATAGATGCAGAAATAGCATCCCAATATCTATTGAAGAGAAATGTTCAGAGAGCTAGAAAGAGATGGTAACTTCATAATTTGGTAAAGAATGTCTAACAAAAGCCTACATTCTCATACTCATTAAGAAAAGACAAATGCAGCCCTGTCTGTAGGTTCTGGTCAACAGCACTACAGTTCACTGATAACGAGATTGCTTCATCTCTTGAACCTTGTACCATCCAGACCAAAGGGCTGTGACACCTGATCTCAGAATCACCTACAGGACATTATTCTCCTCTTTTGCTCAAGGATAATATGTGCTGTAGCTATTTAGCAGACTCCCATGTTCTATGCAACCTTTAAAGTTCAAACTTTTTCTTCATTTTGCTTCCCTTTCTAGTCCCTTTAGTCCACTCTAGGAGATAAATGGTTGGATCTGTGACATAAGTTCTTTAACCAAATCATTGTCTCAGAACACTCCTGATGTCCATCAAATAACATGCTCTTACTTTTAGCATTATAGATAAACTAACCACTTTCCAAATCCCTAAGTTCTAGTTCCTTTTTGATTCACACAGTCATTTTCTTTTAGTTTCCTTCATCACACCTCTCAAACGTTCCAATAATGGAGAGAAAAAATATATTGCATCCTTCATAATTTAGTAATCACATTTAGTAAAGCACCAGAGGGGCTTTAAGACACATGTACCTATAAATAATTCCTTTAAGATGAGAATGTAGGAGTTTTCTAACATATGCCTTGAAATTCTTCCAACCTTACCTGTCATACAATTCTAATGTCAGTTTTAAGTGTTACTACTACATCAACCCACTTTCTTGGTACCAAAATCTGCATTGAGACTGCCAAGGCTACATAACAGAAGACAACAGAATCAACAGTTAAAACCACAGACAGCATTTTCACTGGAGGCCAGAAGGTCAAGATTAAGGTATTTTAAATTAGTTTTTCGAGCATCTATGTTTAGCCTGCAAAGAGCCACCTTCTTGCTACATCTTCCCTTGGCTTGGCTATGTGCACATATTCTGGTGTCTCTCTTTTTACCAAGATTTCCTTTTATGAAATCAAAGTAGTGTTTCCCCATAATTTTAAATATTCATAATGTAAATGGACATTATGGGGATGTTATGTAAGACACATTTCTGCTAAAATTAAAATGACTATAAGTAATTTCACCTGTTGCAATTTCATCTACTACTTTGAAATCTATTTTTCAATTAAATCTTTCATTAATTCTGAAAAAGATTTTACCTGGAATGATCTGGCAGGGGCAGGTACATCAATTATGGGATCAGGTTTTGGAATGCTTTCTAACAATTCCATAATCCCTTGCAGTTTTTTATCCGAGATTCGTAATGAAACAAGTGGTAATTTTCCAGAAATCCTGAATCTATTTTATAAACAGAGGAATCATTATACAGTATATGGAAATATAAAGAATATATAGAGCAATTTTCATTTTTGTTTAAGTACACTAATTAACAAAGAATGGGAACTGGGGAAGTGACTCAGTGACAGAAGGCTTGCTGAGTTCAATACTCAGCACCTACCCCATCCCTAATACAACAAAACAAAGAGGAATAGACTGGCAACCTTAAATTCAATATCTAAAATAAGAATTTAAAACTACAAATCACTACAATTTACAGATTACCTTATAAACACTAGATGGACCAGCCTTAATACTTTTCAAAGGCTTATTTGCCAATATTATTTCACTTATTGTTTCCCTAATGTTTGCCAAATACAAATGACATTATCAATTATTTATTATGTCACTATCATTGCAGTATTTATATGCCATTGTAGTACGCTCATACCTTTGAGGATCACAGTCCATTTCCAACCCCCACTACGTGTAAGTTCTTTTATGAACATGGTTCCTACAAGAAAACTTGAAGCTTAGCAACTAGAGATTGTACATCCAAAAACGTAATTCAGAACAAAATTTCAGTTCTTTTTCTTTTAATTGTCTTGCCAATCTCCTTTGCTTACAGATAAGATACCAAATTAAAGAGGGGCTGGGCCCAGAGGTGGCTCAGAGGGTAAAGCCACTTATGCTTAAATGGCATTTGCCCAGTGATCTGAGTTTGATTACCCAGAACCCACATGGTAGAAATAAGAACTGACTCCATCAAGTTGTCCTCTGGACTTTCACATGCATATGGCCATGTCTGAATATGCAAGGTCTCCACATAATAAATAAATGTTTTTAAAAAATTAAAAATAAAAGAGAGGTTGGGAAAAAATTTCCATTGGAAACGTGCCTGACAGCAGACAAAAGTACCTGATGTGAGACACCCAAAATCAACTAAAAGATGAATTTCAAAATGTTACCTAATAGTAGGCTTCTTTTTATTATCTTAAATCTGTCTAATAACCATCACAGTACAGTTAAGTGCATGGACAAGTATATATAAGGATTAGGATGTAGGTTTTGACTACTTTTCATTTTCTGCAGAAATTAAGACTCAAAAATAAGTCTATGTTAATTGATACAGAAAAAGTAGATTTTGCATGTAAACGAGACTAACATGGTACCATTTTAAGCAAATGGTAAAAGGTTTAAGATATTACAGTCTCTACGATAACCAAATAAAACATTCACAAAATATACAAAAAAACAGAAATGAGAAAGTAATCAAAACATGTTAGAACAAATACCAACCAAACACAAAGAAAGGCCATCAGAGGAAATGAGGAAAAACAAGCTATAAAACATACAGAAAACAAATGAACTAACTAGCCCTTTCATATCAGTATGTAGTATTTTAAACTTTCCAATCAAACGACATCAGTTGACAGAATAACTAAAAAGCAAGATCCAACAATATACTATCATTACTGAAGATTCACTTTAAAAAAAAATATACATGTAAGAAGCTAAAGAATTAAAATAGATGCCCTAAACAATCAACAAAACAGAGGGATGCTTGCAGTAAAAGAAAATTACAAGTAAAAAACTATTACTTAAAATTTTAAAAAGAATACTAATGAAATAAAAGGACAAATTAAGCAAAAACTATGTTAACAATTAAAAACATACATTCCAAACAACAGAGTTCATTAAATTAAATACTGAAAGAACTAAGGGTAGGAAGAGACTTTTAGCAATAGTAGTAAATTTCCACCCTACTTTCAAAAACAGATAGAAGCAAGTAGGGCTCAGTAAAAATTCTTTTTTTAAAAGACTAGAAAACACAATTCTTCTTATATTTCACAGATGAATCCTAAACACACTGTGAGTGAAGTAGTATCAATAGGAAAGGACAAATATTATACCCAAAACCATCAAATTCATAAAGATCACATGTACTGGGGGTTGCATAACCAGGGGCAAAAGGCAGAGTAGAATGGAATGTTATTATTTAGTGGGTATGACATTCAGCTTGGAAGACTGTTAAGTAAGGTTCTAGTGACAGATCAGGGTGATGACTGCATAATAATGTGAACTTACTAAGATGTCACTGAATTAACATATTAACAGCATCAGTAGCAAATGGTATAATGTGCATACTATATAATAAAGTCAATGAAACAGATTTTGTTTTGTTTTTTTTTTTTCTTCATTACAGAATTACTGAGAAAATCTAGTTACATGAAACAGATAACATATAATACATACTTGGGCATCTTGACATCCATGAAAACTATGGCTTTAGAGAGCTCTACATTGACATGCATAGGTGTCAAAATATGCTGTGTAGATACATTGAGCTTTCGTGCTTCTTTCCAATTATCACCTAATTACAGAAACAGTTCAAATTTATTATTAGCATTAATTTTTATAACATAAAAACCTAAACATACAATCAGGAAGTCTTCATGTTTTCATTTTTTTCCCCATTCTGCTTTACAAGATTATGTTCTACTACAAAAGAAAAAGGCCTGTTTTTTAAAAAGGCAGTGTAGTTTATGTCAAACATACAGTGTACGTATTAATAATCACTACGCCAACCAGACATTCTACCACCAAAATAATGCCACTATAAGGCAATAAAAAGGGCAGAAACCCTGTCTTAAAAAAAAAAAAAAAAAAAAAAACTTTCCTATAGTTAAAATGCGCAAAAGCTAAAATTCATACATAGACGTACAAAACTTATGACCTGAAACCTGAAACATATCCTGTAATGTTAACAGTCACAGTAAGTGAAAGAATAGTTCATTTACAGCCTTGAAGTAAATGTAGCTACTATGGAAAGAGAACCCAGTTTGTAAAGTGCTTGCCCATCAAGGACAAGGACAAGGACCTAAGTTCAGTTCCCAGTACCTACTTGAAAAAGAAAAAAAAAAAAGGAAGAAAAAAAAAAAAAGCATGGTATTTATGGTATTTCATGCTTGAAATCTTGAAATCTCAGTACTGGGAAGGTGGCAATGGACAGATCTTTAGATCTCTCACCAATCATGCAGCTTAGCCAAATGGGCAAGCCCCAGTTCCTAGTAAGAAACAAAATTTTAGCTAGATGTCAAAATTTCCTGGTTTCAAACCAGGAAAACATTAGTAGGCAATGTTTGTTTTCTTATTTAAATTAATCATTGTAATTATGTTACAAATAAAAATATCAATCATTCAGCTAAATTAACACAGCACCCAGTCACATACTTAGTGAAGGTCTATTTTCATGCAGTTGTGCTTAAGGTTTCACACTTTCATGATCAACTATCTTTCATTTACTATGCAATATAAACTGTTAATTTTAACACAAATATAGGAAAGTTCCAAGCACGTAGAGGAAAAGTCTTCAGGCATATCTTCAGAGTATCTAAAAACCTAATTAATCACTGGATTAAAAAGAAATCAATCATTACATCTCTTGTACTTACCCACTCTGCTGAAAAGCAACTGTATGCTTGTAAGATGAATATCAAAAGAATCATAAGCTCTATGCTTTATCTCTTCAAGGCTAGCCCCACTTGGTTTCACTTCTGGTAATCTGGATCGACCTTTACTTGTCACCTTAAAGTTAATTTTAATAATTTAGACCATGTAAAGTACTTCAACATAAAAATATTGCTTAGCTCTATAACGTAAAAATGTAATAGGACAGGATACACTAATGGATACTATACTGAATGGTTTAGATGCAGAAGTCTAAAAAGAAGTTTCTACTTAACTTATATATGTAAAAACTTCAGAAAGATTATTATGTCCAGAACTGTCCCCATTCCTATACAATTGATCAAGTAAGATTTAAAATGAAGAAAAAATAAAAACTTAGGTATGACTTTCAAGTCTATAAATATAATTCTCAACATTTATCATTGACTTGAAAGGCTAAAATATGGGGAGGAAAATAAAACTACTTGATGAGGTCAAACTTGATTCACTAACCACAAGGATTGTTTCTCAGATCCTAGTACTGCTATGTATTTAAACATCAATGAACCTAATCAAACATCTAAAGCCAGCATATATTCAGGGGCCAGAGAGGTTCAGCAGTTAAGAGCACTTGCTATTTTTGTAGAGGACCTGGATTCAGTTCCCAGTACCCATATGGTGGCTCACAACAGCCTATAATTATAGATCCAGGAGATCTGGGACCCACTTCTGCCCTCCTTAAGCAGTGCATAAATCTGGTATACCTACATACACACAGAAAAACACTCACACATATATAAAAAAATCAATCTTAAAAAAATCAAGGGACATTTTAAATGAAAGAATATCACAAATGGCTTATCAATCAACCATTATTAGTATATACCTTTAAATGACCAAGATCCAAGAGAAGTAGATTTGATGTAGGACTAAAAATTCCATATTGTGGGACAATAACATATGAAGCCTTCACATTAATTCTGAGATCAAGAACTTTCTGTGTTTCAATAATATACAGTAAACCTGCAAAAAGATTAAATCCTTGCAATGAATACTTTTCACAACTTACATTATGAAAATAAAGCTGAGAATCAACAAACATGAATAACTCAATTTAAAAATCCATAAAATCAGTACTGATTGTAACATACCTTAGACAAAAGCCAGGTGTGATGGCTTTAATTGGGGAGACTTGAGGATGATCTCAAATCTTGAAATCTGTGATTTCAAGGACAGCCTGCTCTACAAGTTAGATTCCCAACCATCCAGGTTTACAGTGAGACCCAATGTCAAAAAAACAAAAATACCCCAGAGCAAAAGAACTTAAAATATATGTTTACATCTTTTACTGGTCAATATACTCACAAAACTAACTATATCAAAGAACTGAAATGGAGCAACCCTCTCCCCCAAAATAAATGGGGGTTTTGGGAAGGGATTCTTAAACTATTGTATTTTTACTTGTATTTATATGTCAATGTGAATGTGTGCCTCCAGGTCCCCACAGAGACAAGAAAAGTGTGTTGGCTTCCTGTAGCCAGAGTTTCAAGTGGTGCTGGGAACTAAATTCAAGTCCTCTAGAAGACCATCAAGTGTTCTTAACCTCTGAGCCACTGGGATGGGGACAGGTACATAGCACGTGTACTGAAGCGTTCAGAGGACAATTTCTGCTACTGGTCCACAGACAACTTCTACTTTTGAGACAGGGTCTCATACTGGCCTGTATCATGACCAGGTAGGCTAGGCTAGATTCTATGGGGCAATCTTTTTTCCCCACCCCATCTCACTACTTCACTACTGCTATGACTACAGGGGTGCACAGTCACATCTGGGTTTTAAAGTAAGTTCAGGGTATCCAAACACATATATTAATACTTGTGAAGCAAGTGTTTTTATCAACTGATCCACATCTACAGCCACAAAAAAAAACAAAACAAACAAAAAAAAGAACAAAGTTTTTAAACCTGATACAAATGAAGGGAAAAATACAAACCTTTTCAAAATATATTAATATTAAATGGTAAAAAGCATTTACTGGTATCTGCTATTAGAATTTGTATAGTTTCTTCCCAATTCACAAATCTAATAACATCTATACCTACCATACTGAATAGCAATACAAAGCTTGATGATTTTATTACAGAGAAAACCCCACGGTAATTATTTCATTCATCTTCAACAAAATCACATGTAAACCAGAAAAAAACAACAAACCCATTTCTCTATTACTTAGATAGCTCATTCATTTAAGTCATCATATGCTAATAAATGTAATTCATTCCTATGTGTGTAATAAGCAAAATAAATCTATCTAACTTATTTTTCTAAATCCAGTGTCATATTGTAAGCCTGTTTATGTTCTATCTACAAACAGTCATTAAGTCAGCTTAAGCAAATAAAACACACTCCGATCTGTAACAATTTTGGATATGACAGCTGGGCAGAAAGACACCTGTTCACAATGACAAACCTACAACAGAAATATTTCACAGGTGCCTTATTTAGCTTTTCAGTTGCTATAATAAAACACCATGACCAAGGCAACTTGGTGAGGAAAGGGTTTATTGTTCTTATCAAAGTCCATCATAAAGGAAAGTTGGGGCAGCAACCAAAGCAGAGACCATGGAGAGAGCTTTTCACTGGGTTGCTCCTCATGGCTAACTCAGCTTTCTTTCTTATAGCACCTAGGACCACCTGCCCAAGGGTGGCATCATCCACAGTGAGCTAGGCCCTCTTACACAAATCACTAATCAAGGAAATATCCCACAGACTTGCCTCTAAGCCAATCTTATGGAGGCATTTTCTCAATTCAGATTTTCTCTTCCTAGAAGGTATCTCTAGCATGTGTCCAGTTAACATAAAACTAGCCAGCACAACCAGATTTTTCACCTCAATTATAATGAAAAATAACATATGGAAAAGGATAATGTCATCCAGTTTATTTAGTGTGTAAGCCCTAGTACACAGGTAAAGAGTGGATGTAATTTCTTTTTGTCATAGTATGCCTATGTTCTGAAATATCACCAGAATATAAGAAGAAAAACTCGTTAAATCACAGAGCATTTTTCTAAGATGTTTTAAAATTTTCATAAAGGAACTGATTCAGAAAGTTTAATACTTGAGAAGCTCACATTTGTATTTGGATCTCTTTTATCTCCTGTTATCATGATCTACTTACTTTATCAAAAGCAAATTCTCCAAAGATATCATTTAAGTGTTTCATAATACCATGTTTATCATTACAAAGGTTTAAAGTAAAAAGTGTATAAATGTAGAAACATCAGCATATTTAGTAGTATTTTAAGAATAAAGATTTACTAAGAATGTTTGAATTAAAGTCAGTACCTTTAATAAATATTATACATACAGTGACAGAGAAAAATAAAGCTTAAAAAACAGATACCCAGTATCAAATACAGCAATCATTAATATGCATGTGAAAGAAAAAGAGAATCAAAATGATAATTTTCTAGGTATGATGGTGCACTTATAATCCTACCATGTGAGAATAACTGACAGTTTTAGGCTAGTCTATGCTACAGACTAAGATTTTTGTCATGAAATAATGATGATGACAAATATTATTTAAAATATATACTTATGTATGTATAGAATAAGTAGCCTATATTGGGAACAGCTTTTCCTTAAAATATGAGAGAGAACCATAAAACTGTCATTTTTTAAAGACATTCCAAAGGTCCTCTCAAGGCTGCTATATAGAGAGGGAAGAAAGGGTCTTAGCCTTTCCAATAACCTATATAAAAGATTCAGGTAACAAGTTATTAAAACAGCGTGAGGTGAAGGCCAGGTATGATGCAGACTGATAGATCAAAGAATCCTGATACTCATCCAATTAACTTGGGATATAGTATAAGTGACCAAAACATAGCCCTTCACATTCCACCAATCTTTTCCCAAGTTAGAATATTCCCATGTTGACCACTGCCTCAAACTAAATCAGGCTATAACCTATAATCTCAATGCTCTGACAACATTTGGGTCTGTTAACGATTTTTTTTCAGACCCAGGGACCCCTGGCACTTTCATCCCTATCTCTCCAGACAATTGGGTCTTAGTGCAACCTACTGACAAAATTCTCTCCTCCCATCATACCTCCAGCTCCCTGAGAACCCTACCTCAAGATGTGAACAAGTTCCCCTTAGCTATTCCCTGTTGCCCTGCCACCCACTGACACGAGGAAGTACCCTCTACCAGGCAACATACAGCTGTAACACAAGTAATAAAACCCAGAGACAGATTTGGGATTCATGCTGAAGATCAAAAAAGCAAAGCAGACAGGCACTAGCTCTTACCTGTACCTCAGATCAAAATGGTGATCCTGTCTCCACAAATTCTCAGATGACACTGCTCTCCACTAAGCCTCAGACTGCAATCTTGAATTCCTGTCTCCTCCTGTCTTATATTCCTCTCTCTGCCTAGCCATATCATTCCTGTTTCCACCTCCCTAGTGCTGGGATTAAAGGCATGTGATCACAAGTGGTGAGATGACCTTTGTGTGAGGTGTTTCTCTTTTAGACTGGATAAGTTTTGTGTAACTCGGTGTGGCCTTGAACTCACTGAGATCCGTGGTCTGCCTGCCTCCCAAATCCTGGGATTAAAGGAGTATACCACCACCACTGCCTGGCTCTATGGCTGTGGCTAGCTTTGCATTTTGATCTCCAGTGGCTTTATTAAATCATAAATAATTTATCTCCACATTCAGCCATCACACATTCCTAAAATCCAGAGAGCACAATAGAAGGAACAGAACAACAATCCAATAAAGACAAAATAAGATGCAATACCTAAAATCACCTCAGTTGTCACAACCCCAGATGCCTCGACACTAGCACAAAAACACAGTAATTGCCAAGACCTCCAACAGAACCTTGAGAATTATGGTAGACCCTGAGAAATGTAGTATAGCTGAAGAATAAGACAACTGAAAATAATTATGAATGTGTTCAAGAACTTTAAAGAAAATATGAATAAATCTCTTAACAGAATCTGTGAAAACACAAAGAATGGAATGAAATAATGGAAATAGTTCAAGACATAACAGTATAAATAGAAATCACTAGAGAAAACCCACAGTGACAAGAAAAGTTAGGAAAACAACTCAAAGGCAAGGTTTGTACTCACCAACCGAGTAGAAGACAGGGAAAACAGAATCTCAGGTAGAAGAAATAGATAGCTTGGTCAAGAAAAATGTTAAATCTAAAAAAAATTTCAGGAACAAAAATTCCAGGAAATCTGCAACACTATGATAGACCAAATCTATGAATAACAGAAATAGAGGAAACCTACCTCAAAGGCATAGAAAATATATTAAACAAAATCCCATTGAAGAAAATTTTCTTAACCTAAAAAAGGAGATGCCAATCAAAAAAACACCAAGAATACCAAATAGACAACATCAAAAATATTCCTCACAACACATAATATTCAAAGCATTTATCATATAGAAGAATATTAAGAGCTTAAAGAGAAAAAGACCAAGTAACATATAAAGACAGACCCATTAGAATAACATAATTCTAATGAGACCAGCCCAGACCACAACTGCAAAAATTATTAATCTAATCACAACAGATAGAGAAGGAAAAACATTCCATGATTAAATGAATAAAGAAAGAAAAAAAAGCAAGAAAGAAAGCAAGAAAGAAGCAATACCTATATACAAATACAGCTCTAGAGAAGGCACTAGAATGAAAACTTCAACCTGATGAGGTTACCCACACCAAAGAAAACAGTAATAATCTCAGATCAGTAAATGAAATGGGGGTAGGGGGAGACCCAGGCCACCATAATAGGAATCAGTGCTGTTCACTGATAACTCTTAACACCAATAGTTTCTATTTCCCAATAAAAAGTTATGTCGAGACCAACAGAATGGATGAGAAAACATGATCCTTCTTTCTACTGCCTCCAAGAATCACACCTTAATGTCAAGAATAGACACCACCTCAGAGTAACAGGATAAGAAAATGAATGAAAGAAGTAACCAGATAATAGCCACTTTAATACCTGACAAAACAGACGTCAAAACCAAATTTACCAAGATAGAAAAGAACCAAAGAAAAATCCACCAAGAATATATTACAATTTTAAACATTTATATACCAATCACAAAGGCATCCAAGTTCATAAAAGAAACACTACTAGTTAAAAATCACATATTGACCCACACACACCAATTCTAAGTGACTTCTATAGCCCACTTTAACCCCCCCCCAAAAAAAAAAAAGAAAGAAAGAAAAAACAAAACTGAGAAATGCTGAAGTTAAAAAATGTAAGTCAAAAAAAAAAAAAAAAAGACTATACCTTTTAATCAGCAGATCATGGAATATTCTCAAAATTGACCAAAGAGATACAAGAAATTGATCACCACAGATTAAAGCAATTAACAAAAATCTTGCAAACTCAGAGAAAAACTTTACTACTGAATGGAAAATGGGTTAAGACAGAAATTGAGAAATTATTTTTTTAAAAGTTTAATGAAAATGAAAGCACAATATACTCAACCCTGTAGAATACAATGAATGCAGTTCTAAGAGGCAAGTTCATAGCACTGTCTATATAAAAAATTTGGAGGATCATATACTATTTAACAGTACACGTGAAAGCTCTAGAACAAAAAGAGCTAATACCTAAAATAAGTAGACAGCAAGAAAGAATCAAACTCAGGGCAGAAATCAATAAAAAAAGTAATACAAATAAATAGAAGAATCAATGAACAGAATTGTTTGTTTTGTTTTGGAGAACATCAGTAATACTGATAAACCCTTAGCCACCAGAGTGAATGAATGTTTCATTTAACCCACATCTTTGCCAGCATGAGCTGTCATTTGTTTTATTGACCTTGGTCATTATGAGTGATGCAAGATGAAATCTCAAAGTAGTTTTGATTTGCAGTTTCTTGATGACTAAGTATGTTGAGCATTTGTTTCTTTAAGTGTTTTCAGCCATTTGTGTTGCACTTTTTGGAAACTGTTTAATTCCTCAGTTTTTATTGGATTGTTTTCTTAATGTTCTGGCTTTAAAAAACAACTTTAGGGCTGGAGAGATGGTTCAGCTGTTAATAGCTAGGTTCACAACCAAAAATAAACAAAAACTATGTATTTTAGGCACTAACCCTATATTGAACACAGAATTGATAAACATCTTTTCTATTCTCTGTATCTGTTGAGATGTCTTTTTCTTTCTAGTATTATTAATTTGGATATTTTCTTTCACCTTTAGTTGGATTTAAGGCCCACTCTGCAAGATGGAGCCCATGCTTAACACTGCTCAGGTGGCCAAGAATCTGACACTAAGAGGTCATGAACCTAAAGGAAAATCAAATAATATTGTTCTGATAAAGAAAAGTAGCAGAAAATGACTAACATTCTGTTACACCCATGGATCAGTATCTTGTTCAACCATCATCAGAGAAGCTTCTTCCTGCAGTAACTGAAAACTAAAACAGGGACCCACAACTGGACAATGAGCAGAGAATGAGAGTACTCGAAACATTCAAACCTAAACAGAAAATCTTCATCAAATCCTTCCACCTCAGGACTCAACAAATTTTAAGAGCCAAAAGAGATGAATGATACACCAAGGAGTAGCTTCCAGGCACAACAGCACTGACATATATATAAACGCACTCAGACTGTGGCAGCATGTATACAGAGGACCTGCACAGATCAAGACATAACAGGGTCCCAGTGCTGAGGTGGGAAAGCCGACACAAGCTATCCCTAAGAAGCTATCTCCAATTGACAAATGATAACAAATGATAAATAAGTTTCTCCAAGGGAGTCTCATGGGGAATATAAACCACACATAAAGGCAGATCCAAGGCCGGCAACAAAATGGCCTAGAAAAAAGGAACTCAAAAACATTTCTGGAGTTTTTTTGGTCTCACACTGCTTCATTGAAGAATTTTTTTTTTTTTTTCAATCGTACGGTCTTTTGCTTGTATGGTTTCCAATTTTGTATTTTTATGGGTTTTGTGTGTGTATCTCTGCATGTGTATGCATTTTTCATGTTCTTTGTTTCTTTTTTGTTAGTTTGTTCACTTTGTTTTATTCTTGTTCATCTATTTTTATTTGCTTGTTTTCTTAAGAGAGAAAGAAGGAAGGTGTGGATTTGGAAGGATAGAATGGATCTGGGAGGAAAGAGAGGAACCACGGTCAGGATATATTTTATAAAAATAACTCTACTTTCAATTCTAAAAAATAATAAAGATTGTTGCTGTGTGTACCAAAATTGAGCACTGTATCAGCTACATCACTGACTGGTGATAAGCACTTGAGTAACACAGAAATTTCTATTACTCTGATCCTACTAGGGTTAGACATCTTGTCACAGTTACAAAACACCTTAGTTAAACAAATAAAAGCGAAGATTTATTTAGGGTCATGGATTCAGAAAGCAAGGTTCAGGGAAGTTCATATTATGGTAGTCAGGAAACATAATGCCTGTGGCTAACTCCTTTTTCCCACTTTTTTCCATGTGTCCTCCAGCACAATTGGATGGTGCTACACGAATTCAGGGAAGGTCTCCACCCTTCAGCTATTCCTCTCTGGAAACACCCTCACATACACACTCAAAGATTTATGTTCTATTTCCTTGGTGCCTCTCTAGCCCAGCAAAATGACAAGTCAAGAGTAAGTATCCAAATTATCAGAGAATCCTCCACTTCAAAAGCTTTAACAAAAATCCACTTCTATTTTCTTATCAGAGACAAAGTATAAATATGGAATGCTCCCATTTATTTACCTAAAATATTTACAAAGGATGAAGACATAATAAAAACAAGTAACAAGGAAACAATTAAAGGAGGCTAATGCAACAAAACCAATAAAAAAAAAAATGAGGGGAAAAAAATAATCAAATCGGTTAAGAGCTATCAGTCCATTCCAAAATAAATTTAGTTCTTTGTAAATATCAAAAATGTACTAAATATTGAAAATTAAATTAAGACTATTAGTAGCTTAAGCTGGGCAGTGGTGGTGCACTTCTTTAAACCCAACACTCGTGAGCGAGGCAGAGGTAGATGGATTTCTGTGAGTTCAAGACCAGCCTGGTCCACAAGCTAGTTCCAGGACCGGCTCCAAAGCTACACAGAGAAACACATACCCTGTCTCAAAAAGCTAAAACTATATATATATATATATATATATATATATATATATATATATATATATGAATGTATATATTATATATATGAATGTATATATATATGAATGTATATATACATGAATGTATATATATATATATATATATATATATGAATGTTAGTACCTTTCCAACATCTAAAAACATTTTTATAATTGTTTCTAAGAAAGGGTTATTCTGTAGTCTTCATTGGTGTGACATTTGGGTGTCAACACTAGACTGGGATCTAACTCACTGAGACCTGCCTGAATATAGAATATTTTTATTCTAAATAATAATGAATGACACTAGTAGTATAGCAAAGGAAAACCAAACTTCAAATTATAACACCCACAAAAAAATTATAAGGGTAAAATGCGGAAGATTTATACTTTCTAAGATATATTTTTATAACATTTAAATTTAATATAATACAGCAGACATTTACTTTTTTAATACGTTTTGCTGAATAATAATAATAAGATAAGAACTTAGGAAAAATGTCTTGAAGATAAAAAAAAATCTCAATCTGACTAGCTATGGGATTTAATTTCACATTTACATGTATCTATCTCTCTATATAATAAGAGGAACTGATTGAAAGAGAGGTTCTTAATACACTATTTGGGGATTCTTTTACATACACCAGTACATGAGCTGGAATGAAATTCAGAAACTTGAGCTACAAATGGAATCTGAGATTGTAGGAAAGACTATGAGGATAAGCACAAATAATAAGCAAACATGAAAATGTATTAGCAAATTCAAACTAAAAGATACCTTATAAATCCATACTGACACCTTTCATTCTCCTTGAGGACAGAACATGGGACTTTTATTTCTCAGCCTAATCTATCAAACTCTGGAATTCATAGTAAAAAAATGAAAACAGAATGCCTAATAGCATAAAAAGAGATCTAAATAACTAAATAAAATTTTTTCAATTAACTTAAATGTGATTATTAAATATAAGCTCTGTGTATAAAAAATAATTACTAATATATCTACCTGGCAAAAGCATCAGATTAGTTTCTACTGAATTATACCCAATCTAGGAATACATTTAAAGTGAAATTTTAATATTTTATTTAATTCACAAATTACTTTACCTGTTGCTGTTTTATCTCGAAATTCTTCAAGTTTTGTCAAAGTTGCTGAAGTAAGTTGTGCTAGGTGGACTTCTTTTGGAGGTCTGAAGAACTCCACTATACTATTGACTGTCCTCTGTTAAAATAAGCACCACTAACATAAAACACAAATTCAAAGCAAATGAAATGCATGAAACTGAGTAACACAAAAAAAGCTTACTGCATCATATATTATCTCTAAAGGTTCAGCCTCTATGATACACCTCTGAGCAACAGTTTCATCTATAGGGTTTGTCTCAAATGTAATCTGGAAGAGGGACATACTATCCAATGAAGACAGTAGGTGGGGTTTCTTTGAATCATCTGGTAAGCCAGTAATGTAAAATGAATCAATTTTGGTTTCAAATCTGTATAAGAGAAAAGGACAGGAATTGTGAGTCAATATAATTTTAAGTAATTTCTCAAATGGCAAAATAAAACACAGTAAACACATTTTCCTTTACATTTCCTATTAACTCAGATCATTTAAGAGAAAACATACAATTCCTATGAATTTTAATAGATTACATCACTAAGAGCCATATTCACATTCAATTTTACATTAAAAAGCTATGATAACTACTATTTGGTATTTTCACTTGAAACAGGGCACATAAACTAAATTTAAAAAGGTAACATTATAAAATACAGAAATAAGTAAGATATTCATTATACCCTTGGTTAAGCAAACTTCTTGGAGATATTAAAATGCATAAATAACAAAAAGTCTAAGTAAAAACAAAGTAGGTCAAAATTTAAAACATTTTTGCTGCAAAAGACATAATAAAAGAAAGAAATTTAGTAAATAAAAAAACATGAGATCATTTTACCTGGAAGGTTACAGCATTTGCCTAGCATATGAAGTGCCCTGGGTTCAATCCTTAGCACCCCCAAACCCATACGTACATACATACATACATACACACACACACACACACACACACACACACACACACACACACACACACACACTAAACATAAAAGTGTGTGTGTGTATGTGTGTGTGTGTATCTAGGAGAAGTTATAGTTTAGTTGTAAAACACTTGCCTAGCATAAACATAGATAATCCTGAATTTGGTCCCCACTACAGAGAGAAAGATTATGAAAAAAGACACATATCAAAAATGTATAAAGAATTGTTAAAAACAAACAAGACATATCAATCAAAATGGAGAGGAATCTTAAATGTTATTTCTCTAAACAAGGTATGAACGTGAACATAAAATGAACAAATATAGAAAAAAAGGATAAAATCATTAACCATCAATAGAAATTAGCTCCATATGTGAGACACTACTTTTTACTAAGATAGCATAATGAGAACAGATAATAGCAAATATCATGGGAATATGGAGAAAGTGGAAATTTCTTTCACTGGTAGTAGGAATGTAAAATGTGCCTGCTTTGGGAAATTGGTAGTTCAATATTAACAGTTACCATTTAAGATAACTAGGTATATAACCCCAAAATTTAAAACCCATATATAAATGGAACTTTAGCCATGTTTATGTCAAGTATTCATTGCAGCCAAATGATAGAAGCAACTCAAGAAATTGTCAGTTAAATAATGGAAACATAAAATATGGTACATCCAAATAACAGAATATAGACCATAAAACTTAATTACAAATTCATTCTACATGAATGAACCCAAAAACATCATGCTAAGGGAAAAAAAAAAAGAAAAAGAGTGAAAAAAAAACTGTAAAGATCGCATACTAGATGAGAGGATTTCATATAAAATGTTAAAAATACGAATTCCATGTGTGAGTGTGTGCATGTGTATCTGTTTGTGTCGCATGCATGAGTATGCAGGCACATATACCTGCATGTAAAAACCAGAGGAGAACAGATGTCTTCCTCCCTCTCTACCATATTCCTTTATGACAGGGTCATTCACTAAATAGCTAGCTGCTCACTACTTAGGCTAAGCTGGTTGGCCATTGAGTTCCCAGGATCCACTTGCTGCCTCCACTGGAGTTACAGGGACATGCATTCATAACCTGTTTTTTTGTGGGATCCCGGGGATTAGAACTTAGATCTTTGTGCAAACATATCAAAAGCTCTTACCCAGGGAAGGAGGGAGGGAGGGAGGGAGGGAGGAGGGAGGGAGGGAGGGAGGGAGGGAGGGAGGGAGGGAGGGAGGGAGGGAGAAAAGGAAGGGAGGGAAGGAAGGAAAGGAGAAAGGAGGGTGAAGAGGGATGGATGGGGGAAAAGAGAGAGAGAGAGAGAGCTAGGCAGACACACAGACAGACACACAGACAGAAAGGGGTGAAGAAAACAGAAGTTAGCTGTCAGAAAAGGGAAAGAGCACTGGGAAGGGACTGCCAGTAAGTATATAAAGTTTCTTCATGGTTATGTTATAATGTCTGGAATTATATTCAGGTGGTGGCTACATAACATTGAACATTATCAATGTAAAAAATGCACATGTAATATGGTTGCAAAACCCCAATAAATATACTAAATAGGTAAGTTATAGGTATGTGAACTGTATTTCTTAAAGGTTAAATTACACTAAGCATGGAGATGCACACCTGTAATCTAGAAAAACTGAGAGGTTTTAGGCAGGAAGACAAACTATCTCAAAAACAAGAGAGGATTAAGCAAGGAAAAGACAGAAAAAGAGTGGCAATGAGGAAGAGTGTTTAAAAAAAAATAAGTAGACCCAGATAAAAAGTCGTATTTTGGAGAGTGAAGGAATGAAAGTATGAAGTCCTGAGTGAATGTGTTGATGACAAGTCCCAGTCATGTCAAGGACTTTTAACATCAATCCATGAGAAAATCCATAGCCAAACCCATTGCTCTGCCACCTGGGTTGGGGTGGCTAAGGCTCAGAAGAATGGCAAAGCCTCCCTCTGCTCCATGTTCTGATTTTATTTCTCCCCCTTGGATTTGTAGCCTAAAGACTACTCCCCTACAGAGATTTCTTGATGGGGAATGTTCTTCTGTATGCTGTGAATGTGTTTCTCTTATTGGTTGATGAATAAAGCTGTTTCAGCCAATGAACAGGCAGAATGTAGCCAGGCAGAAAGTATAGGTGGGGCTACCAGACTAGGAGATTTCTGGGAAAAGGAATGGATAGAATGGGTCTTGAGAGAGAGGCCACATTGCTGTTAGGGAAGAAAGAGGCCCAAGCACCACTGGTAAGCTAAGACTATGTGGAGATACACAGACTAATAGAAATGGGTTAATAACTAAGAAAGAACTAGCCAATAAGAAGCCTGAGGCATTGGCCAAACCGTTTATAATTAATGTAAGCCTCTGTGTGTTTGGGGGGGACAAAAGGGCTATGGTACCAGGCAGGACAGAAACTTCCATCTACAACTGCACTTGCTAAAAGATTATCTGCCTCCTCATTCCACTGTATATGGTACCTCTGACTCTTTAGTTAACTGTATGCGACAACTCCACCTTTCTGTTCAAACTGTAGATAATACATGCACTGTGCATCTGTGGGACAACAATTGCTGCACCAAAGAGCCCAGTCTTCCCAACCCCAGTCTGTCTGTGTCTGCCTTTTCTTCATTAGTGCTGTGTTTTAATAATGTGTTACTTTATACTAAATATAATACATTACCAATTTCAAAAAATTACATAATACAGGATAAAGTCTAAGTCCCTAAACACTCAAAGAGTGCATTAAATCATAGCACAAAAGATTGAAAAGTCTGTAACCTAAATTCCAACCTTAAAGTGGAGCTTTTTAAGACAAAAGCTGAACCACTGGCTGTCACCTTGTTTTTTTTTGAGACAAGATTTCTCACTGACATGGTGGGCCCATCCAGTCAATGGGGCCAGATGGACAGTGAGCTTCAAGGATACTCCTGTTTCCACTTCCCCAGCTAGAATTTCAGGTTTTTGCTACCACACCCAGCTTTCTCCATGGGGTTGGAATCAAACTCAGGCCCTCATGCTTTTGCAGCAGACTTTAGCAACTAACCTGTTTCCCCAACAGCATCTACCATGTTTTTTGTTGTTGTTTTGTGTTTTTTTTTTTTAAATTGTTGACCAGTTTGAAAACTCTGTTAGTGGCATAGTGAAGTCTTATCCTACTCAAAATGTTTCAAAGTTAACCTGTAATTAAAATATTCATGCTGTTTAAATGACCCTTCAAAAATCTAAGTGCCCCCATAAAAATAAGGCAATTTTTTTATATGTTTAAACACCAGAACTATATTGAATAGGCCAGAATGCTCATGGTACAACATACATGTGAAAACCTTAATAAGCTGAACAAAGACATGGATGAGACCTCACCTCTAGCCTATAAGTCTTTGGCTACATTCTTGTCAGTTCACATTCAAACACTAAAAGAGCACATGACATAATTATGCCATTTCAAGTCACCACTGTGCCACCTGTCAACTGATCCAAGCAAGAAAACTTGTATGCATGTGTGTGATGTGTGTGTGTGTGAAAGAGAGAGAGAGACAAGAGAGAGAGAGAGAGAGAGAGAGAGAGAGAGAGAGAGAGAGAGAGAGAGAGAGAGAGAAGCTAAGTGTCTACATTATGTGAAATGCTTGGAACCCAATTCCAGATTTGGGGGATTTTTGAATATTTGTGTATAGATGATATTTTTTGTACAGATGATGTAGTCTCTTGGGGAATAGATCCAGATCTAAGCATGAATTTATACTTTATATATCCTCACACAGTCTAAAGGTAATTATATACAATACTTTCAATGTGTCTGTGTTTGTACCACAATCCATTACACCAAGGCAGGTGTGGACTTTTCCTGTCAATAGTCAAACATTTAAAATTCTTTATTTCAGATTGAGAACAGTGCTACTTAACCTATGAAAGAAAATAAATTTATACTTACTTTATGGCTTGTGCTCCTGGTCTTTGCACAATCAAAGTACTAAGTCCTTCTACTACAATGTCAACCAGCTCTGGCTTTTGATGATCTTCTCTTAGAATAACAGACATACTTTTCAAGTGAACAAAAAACTTCAAGGCTTCAAACTAGACAATGTCCAAAATAAAATAGAGGTGAGGATGGAAGATATATATAAACAAAACTCTCTCATTCATGTAATTCCTTTACTCCCATATCCAGAGATACTTTTAACACAATCCTTCATTTACCAATGAATCATATAATAGCACTTAAAATTAAAAAAATACTTTTATTCATATTTTTGGAATTAAGATAAATACTCCTACTTATAGCCCCTTGCAAAAAGACCACAGGGGGGGGGAAATACCAACATGTAATTTCTAAAGAATTACAGAAAGCACATATAATATTAAAAGACATAAAGCAAGAAAATATCTTACTGTTTTTGGCAAGGTTGGATCAACTGCTGTTTCACTATAACCAATTGCTTCATAAAGTAAAACTTTTTCTTCAGGTGTCAACATTTCTTCAAGAACTATAAATCATAAATAAGTATTTTATGGTCTTGCTACTAACAAACATAATTTACCTGACTTTATAAAAAACAAAACAAAACAAAATAAAAACAAACAGAATTTTGTTTTACTTAGTGTGTTTATGTGCATGCACATTACAAAGTGTATCATGTGGAGTTATATGTATTACATGTTATGTGGCAATCAGAAGACAATTTTAAGAAGCTGATTCTCCGCTACTACATAGGACCCAAGAATCAATGGCCAAATTTGGAAACAAAAAACTGTTCAGACATCTTGCCAGCCTGCAGATTTTATTGTTGTTATAGTATCTTTTGCAAATAATAACTACTAGATTCATGTTGGCAATTTTAGAAATGATTCTGGAATAAGTTACCAAACAAAATTTTGACAATAAAATTTTTTTTGGTCCATTTAGAGCAAGGGCTTACTGGCACTATGTTAATCAACACAAAGTAGAAGATATACTATCCTAATTTTCTCTCAACTTACAGATAGATAAAACAGATTTAGCACATTTAACTTAGCCATACTACCAAAAAGTGACAAATCCAAGATGTATCATATGTTCAGTCCCTAATTCTCCAAGGCTATAAAGTCCTGACTGGGCACCATAGCATGTTGTCTGTCTGTAATCCCAGCTATCCAAGGACTGAGTCAGAATGACACGGAGATTAAACTCAGCCATGGCAACCCAGAGAGACCTCACAGCTAAAACAACAAACAAATACCTAATTATTTAAAATGATTAAGGGTGAAGCAGCAACTCGGTGGTATAGTACATGCCTATGTATAAGCAAGGCCCTGCTTAGGCTTACTCTGGGCACATACACATATACAGATCCCAAAAAGAGAAGAAGGAAATAAATCTTCCCAAGAAGCAATTTCAAGAAAACTTTCCAGTGGCTTAAAGCATTCTACAATTTCTAGTTACCCATTCTATGGCACTTGCCCTGCCCTCAGTGCTTCCTGGGTAAAGTACTTCCCCAGCATCAGAAGGATTGTTCCAACTATTTCTGAACATATACTTGAAATTAACAGTAATTTTGTAATTTTGATTATAAATTAAAGAATTTATCATTATGAATACATTCTTACCTGTTTAATTAAAAATTTTTTGAAAAAACTTTATAATTATGCACTTGATGATTAACTATACTAATGTAAAATGAAAACAACATACTTCCAGGTTTAACTTCTAGTTGTTTAGCATTTCCAAGTTCATCTTTTTGCTGTTTTTTAGCATTTGATTCTGACCAAGTCCACAGCCAGCTAAACCATCCTGCATTATCCTCTGGATCTTTTACTCCTTTTTTGTAAATCTTGTATCCAGCTTTCTTTACCTAAAATAAGTCAGTTTCCCAATAAATGACAAATTAATCTTGTTTACGCAATCCAAAAAATAGAAGCAGGATAGTTCCAAAATGAATCTATTTTGTGTTGAATAAATGTAAACAAATGTATGTACTAACAACATAACATGGTAACTGCAACGTTTACCAAACAAGACTTTGGAATGACACATGAATCTTGTTGGGAATCAGCAGTCTGATGACTCCGCCCCCAACGATGGGCAAGACGCTCATGGCCATGTCCTCGCTCCAAGACTTTACCTGGCTGTTCAAGCTTTTACCTGGCATGCACAAGTCTCCCTTTTAAAGCAAAAGCACCTCCTCCTCCTCTCTCTCTGGGGCCCCTTCTCTCTTTCTTTGACCCTCTCTCCTCCCCCTCTCCCTCTCTCCCTCTCTCTCTCTCTCTCTCTCTCTCTCTCTCTCTCTCTCTCTCTCTCTCTCTCTCTCTTCCCCCTCTCCTTTCTCTCTCTTCCCCCCTCTTTCCCCTCTCTCTCCTCCCCCCTGCTTTCAGTTGGCCACCAGCTACCCCCCTTTCTCTCCCCTCTCTCAATAAAGTCCACGTGGGTGCTGAGTCTCCTGTTTGTGTTTCTTAGGCAATAGCTGCAGCAAAAGAACAACAAATCTTCCTGTGGCCAAACAAGATACAGAAACTGCAGGCAGTGGGTATTAGCTTCGCATCTGCATATGAACTCTGAAATTTTCATAAGCTCAATTACTTACAAATAATTTCATCCTATTTAAACAAGTGTTACAAAAACATACATCAAATTTTCTTATCACACAAAAAGTATATTTGAACTCTTCATAAAACAGTATTTTACTCAATATAATAGTTACCTATCATATCAATACATTTATTTTTATTAATTTAATGATAGTCTGAAATTACCTCAACTTCTGCTTGTTGTCTAGCTATGGTTATATTAAAAACATCCAAGGTTTTCTCCAACTCCTAAAAATATAAGGGAAAAAGGTGTTAACTGTATAGTAATTTAACATATTCAACTTTAAAATATAAGCTACTACACTTAAGGAAATAACAGTGGGAAACAAAAAAAAAAAACTGACCACCACCGATATGTTATCCTTACATTCTGGGATACAATGATTTCTTACATAAACACATACATACACACACACACACACACACACACACACACACACACACACACACACATGCAGAAGCTTAAAAATTATAACCCAGTAAGTTGTAAACAGAGAAATCATCCCTGTCATGAATATAGTTATAATCTCTATATAGTTAGAGATACATTCAAAAAGATATATGCATGCATGTGCTATTTAAAATGCCTTTCACCGGGGTTTTAATTACAAAGGTAAACATATTAGAACCATTTTTAACTAATAATGCAATAAGTTCATCTTATGTGTATAGTTTATATCACTATTAAGATATTTCAAGTAGGCTTACATATACTTGAAAGCTACTAAAAAATAATACTCAACTTTTCTGGTTTTTCAACTTGTTATAGCTATGGACACAAACTGAGAGGAGCAACACTCCAATCATATCTGTGACTTTTCCATGATTACGTTCAAGTGTTAGGTTCACACTTTCTTCTCCAGAAGAAGCAACAAGGACTTAATATTAATCTAGAAAACAGCTTAACTAAGAATTGTGCTATCTAGTATACTCAAAAATATTCTGGTTAAGACCGTAACTATTAAGGAAATACGAAACCACCCACAAGGCCTCTAGACTCCAAAATTTCTCATTATTCCTAGTCTTCAGGAAGTCATCTACCTTAAAACTGAAAGGAAAATATAAAAAGGCAATCTTTTCAGAATTTTCCACTAGAAATCCAGCTAGACTTCAAATGGCTACACTACTTTCAAAAAACTAGTTATCCCTGGTCTGTCCAAACTATACTTTATCTGTTTTTTCAAAAGGTTCCTTTTAGACTACGCCATAAGGCTAAAAGACAAGAATAATACAAAAATATTATACCTCAAGGCAGATGATTAAATATGTTGCCGATAAAAACTACAGGTACTACAAATGTAAAACACAAATTATCTGTACAGGCAGAAAATCAGGAAAGTTCATATAAGGATGATGGACTAAGGAAGAAGTACAGTGAGATAACAGGACAGGGCTACACAGGCATACAGATAAGGAAGAGCTTACACGTATACTCAGCAAACCCCACTAAGGCCCAGTAAGATGGTATCAACACATATCATATACCAGATCACCAACAGTGATCTAGCAATCACTTCTGTGACTTACAAAATATATAAAATAAAGCTTCACATTATGATGCACATGAACCCAAATCCTTTTAAACTGAAAATAATCTAAATTCAAAAGCTCACTGGAGAATGTCATCAGGCCTTTTATTACACAGCTAAAGAGTAAAAGCACAAAAATATCCAAATAAGAGAGATGAAATATGGTCAGTAAAAAGCAAACTAAGTAATTAAAAAGCAGCAGTCACTAAAAACTTGGCAAAGGACCATAGAGATGGCTCAGCAGATGAGGGTGCTTGGCACCAAGCCTGACTACCTGAACTCACATAGTGGGAAGGAAGAACGGACTCCAAGTTGTCCTCTGATCTCCCTTCATACACTACAGTGAGCATGCACACACAAACACAAATAAATGTTTAAAAAATTTTTTTTAAAAACCTAAGGAGAAACACAAAAGTATTCAATAATTATTTTAAAATGCTAACCTCCAAAGACATGAGAATTTCAGGAGCTGGCTTCTTACTTGTTAACTTTTTCTTATAAAATTCTCTGTATTGTTTCATTTTTTGTCTATGGTCTCTAATATGCTTCCATGACCACATCCGTAAACGGGGACAAACATTTACTTCAAGAATACCTTGTATAGCATAAGTCCACCTATTTAAATTAAGAAAAAAAAAAAAAAGAGAGATTCCATACTTACATTCATATCAACAATAATAAAAAAACTGAATCTGTGTTCTCTAACATGAGTAACTACAATAAGACTATTTAAACAGTATTCTATCAGAACACTCTATAGCAACATTACAGTATCACTATATCTTGCAACATAAAAAATAAGCAAAACATTAAGTTCTGTTTTAAAAAATTAGCTCTGTACAACTAAAGGCATAATTGGAAAACAATTAATACCTATTATTAGCTATAAAAGTCCAACAAGTTCTAGAACTGAACTACAACTTAAAATAGGGTAACAAAATTTTTAAATTTAAAAATGGGGTTACCTGGATATGCTTCCCAGATCTGACTCATGTACTAGATTTCAAGCTGAGTTAATACAGATCTAATGAGTCAAACAAGAAAAGTCTGGGGGAAGGGAAGCGGAGAATAGGGGGGAGGGGGTGGGACACTAATAGAACACAAACCAAGGTAAGTTTTAATAATTTCAAAAATACTGATCCTTCTACAGTACATGAAAACTACAGTATTTAAAGATTTTTAGGTGTAAATTGCATTTTGAAAAACTGGAGTCAAATCACTAACACACAAGGGGAGCAACATATATTCCTAACCCCAAATCAGTTCCTAACATATATTCCTAACACCAAATCTTAGAACAGCTTTAAAAGGCATAGTAAATTTAGTTTTTGATACAATCTTAAATATTAGAAGTAATAAAATTATTTTGAGGACTTTCGAACCATTGGAAGCATTTACCATTCTTTGGCATGGTAATGAAGAGGGACATCAGGCTTGAATTTTCTGTATGGCAAGTTTTGTGACATCATGTCAACTGATTCAAGAAGCTCCATGAGACTGAAATACTAGAGAAACAAAGTTAAATCAGGCTTTTCAATGTTTCAGGGTTCCTGTTCACTACTGAAGGTAAAAGTTAAATTGTCGAGTTTTTAAGGGAATGTTTATGTAACTAAGAATTTCAGAAAACACTTAAATCTTAACTTTGCTTTTATCAAACAATAACTCACAATCTAAAATGGCATCAAAGAAAATCACCCACCTGTGGTTTATTAAACTCAATTACTATGGTATGTAACTCAACAACCAGATTTATTTTGGGGTCAGAAAAGTCAAAATCTGATCGCCGGTTCATCTGAAGTTTGGCATTAGCAGATATAGGTCGAAAAACTGGGAAACAAGACAAATTGAAAAAAATTAAGAGTTCGAGTTCAAACATGTCCAAGCACCAAAGAGCCCAAGTTGAAATACTACTTTATACCCACTCTTTCACAGCCTCTCTGCAGTCCCAAATACCACAATGCTGAAAGTTTGGGTAGACAAACTCTTCATGAATCAGTAAAGAAGAATCAATTTTAATTCTATTTTAATTTTTAAAAATATTTAAAAATATTAGAGTTTTCTCTGCATCAGTGAAAGTTTCCTGTATGTATTACTATTGTTATATGTGCTATCTAACCTTTTCATAATTCCCTCAAAGGGCACAAATGCCCATTCTGGTGGTTTTTGTTGTTGTCTTTCTTTTTGTTTTCAGTGCTGGGCACTAGGAAGTCACTCTGTTACTGCACTACATGTCCAGTCCTTTGTACCAAAATCTTACGTTCATTATTTTGAAGTTGGTTTTATCCTTAATTCCTTCTTAGAAGAAATAAGAGGTCAGATATCATGTTTATGATTCTCAAGTATATTTACACTTGACTTATATTTTCTGTGTAATAGAGTACATTGAAAAAAGAAAACAATTTGTTAGAAGGGGTTTGGAATAACAGGTTCAGCTGCTGAAAAGTAGAAAGAATGCAGATGTAGGAATGGTAAGATGAAAGGAATAGAGCCTATGTTTGAGCTAAGGATGTTTCTAAAAAAGACCCTCTGCTTCATGGAACTAAAATGCAGACCTTGTAGAAAATGGCATGAACATTGTTGAGGTTCAGAATGTCTCTGTACAATTGCGTTAACAAAACTTGTTGAAAATCCAACTCTGTAACTGAAAAGACTCATGGAGCAGTATCTTCCTGTCTGTGCTCAATGTTAGCAGGGTCCTGGGGGAAGTTTTTGTTTGCTGGCTATATTAGCTGCTGTGCAGTACAAAAGGCTGACACTGAAGAAGTTCTTCATGCAATAGGAACCAGACCCTGGAGAACTCATCTTGTATCAGAGCCAGGTGTTAGTAACTTTGCCTCTGCAGAAACCTGTTAAATGAACACGCTGGGGGACCTGACAGTGTAACTCCCTCCTGTTGATTTTCTTAACATAGCAATAGGCCAGCTGGTAAAGAGGGAAAACTTTCTAAAATACTAATGGCCTAAAACTATGTTTTCCTTTTTTTTTTAAAGCAAGCATTGAAAAGTGAATTTGGTGTTTTAAGTTGATAGCCACATATTAGGGAGGCAAGGAGGACTGGTCTGGGTCATTCCTTCTTGCTTTCTAACTCCTCTCCTTTCTTTCTAGTTAATGGAAGAAATAATACTTTTGGTACAAAGGACTGGACATGTAGTGCAGTAACAGAGTGACTGCCTAGGACTGATGCAAAGAAAACTCTTAAGACTATTCTATGATTTACAATGTCACAAAGTAAATTCAAGAACTAGATTAAACATCAACAGTTGACATTTATTGATGTCAACTGCTAAAAGCTGACCTCAAAGCTAAAACTCTTTTTAAAATCATTCTATTCTACTGTATTTTAGTAGTTATCTTGTCATTATAATATTAATGTGTAAGCCAGAAACACAGGTGCATGCCTTTTGGAGGCAGAGGCAGGAGGAGCTATCAACTGTGCATTTGATACCAGCCTGAACCTGAACTACACAGTGAATTCCAAGACAGCCAGGGCTTTATAGTGGGGGTAATACATGCTCATTTAAAATAACTGAACAGTAAACAAAAAGCAAAAATTTTAAGTGAGATAAGGTGGTTCCTCATCATTTGGGTGAGGCAGGAGGATTGTCATTAAGTTTGAGGCAAAACTGGGCTACTGAATGAGACCTTTGTTTCAAAAAAAAAAAAATTATTAGGACACTATGAACAGAAGAATCATACCACTATGGCAATATTAGGTAGCTAATTTTACTAATTATATTTTTATTTTTCCAATAACTTACCAAAATCATAACCTTCTGGAACAATATTTTCATTGACAATACCATTTTTCAAGGCTTCCTATTAAAAGATAAATTGTTTTTATTTATATTTATGCAAATATACCTTCATCTTACAAATTTATATTATCTAAAGTATTTATTGAAAAACAAATAATTCATATTTCACCAGGATAAAATTTTAAAATGGCTAAGCAATACATTATTAATTATGAAAAAATGTTCCAGTTAATTCTGTTTCTTAAAATCCTACTGGACTTTGTTAAGAAGCAATACTCATTACTGATTGGGAATTAAACATTATACAAAGTATGATACAACAAATACACATACACATTTTTACTTACCAATGATTTATCATAATCTTTCAGATAATACATCTCAGAATTCACATTCCAGTAAGCAAAGAGATTATCTAGTCGGATCAGCTGTAAACAGATCAAGTTCATTAATGACTTAATTTTTTAAAGAATTAACATTTACTATGCTCAGAAGTCTCAAGTAATTGAGTCTTACCCTAAAATAAAGCAAATACACATAATTCACATGCTTGCACATGCACACATATACACAAAACACATGCACACACACAAAAAAAAACACACACACACACAGACACAAAATCATCATCATCATCATCATCATGATATCTTTCCAAAATTCTCTTTCACTCTTTCATGGGTTAGAATTTATTTTACCTTCCGAACTAGCTTCTCAGTTTCATCATGTAAACATGGAATCCAATTTTGATCAGTTGTCTGCAGAGGAAAAGGGGGGGGGAACGAGACCATAATACACATAATAAGCAAGTCATTATCACACCCTAAGACCAATTTCTCATTAAAATGCCTTTGAAAACATACCATTTAGTCAAAATACTACTATCAGACCACTAACCCTAACCCTTTACTTTCAAGGAACTCAGTGGTGAAAAACAAGCAGAAATAATTTCAAACAGGTAATTTTAAAGGAACAAAATACAGTAGACAGAACATGGCAAGAAAAAAAAAAAAAATCCAACTCACAGGTATGCCAGATAAAATGTCTAACCTAAAAGAGTACGCTTGTTGAGAGGACTCCAGAAAGAACAGCCTTATGATCACAGTATTTCATAAGCCATGAATAAAAGATACTCATTTTAAGGTTATGATTCCAGGCAGGAATACATAGTTTGGTTCATTTACTTGTTTGCAGTTTTTTTGTTTTTGTTCTTTTTTTTTTTTTTAACAAAGGCCCAAGATACAGCCAAAGAATAAAACACAGGAAGAAAAAAGAAAAAACCAATTATGTTACTTTTAGGGTCAGATTTCAAAGGTTTTATATGCAATATAAAGACAAAAATACAGATTTTAAACTAAGGGTAATCAAAGTCACTGAGGACAAGGATGACTGTATAATGGAGAATACTTATCAAGGAATGCTGCAGAAGGCCCCAGGTTCAAATCAGAACACTTAAAATTTTTAAAAATAAAAAAATGGGAACTATAGTAATCAAATCTTCATTTGCATATGAATTTTTCTTTCCAAACAGGGTTTGGATATGTACCTCAGAGGGACTTGTAATCACACTACTTCAGTACTTCAGCCCCCAGAATGCTGGAATCCCCACATCCTTATTTTGGAAAGATGGTTCACACTGCTGTGTGAAGAATTGATGGCAAGTATGGCTCCCAAACTTCAGCATGAATTTTATCACTAAGAGCGACTTTTTTTCCAAGAGTGACTTTGAAAGCACAGATTTCACACTGGAGACGTGGTTCAGTGGTGGACTGCTTACTTAACACACTAAGACTCAGCATTGCAAAAACTAATAATAAAAATGCAAAAAAAAACACATATATCAAGGTGCCAACCCAGGATTAGCTCTTTGTGTCTGGTATGGCAGACAAGCTTCTGGGAACCACTAAAGGTAATTATTAAACCCACTGTTTGTGGGTTTCAGAGATGAATCAGGGGTTAGAAACAAGCAAAGACTTACAAAGGAGCAGGGTTCAGTTCCCAGCACCCCCATAGTGACTCACAATCACCTGTTACTCCTGTTCCAGGGCATCCAACACTCCCTTCTGACTTCTGTGGGCTCCTGTCCTGTGCATGTGGTGCACATAAATATACGGAGGCACACACAAACGCACATCAACTATTTTAAGTAAACGAAACCACCAGTGTTATTGTGACAATGATTTTCACACTACCAAAACTAAACAGTGACTCTCTGCATTTTCAATTTGCCAGCGGCAGTAACAACAGACACTATCCACCTTTACTGAGTAACCTCTGCCTTCTCCCACCCTTTCCTTTTTCACTTGCACAGCCATGTTTTTAAAAGAAATTATAGATAAATCAAATGCAAGATGTAATACTGAACTGGAGTTAAGTTAACCTGTACTATTTGTAGCTACAAAGATAAAAGTGAAAAACACAGTAAAATGAAAAGGGTAACTTAAAGAAGAACCATATAAAATATCTAAATACACTTTAAAAATCAGCAGTTTCAGACATGAGCCCCTACTTACTCAATTGCAATCCAGTCTGATAGCTTCCTAGATAAGTTCTACACAAGTCAACCAAACACATAGCTCGTTTATTTATGTTAACATAATCATTACTACACAATTTAAAAGTAACATTTCTTTTTTGAACAAAGTACCTGCATGCTGAGATTTTGAAGGGATATACCAAATGAGAGGGGTTTGTCTTGATTTGTGATCTACAAAAAAACAAAGTAAACTACTTAGATGGTTTATCAGCTGAACAAAATTCGCTTCATAGAAAAAGTCAAAAATCTGAAAAGTATCTTATTTCAAATATTTAAAACTATTTTCAGAATAATTTTGTTCTATTTTTTCTAAAAACAAATTGCTAAATATTAATGTACTGATGTATAGAATACTATATTCGTAGAATGTTTTTAAATTTACAAAAACCTTTAAATTGATACAGTAATCTGTTTAAAATGAGAGTGAAACCGAGTTGTGTGTCACTGAGAAAGTCAGGTGACAAAGGCAAAGTGCAGGCCTGCTTTGCTTTAATCTGAAACTGGACAATCCTTTACTCCAGGGAGACATTGACTCTTAGATGTAAGTGGCTCAGTCTTGATAACTACTCTCCTCCTTAAGGACAAATAAGGCAAAATGTAAGGCCCCAGTCTCAGCACCAGAATACATTCACACCACCATCACCTGCCAGGCACACAGTCCAGAAGGCCCTGTCCCTTCCTGAGATGGACTGAAACTTAACTGAAATGGCCAATGCGTTCAGCACCAACTTTTGCCAGAAAGAAAAAAGTATTCTATTTTCACATAAATTCTTCGGCAATGTGTTTAAAAATACCAAGTCCTATGCACTTTAGAACATAAAATAACAGAAAGTACTTTAGGCTAAAGGCCTACCTACTTTTGAGCATATTTTTATGTATTTGGTCTTCCTATGTATATGTTGGTTTGGGTTTGGTTTCAATCTCAGGCTCTTCTGTCATCTTTTAAGTAGCATCTGAAAGCTCTCTCACATCAACAGATGTTGAGTGCCTCTCAAAAGAGTGGCAGCATTATTTAATGAAATTTGTATTATGGACATTAACTTTAAAGGGGAAAAGGGATGCATACTCTCAACAATTTATATATATTATTATTGTAAAAGTCCAAATTTTGTTAAGTTTTAATTGTTAAAAAATAATTTTGTCACTAAAGAGGCTCTTTAAAGGAGTTGTTTCTTCCAAGAACCAAGACCAAGCCAGATTAATGATATAATTCTCTATGGTATATGTACTAGAGTTTTGCCTTTGCTATCACATAGGACTAGATGAACTCGTCACAAGTATGCTTTTAAAAATAATATGACAACACTTAAAGCAAATGAGATTATCTTTAATTGTAAACTTGACACAATCTAGAATCACCTGAGCAGAGGGTCTCAATGAGGAACTGTTAAGAACAGGCTGATTTATGGGCATATCTGGGAGGTCAAGGTGTGTGGGGAAGAATGAATCTTGATGATGTTAACTGATATGCAGAGGCCCAGCCTTCAGTTGATGGGCATCAGTCCCTAGGTATGGATCCTGCGCTGTGTAAGCGACAGAAGCAAGCTGAGAACAGACATGCACATTCATTCTTTCTTGGCTTTGATTGTGGATGAGACTCTCTGCTTCACATTCCTACCCTGACTTTCTGCAATGATGGATTATGACCTCAATTATAGTCAGCAAACCATTTCTCCCTTAAAGATGTTTTTGTAGGAGTATTTTATCACCACAATAGAAAAACCAAAAGCTAGAACAGCAACTAATTACACAATTAAAAAAACAAACTATTGAAGAGCAAAAGTTAAGTTAGCTCTACTTATTCCTAAACAAGTATTCTTTCTTGGGAGTTAAAAGAAAATCTGTGAAATTCATTGTGACATTGCCTTCATAACCCAAAATCTGAATACTTTAAGAAACGTATAATCAAGCACTCATTAAAAATGTAATGATAAAAAGAAAAGATCATATGGTCTTCAGTTCTCCGTCCTTTCATCTCCCAGTATTTAGTAGGCTGGCCACTACAGGGCAAAAGCCAGTCATAATAAAATACATGCATAAGGAAAACATACTTACATCATCTTCATAACGAACATGGATATTGCAAATTTTCACTTGAAGGTTTTTTATGATTTGAGTAATTAATTTTTCTGTGAAAGTGTCCTGTTTCTCCTCTGGAGGATTTTCTAAAATTGCAAATATTTTCCTTTTTAAATTGAATGAAACACATATCCTATAAAAACTTATTTTTAGAATAAACAGATTGCCTTGATAAAGAAAATGTAACATTTTAAATACATCACATGAGACTTCCAAAATCTCTCATACCAAAGGATTTTCAAAAGCACCTAAATGCACAATGCTTAAAAGCTAGTTTCTTGTCTCAGAAGACCAAAGTCAACTATGCTAAGTTCATTGGCATTAAAGTTTATAATCTGATTATAAGAGGCAGACGACAAGTTCATCTGTCATGAAACAGTGTCTTCTATAAATGCCAAAATACTCCAGCCATAAAATCATAGCAATATGGTTGGTTATCTAAAACAAAACCTGCACAATGACAACACCATTAAACATGTTAACAACATGGACAGGGGAAAACTCAGAAGGTCCTACCCCTAGATGAGGGGCTACAGACAATTAATGATTGGTAAGGAAGGGAGACTGAGTCTTTTCCAGGGACAAGCCCCATGAAAGGTTGTCAAATCTCAAGGGGTCATCCCTGAACACATGTACCTCAGAGTAACACTAATTGGATTCAGCAGGTTGACTTTATCTCACACACACACACACACACACACACACACACACTTAATAACAATGAAGTGGTCATGAATTTAAGAGAGAGTACAAGGAACGTAGAAGAGGTGAAGGAGAGGGTGGGAGGTGTGGAAATAATGTTTAAAGTTGTTTTATACACTTAATTTATTTGAAAATTTCATACATGAACTGTTTACCATTTTCCATTCTCTCAAAGCTTAAAAACACTCCCACAGCTCTCTATTTCTGGCAGACTTTACCTTTGTAAGTAAAACTATAAGATAACTTCTCTGTCATCATCACTTGATTCCAACTACTGTTAAGGTAACCAAATACCCAGATATCAAAAATAAGGCAATAATCCTCATGTTAACTGATATCCCATCAGGGTCTGGTACACTATTTGCTTCTTAATATAGCCTCTTCCCATGAAACCATAAACTTCAATTTTCCTCCTATTATCTGACCATCCTTTTTAATAGTCTTTTGTGTGTCTTCCTCTATTCAATCACTAGATGACAGGTGTTCTTAAAAACTCGATCCTAGAATTGTTTCTTTTCTCATTCTATACTGTTGCTGCAGAGAACCTCATTCACATCCTAAAATATTTAACAACTACCCTAATGTTGAACTTTCACAACAATATTAAACAAAGGAAGAAGTAAAATGCAGAGTGGGGAGATGAGACGGACTCATTTAGTATTCAATATGGCTAGAGAAAAGAATGCAGTAGGAATCAGAGCCAGTTATGAAGGATGGGAAACAGGCGGCACTCCAATACAAGCTTTTAATCTATCGTGTTGAAGTGCTTAAACTTCATCTGGTACCAAGGTGTCAGATGTCACCAGTGAATTTTATACATGACTAAACATTTGTATTTTGGACCTAATTACAAATAGAAGTCCTCATTATCATGGTTTATACAGCATGCATTATCTTTACTCAGCAAGACCTCACTAAAGAAAAGATAAAGGAATGTAAAAGAAAAAAAAAGTAAATCCCCAAGGCCAGAAGAAAGTAAAAGACTCAGAGAAAAGCAACAAAAAGCAGGTGGTTTCAGCCATGCTGAAGAAACCCAGGATAGGGTTGTCAATGAATCTTAAGAATTTAAAACCAGGATTCTGAAAGATTCAGGGATCTAAAATCACACAGAACAGAGACAGCAATCAAGGAGCATCCTTAACAGAAACGGGATGTGACAGAGTTGGTTAAGACCACTGTGTTTTTCCAGGGGATCCAGATTCAATGCCCAAACCCACATAGTGGCTCACAACTGTCTAACTGCAGTTGCAGATCCAATGCTTTCTTCTGACATATGCAGGCACCACACAGGCAAATGGGGCACAGACATACATGCAGACAAAATATTGCTATACACAAAATATAAATTTAAAAAAATTTAAGGAATTAACTTAAAATCTATACAATAAGCAGTCAAATGTGTAGAACTCCACCCTTTCCCAGCCCAGTGGCTATGAAACTATTCCTTGTTGTTCAACTTACTGAACATGTAAGAGTTTATCACAGGTAAAACAGACCTAACAGGCTCCAAAATCTGATAACAGTACACAGGGAACAGACTGAGACTACATTAAAAACAGAAGTAAAAGGATTCATAATGAAGTCACATCTGTATTCACTCACTAAGTACACAACAAAGTTAAGGGTTTTTTTCAAAGTTAAGGTTTTTAACAATTTATTTGCCAGGGTGGCACACACCTTTAATCCCAGCACTCTACAGGCAAAGACAGGCAAAACTACATGAGCTGCAGTCCATCCAAAGATATATAGTGAGACCCTGTCTGTCTGTCTCTACTCTCTCTCTCTCTCTCTCTCTCTCTCTCTCCCCCTCCCTCTCATACACATACATCCACTGATGATCAATGGGTTATAATAATGAGCCATGTGACCTAAGTTGAACTGAGGGCAAAGGGGAGTGTAGATTAAAGCAAGTATTAACATATTAAAGAACTAATTATATCCAAGAGTAAATAATCAATATTAAGGGGGATACAAAGGCAAAGACTAGAAAGGTAAGAAGATGTACTTGATAAACTTGCTAATAATAAAAACTGACTTTACCTCCCAAGGAACTACTATTTACCTTAAATTTCTACAGGGTAAAATTCCTGCCCACATAACAAAACACACAAACCATGTAACTTTTCAGGTAGTAAGATAGTTTCCTACTTGTAACATAATCTCAGAGCCATGCAGTGGATGCTTTTGCCTTTAATCCCAGCACTTGGGAATCAGAGGCAGGAAGATCTCTGAGTTCGAGACCAGCTTGATCTACAGAGCTAGGACAGACAAAGGACTACACAAAGAAAGTCCCAGGACTACACATAGAAACCCTGTCTTGAAAAACACACAAAAGTAAAAACAAAACAAAACAAAAAAAAAAACATAATCTTAGTGCATCCAGTGTAAATGGAAGACGATAATCTACTATAATGTTTACATCCTTTATTGCCACTGTTTACTGTTATTTACCTCGATCAACTACTTTCTGTTTTGCTTCTTCTATTCTTTTTAGTTCCTGTTGCTTTGTTTCCATGAGTTGCTTTTCTTCTTTGACAGGATCATATTTTATTCCTACAAAAAACATATGAAAAATATTTCAGTTACCTTAAATTTACTCATTCCAAAAATTATCTGAAAATAATCAGTAATCTAAACAAAATTTAATAAATTTAAAACAAAAAAGCAGTTTGATTTGAACCTTGAAGTACTAAATTATCTTCACCAAGATTATTTGGAATAAAAATATGTATAAAGATTTTTCTATCTAAAATTAAGAATTAAATTATAAACTTTAAATTACTTACTAGAAGAAGGCACGATGAGTAAATAGATTTCTTCCAAAACAGCTTCAACTGGTTGAGTATAAAGGTTTTTCCATGGAATTTTAAGTTTAAGACTACCTACATTAAAATAATAAAGACAAGAATATTAAACACATGTCCACCAATCTACTTTCTATAAAGCATTAGAAGTCTTTGAAATATCGGTAAAACAGTGTGAAGGAGCCATACAGTTCTATAAAATTGACTGTACTTCTATATAACTCATTTTAAAATGGGTAATTTTTCTTTCAACAAATACATCAGGAAATATATTAAGTAGTAAAAACACAATAAAAGGAACATACAAATATTAGAGACTGACAGGAATTATGTGAAAAGTATGTAAGTAACACTTTAATTGATTCTATTTGTCTAGTGAACTTTCTAGTATCTGAAAATTAACTTACTGCCATTTAAAAAAAAAAGGCAAGCTTTAAAGAAAACAAGTCTATCTACTTTCTTATACGTGTGTACAAACATAAAATACTTGTTTTTATATAGGTTTGTATGATGGTGCTGTGATGATTAACTCTCATTGTCAATGTGACCTATGAAACAAAGAGGTTTAACAGAAGAGGTAAACAATACTACCGCAGGGGCTGGAGTCCCATATTGAATAACAAAGAGAGCTGGCACCAGCTTTCCTCTGTCCTTCCTGACTACTGGGGACAAGCCACCTCATTTTTCTGCAGCCATCCCTTCCCATCAGGATGAACGGCACCCTGAATTGGAATCTAATAAACCTTCCTTCCTTCTCTCCTTCCCTCACTCCACGTGCACTTTGTAATAGCAATGAGAAAAGGAAAAAGTGAAACTTTCAATCCTCTTGGTATATTTTTAACCTTTTCTTGTATTGAGAATACTCTGGCATACACTGAAATTCAACCATAATCAATATAAAACTTAAGTGACTTCTGGACAATGTCTAAAAGCAACATACAAGAACTTTACTATAGGATTGTTTTACAATATAACAAGATTATTCCACCCAATTATGTATTCCTCAGATTATGTCATAGTAAAGAAGTAAATGAAATCAGTATGAAAAAATTGTTACACCATGGTTACAAGTCTTTAAAAAAAAATTACCAATTCAAACTATCAGAAATATGCAATAATTAAGATGGCAGAAGGAAAATACTTAGTGGTATTTTCTAATTCTTATTCTAAACTGTCTTTAGAGAGACAAGACAGAAAAGAATTAAGATTCTAAAAATGTCAAATAAAATTTTTCTGTGGTATATGGTCTAGTACCAACTGTAAATACAATATACAAAATTATAAAGATCATCATCACAGTATTTTTATGTAAGCTTTAAGAATTACTTTCTCACAGCTTCAGTGACACTATATAAATTCTACTATAAAAAAAACAAAAAAATATTCAATTTAAAACACTATTATACTCTCAATCAACCTTTATATTTAAATAAATGTACAACAGCATAAACCAAGAATCCAAAGAGACAACTTTATTAAACATTTTAAATTCTTATTTAATTTGCTTCTGTTCTACCAATACATGAACTACTTTAAGTCACACTTTATTTAAATTCATACTTTAATGAATTATAAGCATGGGTAAAATAATTCAAAACAAACAAACAAAAAGCACTTTATTCTCTAGAATAAAAAACCTGGGACAATATCTATAGCAGGATCAAGGCTCATTTGGGTTCCCAGACCCTTTATGTTATGCATCTTGTACTTAACATAGCTAGTCAGAAACTAATGTAGTTCCTTTAGGTCTGTCAGATGCTGCTTTGACTCTCAACTCAACTTCAAGACCTACTAAAATGAGCAATTACTGTTCATGTAGTACATTAACCCACAATATTTTCAAGTTACACAACTAAGTTATACATTAACAAAAACATACAAATATTATGTTTTAAATTAATGTTCATGTACATTAAGATCACATTACAGCATGCTCAACAAGAACACTCCAGGATAAGTGTGGCTTACCTATGTGACCAACCTTAACTTTGAATGGTACATCCAGTTCACTCTATAAAGAAAAATAAATTTGTGAAAAAAAAATAATAATAATACATATAAAGTTCAACAATATAGGTGATAACTTTCTTCCTAAATCCACTTATGGGTATTTTAATTAGCTTGCATGTTCTTTTGATCTTCCATATTCACTTAAATTTAATGGTTTAATTACAGAAAAGTTCCTCTTTTCAAAGTAAATGGTTAAACATATACTTAATACTGAACAGAAGAACTAAATTGAGACTATTTCACAAAATTGGCACTTTACAAAATAATAATTTCAAAACTCTTTTTCCTGATTTTTGGGAGAAAACAGTTCTTACAATAACTGTTGCTGGGGAACATGAGTAGTCAATAGTAAGAATAAGAAGTTGGGTCTTTTATCATATCATATGTAAAACTCAACACAAATCAATACTAAACAGAAAATCTTAAAACTTTTATGGTTCAGAGCAGTGGTTCTTAGCCTGTGGGACTCAACCCCTTTGTGGGTTACCACCCTTTCATAGGAGTCACCTAAAACCAATGAAAATATCACCTATTTACATTATGGTTCATAATATAAAATTACAGTTATAATATAGCAACAAATAATTGTATGGGGGGGTCACCATGACACAAGGAGTTGTAATAAAGGGTTGCAGCATTAGGGAAGTTGAGAACCACTAGTTTAGAGGAAATCACAGAAAAAAATCTTTATGACAGATGTCATGGAAATGACAACAAAAACATAGGCAATGGAAAACTGAATGAGTTGGCTTTTATCAAATTAAAAACATTTATACATTAAAGGACACTATCACAGATCAGCCAAACATTGGAAGAGGAAAACTACTGTAAAAAACAAGTAGCTAATCAAGGATGAAATATAATAAACCCTTTCCTCACCAAAGTTGCTTTGGGTCATGGTGTTTGAGCACAGCAATAGGAGACCCTTACTAGGGCATTCACAGATGAAGAGAACAGTTAGCAAAAGAAAGCATTTCACCACGTAAAAGGCAAAGAGATAATCACATAATCATGATTATTTGTGTATTTATTTTTTAACACATGATCAATATTGAATTCTCTGCATATAACAGAACACTCCCCATTAGTACTTGAAAATTGGTGAGTTGCAACTCTATGTTACTTGAAAGACCAATTAAGCTAAATTTTGGTGCATACTCATTGTAAATGATTTCACATTTAATTAGCAAAATGCAGTAAAATACCATGCTTTGTTGAAATCTACTAGAATTGAAAAAATGAATGTAAAAATAGTTGTGGAAATTGTCTATTATGCTTTGTGTATCTCATTTGTTTAGAGTATAAAATTTCTTTTTTTAAAAAAGCTGTTCTAACTGAATAAGGCTAAATCAATACTGTAATTGAAAATACATTTTAAATATTTGTCGTGAATTTGCTTAAGTATTTGCAAGTTCTATCATTGTTAATTATGCAGAATTTTGTGGATGGTTTTAAATGAATTTTGTACTTCTATTTTGAAAAATAAAGGCAAGCTGGGTATGATGGCTCATGTCTTTAATCTCAGCACATATAGATACAGAAATAAGTACATGACAAGATGTTCACCATTACTAGTTAGCTATTCACAAAATAATAGTTATTTGAGAAATAACTGCTGATCAAGAAAGACATTGAGATACCACTTATCTATTAAAACAGAAAGTAATTTGGGAGCTGTGGGAAATGTCAAAAAGTTAGAACCTGTTGGAAAGTATACAGAGTAATTTCACAGCTGCAGAGGAAGAAAAGACAAGACAAGATCATGGCTCTTCCTGAAAAGGTTAAATGTATTAGAAAAGCCAGAAATTCATTCTTAAATATATACTCAAACACTTGAAAGCATGTCCTTAAATAGATATGTGGACATCAGTATATATTACAGCTCTATTTGAAAGAGCCCAAAGACTGAAGCTATCTAAGTACTCATCAAAAGCCAGAGTTAAATAAAGGCTGAATGGAAAATCAAAAATGTGGTAAATATAGAGATTATTCAGTCATAAAAAGAAATTACACTATGATACCTGGTATACCATATATGACCCAAGAAAACATTACACTAAGTGAAACAATATGGAAGTAATGTGCAAATATGGCATATTACCATCCAAATGAAATAAATTTATGGGGATGGAAAACAAGGTTTAGAAAATTATTTGGTGAGTACAGTGTCAGTATACAGTGAAGAAAAATTCCCAAGGCCAGTGGAAAGTGAGAAAGGAAGTCATTGTTGAATATGGATAGCGTTTCTCTTGGCAATATGATAGTTTAGTATATCTAATATAGTAAAATGATACTAAATCAATTAGACAAGTTAAACACTACACATAAAACCATATGGAAATAAAGTACAAATATTTTAAATAAGAAAAAAAGTACACTGTCAGTTTCTATCTTTAAGAATTTAGATCTACTTTGCAAAGTTCATATTTTATGAAAATAGCTTTCAAATTTTTTCTCACAGGTAATTTAAGGTGGCATGTTAAATTAGGGATGAGTGTATTAATTAAATGCACTAATATAAATTTTCATAGGCAAGACCTACCAATGCATTTTCTTTAATTTCAAGATTCTTGAGTACCACGGCTCCTTTAAAAAAAAGAAAGAAAACAATATATTCAACTGTATTTCATTTTTAAATTAAATAACCTTTGTTTTAAATATGACAGCAGAGAAAAATAACTCATAACAAAAAATAGAATTTACTTTTACTAGCCCATGTTCATTCTTCTGTACAGTCTAAGACGGTCTGACAGGAGAATCTTTTGCCTACCACCAACCTAGATGAAAAACACTCCAGACTCCATGATCCATGAAATTCAAGAGAAAATGGCAGAAAGCAATAGCTAAGGGCCTCCTCTGTCCTCTGATTGTGCTCCACCACCACCACCACCACACCAGCGCCCCCCCCCACACACACACACACACACACTTCTGAAGGTGTTCCCTATTCTTAGTCTGGCCATTATTAAAGGACTCTTATACTCTTAATTTGGTTAACTATAGAGGGGGTCAATAACTCTCCCTATGGATCATTTCATTGGTATTAGAGGAATTCCAAAGGAAGCACAGTTAACTCGTCTGGTATTTTAGTAGGCTTAATATTTTATAATTATGGTAATTGAACCTACAAGCTATTTAGAAAACATGAGGAATGTCTGATATGCCAAAACTTAATTTTTGTTTCGTTTTTGGTTGGCTAGTTTCTTTTCGAGCTAAATAAAAATCCTATTCAGCAGAACTAAAGGTGGTAAATGAGCAATCACTACAAACTGGAATTTAAGAACAACTAGGAAGCAACAATTAACATTGCTAGTTTACTTTGGATACTCTATTAAAAAGATGCTAAAGAACAGAAAATAAAAAGGTTTAAGGTTTTGCCAGAACTAAAGATGAATCCTGTAGAATCTGTTCTCAATCCCTACTGACTTGTGTCTGCCCAACACCAACCATGCCTTCTCCACTTTCTTTATCCTGTTCTTCTATTCTCTAGAAATTCCAAAGAGAAGCAAAATTCTCTGTCCAAGAAAAAGATGAAGGGTTTTAAGGATAAAACCTTTAGGGAAGCGGTCTTGTACTATCTATACTCCCTGAACAAAAACTTGAGTTAAAGACCTCATAAGGTTTCTGAGTTGTATCAGGACCTCTCTGGTCTACTAAATAAGTTCTCTACCATCCCACTGACAAAAACAAAAAAACAGAATTTTCTGACTTTCATAAAAAATTTCTATTTGTAAGCATGTATCCCCCTCTGTTGTTTAGTTCTTAAAGCAGGAAAAGATACTGCCCTACTTCTGCATATCCACCTTCATCTTCTGAACTTCATGAAGCTTTACTCATGATTAGGCTAGGCTTCCTGTCTTCAAAATTTACAGTTTTTAAGAGTACACTGTGATTTAATGTAATTATATGTCATTGTGCTTGCTTGGTTTAGCTGCTAGTTTAGTTTCTTTGGATTATTTGATATTCTTAAGATTATAATATAAAAGTTTCTACTTTAAGATGCAGAATCCCAACAAGGGTTTTAGCCTAACCAAATTAAGCAGCTATGATAGGTAACATTATCAACTTGAAAAACTGGACATGCCTATGTGGGGAGGCGGCTGTCTCAATTACAGTAACTACTGTGGGAAGATCCACCTTCATTCATTGTTGGTGGGACCACTGCCTGAACAGAAGGAGAAGCAAGCTGAGGATTAGCTCACACTAAGCAATGCTCTCCTGACTGCAATGTCACCAGCCTCCTGGTATCTGTTATAATATGACTTTAACAAATCTAATGATTAAGTTCATTCTGATTTTTAGATAAATATTACCAGGACTAATATGTTTTGCCTATTTTCAGCCACAGCTTCTTGAGGTTTTTAGTTATTTTATTTAAAAAAAAAATCTAAATTCAAAAATTTTCACAAAGAAAATAAAAATAAACCAACAAGGATAAAATGAGACAGAAAAAAAATATAGATATGGAATGCTTTTGGTAAAAGAGGTAAAAGAAAAAAATGCTTTTAGATGAGAAAGGACTTTGTATGAGAAAAGGAGTCTTTATAGTAAACAATTTTTTCCAAAAAGGAAAAAGGAAACTAGTCTGTAAACCCCAGTATATCTATAATCCCAGCACTTAGGAACCTAAGACATGAGGATCAGGAGTTCAAGATCACTCTTATCCACCTAGGAATTCTAGGCATTAGAGGTTAGCCTAGGCTACATGAGACTCTGTCTCAAAAGAGGGGGAAAAAAAGTCTGATGAAAAGACTCAGCTGGTAAAAGAACTTAACCTGATTTTGACCCTCAGGAAGGAGAGAACTAACTCCCCAAAGTTGTCCTCTGACCTCTATATCCACACCCTCAATATGCACATAACTACACTTAAACACACAACAATAAATAAATGAAAACTGAAGAAAAAAAGTAAGCAGAAAGGTGAGGGCAAAACAAGAAAGCTAGAAATATGTCAGTCATCCTAAGGTTTGTGAAAGCTAAAACTTAAAGATAGCATGGGTATGATTAATTTTACTATAATTTAAAATTCTTAAAATTTCTTTAAGTTAAATACAATGCTAATAAAACCAAAGCCACTTCTTACAACACTCTGATTTTACATTTACAGAACAATTTGCTTAGAAAATATGGTTTTATGCTTTAATACTATTATAAATTGGCCATTTAAAACCCAATGATTACATTTCATCCAAATGCCAGGACATAAAAGTACAAATAATTTTTTAACAATGAAACAAAATCGAATGATTATTTCCCTCTGGTACTAGGAATTGAGCCTATGGCCCCACATGCAGTACACAAGTGCTCTGCCACAAAGTATCAATGACTTCTGATTTAGAAGACAACAGTCTTACCACATGCATGCTTTTAAAGTGCATGGAATAAAAATTAAGTCCCATAAGAACTCCAATTTCTTAAATACCAAACAAATTCATTTCACCTGTAAGGGGATTTGCACAACATAATCACAGCAAAGAAAATGCATTCCCAATGTGGAAAAAAAGGAGGTCCATATATTTTCCAATCATAGAAAATTGTAGTGCTTGACCATCTAAAAACAGAACAACCTTGTAAATTTACAGAATCACAGGAAAACACTAAAATTTTAATTTGATAAAGTCAGTAGACAACACTCTCCTCACATTTCCATTCATTAAAACTGACAAATAGCCAAGGGACAGTCTGGTTTACATTGCAAATTGCAGGTCAGCCATGACAGTGATACCCTATCTCAAAACAAAACAAAAACCCTACAAAAAATCTGTACAAAATTTGTACTAAAAATATCTTTAATTGCTAACCACTTTACAACAGCCATCTTGAGACACTACTGCCAAGGAAGGGAAGAATCTCCCTTCTTCACAGTTTCTCCGGCTTTACCTCTTTGTATGGGAGCGTCCCTTTTCTTAGGATTTACCTCAGATTCAACAGCAAGGAGTGTATCCAAATAAACTGCCTTTCAGAATGAAACATTTAATGTCCATGTAAACTGTCCTCTGGGATGTTCTCATATCCTTTTTGAATGGTCTATTTTTTTTTTTTATTTCATGTACACTGGTGTTTTGCCTGCATGTATGTATATTGATACATTGTTTATGATCTAATAGACACTGGAGAGCAAAATGCATAGCTAACCACAGTCATAGAGCCAGGAGGTGGTGGTACACTCCTTTAATCCCAGGACTCAGGAGACAGGCAGACCAGGGATCTCCATAAATTCAAGGCCTAAGCTACTCAAAATTGATCCAGTCTAAAACAGAAACAGCTCACACAAAGGTGATCTCAGCACTTGGGATCACATACCTTTAATCACAGCACTAGGGAGGTAGAGACAGGAGTAATACAGCTAGGTGGAGAGAGGAATATAAGGCGGGAGGAGACAGGAACTCAGAGGAATTGCAGTCTGAGGCTTTGTTAGGAGACAACACTGCACTCTGAGGATTCCTGGAGACAGGATCACCTATTTCAGTCTGAGGTAGTGGCCGGCTGCCTTTCTGATCTTCAGCTTGAACCCCAATATCTGTTTCTGGGTCTTTATTATTTGTGTTACATATATATATTTAATATATACATATATATGTATACATATATGTGTATAATATATATAATATATACATGTATATATATACATATATATGTATATATAATCTGTGTGAGGGTGTTACAGACAGTTGTGAACATAACTTTAATCCTTGTAAGAGCAGCCAGTGCTCCTAACTAGCTGAACCATCTCTCCCATCCTGTTTTCATATTTTTAAATTGTAAGTTCATACTGACCTCTGCACCTGTGATTGCTCCATGGACATGAATTCCATTCTTCACTTTAATGGTTACAATTTTATTAACTCAATGTCATCCAAAAATCTCATGATTTTCATCCTAATGATGCAATCTCCCTTCTGACATGATTATACAGAATCCAACAACCAAAGACAACCAGCAAGGAATAAGAATGACTGGAAACACCTACTCCAACAAATACAAATGAATTTTAATACTAAACAATACCCTCTCCAACTGGGTTCAAATCTTTCCTTGTGAGTCTTTTCTTTGCCTTGGCATGAGAAAAACTCTATTGAAAAAAAGGAGCCATGCCTACTAAATTACACAATAACGGAATTCATTTTAATAGACAAATGCTTTAAAACGTTTGCAAAATCTGGCCTATTGAACAAAATTTTCATGGTAACTACAGTCTCCAATCTTCTACACTAGTGGTTATGGACAAATGGCACATAAAAATTACTGTAATTGTTAGAATAAAGATTTCAGGTTCCTTAACTGAAGCTCTTCTTATTAATCCTTCTAAATAAAAGATCTATCCCACTTATAAAATATGTGTATCCTCTGAAACTAGACAAATGGGACTGGGAAAATATCTCAATGGGGAAAAGTACTTTCTGAACAAGTATGAAACTGTAGTTTGGTTCCCTAGAACCCATGAAAAGACCAGGCAGGCTGAACAGTCACCTGGAATCCCAGCACTTAGGAGACAGAGGGGCCACAGAGCTAATTGATCAGTTATACTAGCCAGAATTAGCAATCTCCAATCTCAGAGATTCTGGCCCAGTAACAACAAATAAAGCATGTGCCTTCCAAGTACAGCCACATACACATGTATGCCCACACAGAGAAAGAAACACACACACACACACACACACACACACACACACACACACACACACACGGGGGAGGAGGGGGATGTTGCTACATAAAATTTTTTTTGTCAAGAGGTTTCTCTGGGCTGGCCTTGAACTCATCGAAATCCACCTGCTTCTGCCTTCCAAGTGCTGGGATTAAAAGTGCATATAAGCCATAGCTATCAGGCCCATATGAGCAAATAACTGAGGAAGTCATCTTTGCTAAGGGAAAAAAACCTGCACACTGTTATAAGAGATCCTTAAACGTGATTCTAAAAAGCCAGCATTGGTTACAAAGTCTATCCACAGTAAGCTACAGAGACCAAGAAGAAAACAAATGGGAGATAACCATGCAATTTCATTAACTGGAAAAGATGCTGCATCAGAAATTCCATTCAGCCTGGATGGAAAGGAACCTACTAGGTATTTCCAACAATCTCCTGTTAGATAAAACTTTGGCAGATAAACCCTTAGATTTGTATTTCTCACCTCAAGGTTGTACCCACTCCTGCACATAAATGCACACAAATTTCAAAAAAGCTGGGTAATGCTCATCATCTTCACTATGTTGACAATCAAGTACCACACTCAAGTAACTAAGCTCAAAACCCCTCTCACAACACTTATACCCTCACTATTTTATAACATATTTCTTAACTCCTTTTATATTTAGATTTCTTAAATGAGGTGTTTGGATATATTTTCCTGAATTATAGATATAATACTTTTAGTTTCAGTTAAACTACAAGTTCAGAAGCTTTATCCTATCACTAATCTCATTAATCATTTTTTTGTTTGACATATGTCTTACCCAATCCTATTTCGCTTTAATGCAATCTAGGTGCTTAAAGATATCCCAATTATTCACTACTACCACAAAAAGGATTCTGTCATGTTCAGTGTAATTTGAGTTTTAAATCCAGTTTTCAGATTGACTTTAAGATTTTAAATCCTTCAAAAGAAATTATAATGTGGGAAAGAGTTACCTCTAAATCCAAACTACTACAGCCAAAAACAATAGAATGTCTTCCTACTAAAAAAAAGGGAAGAACATTAACAGCACATAACAACAGGATTATGATCTTGCCTAAATTGTTAAAATGTTACAATACAATAAACTAAAGGCTCCGTGAAGCATGTATCCTATCCAGATCTCATAGTAACTATATGAAATCCTATTAGGATTTTGGGTTGATCCCTTTTATTCAAAAACAGTCTCCAATGGCAATAGCATTCATGGGCCAAAACCGGTCAGAAACTAGAGCCCAATCAATCTTCTCCGTATGCATCAATACTGATCTAAAAATTTCTTAACAAGCTAAATTTTCTAAAAGTCAAAACAAAGATAAACATTTCAAAGGATCACAGTTCAAAAATTGAAATAGAGAAACTGTTTTTCAAAACTAACGAACTTTTAACCCAAGAGACTATACCTTATGAGCCCATGTGTCCCAACTTGATGAGTCTTGTGGGCATGGTACAATTAGTCAGGGTGAAAAAATAATAAATGGTAATAAACAATAGGAAGTTCATGGATATTATTACACAAAACGATTCCTAACAGAGTTCCATTTCCCTTCCTATCAGTATAATAAGAACTATGATTTCATTATGCTCAAAAAAATTTGTGTAATCCTGATTTCCTAAAAGTCTAGCCTTTTGTTTCTACTCCTGTTGCTATAATATTTGGTGTATGGAGGAAGGTCAATTTTACTGGGGGGAAAAAACCTGAAATGACACTGTATTATTAGTATCTGGTTTCTTCTACAATTTAATAATACAATTATTTCTCCAAACTAGAATCTGGTAAAATACCAAAGTAATAATCAATCATAATAATTTGAACAATAAAAATATTTCCTAATTTGGAACCACATGAGATTGATTATGAAATGAAATTGTCTAAAACAATGACTAAAATTAAAAAAAATTATTTCAAATACTTAAAACATCAAACATTTCATAATATGTAAATAGCAGTACATACAAAAAAAAAACATGCAGCCTAATAAAAGGTGTATGATTTTTAGTTACCTAAACTGCCTGCTTTCTTTAGGTCATACTAAAGATTGACTTTAGGTGTAATACTCATATGTCCACATAAATGCTATTTCAAGCAAAGAATAAAAAAAAAAAAGCTATTTCAAGCAAATAATAAAAAAAAAAATAAAACCAGACACAAGTCATAATTCCTAGTAATGTTAATATGACCTTGGGGGCCTGTTCCATGACCTGAAGACAGCTTTCCTGCCTCCTCAGTGTAATCTTTACCAAATCCTAGGAATGGGCATTCCAATTGCTGGAAACAGCCTTCACATGCACAAGAGCCCAGAGACAACATGTGGCCAACAAGCAGAACTGTAAACCTGAATGCATGCCTCAAAAATGTCTCACACCAGCATTAAATTTAAGATTTTGCAAGGGAAGCTGGGGTATCCCAACTCTAAATTATAGACAGCTAGAATTTGCAGGTCAGCAGCTAAATTATCTTAATTGCCATTCATTGCTAACCTCTGCCTGACCTAAGATCCTTCCATCACCAATTACAATCTTTGGAGTGAGTTTATGGATCACTACTGAGAACGTCATCAGATAAAACCTAGAATCTCTAGCAGAAGGTTCTCCTCCTCTAAGAATCCCTCCCACTCAGGGAGGTTTCTTCCTTTTCCTTTAATATATCTACCTTTGCTCTGCTTAAAACTAAAGTAAAATAAAAATCTGTAGCAGAACTGTTCACTCTCTGCTGTTAGTGTCTGTCTGACACCCTTACCTCTCAACTATAAATGCCTTCATTTATGACTCCTTTTGTTCCGGAACCATAAAAATTCACACGACAGAATCCACAATGAACACATTAAGGCAACCAGAATCTATGTACTTAAAGCCATGATCACTCATATTTGGCTCAGAATAATCTCTCATATTTCCCTTTGACGTAAGAAATGTGGTTACATGATGTTAGACTTGGGTGGACTCTTTTCTTTAGTCTGTCACTGTCATTGGTACCAAATTTAGATAGAATAAGCATTTTTCTGTCATCTCCCAAGGAAAATTATACAACACATTTCTTAATGTGCGTTGCCTGACAACCCTGTCAAAATATATGAGTCAAAACTTACAGAAGTACAATTGGAAAAAGGCAAATCCACTATTACCTGCAGAGATCAAGATAACTAGTATAAGCTATACACATATTTAGGGGGCAAAATACAGACACAATTGAATTGAACAGCATTCCAACACTGGATCTAACTGACATTTATGGAACATTTCATCCAATAGCAGACTACAAATTTTTCTGGAGTACATATGCAACATTGACAAGATTTACTCAAGTCTATAAAACAGATCTGTATCCAAACAAGTTTTTAAAAAATATCAGTTATACTAAAATCACAATCTGAACTAAAATCAGTCTAATGGAAGAAAGCTGGATGGGGTGGGGGACTACAAAACATTTCAGAGTTCTAGTTGTGAATACTGCTAGGTTGAAGAAGTCATAAAAGGAATCATTGAATATTTTCAACCACAGGGAAATAGAACTATCAAAAAAATTAATTACAGTAAAGGTAAACTTTAGAGAGAAAACTTCAGCACTGAATGAACACATTAGAAAACTTTCACTTTAGCCCAGGCATGGTGGTATACCTTTAATCCCACCACTTGGGAAGGAGAGGTGGGCACATCTCTGTGTTTGAAACCACCTTGGTCTACATAGCAGGTCTAGCAAATATAAAGGGGAGATTGCATTCAAATTTACTCTATGAGGCCAGCATTACCCTGAGACCAAAAGCAGGTAAGTACATTACAAGAGAAACAGGAGACTAAGACCTTTCATGAACAGATGCAAAGATTCTCATCAAAATATCAGTAAAATGAATATAAAAATACCATAATGAAATGTAACTTACACCACAAATACAAGTCTAATTCAACATGTGGAATATGTAGTGTGAAGTTGTACTCTTTTAACTCCCAAATAACTTATACAAGGAGGCTTATTCTTAGTTATGAATGCCTGACCTTAGCTTGGCTTGTTTCTTGCCAGCTTCTCTTAACATAAATTATCCCAATTACCTTTTGCGTCTGGGCTTATTCCTTTTCTTACTTCTGTAATCTTACTTTCTCTTACTCTGTGGCTGGCTGGGTGGCTGGTCCCTAACATCTTCCTCTCCTTGATTCTCTCGTTGCTTCTCTTCTTCATTTCTCCTTCTATTTATACTCTCTGCCTGCCAGCCCCGCCTATCCTTGCTCCTGCCTTGCTACTGGCCACTCAGCTCTTTTCTTAGGCAATCAGGTGTTTTTAGACAGGCACAATAACACAGCTTCACAAAGTTAAACTAATACAGCATAAACAAAGATAATACACCTTAAAATAACATTCTTCCACAGGAAAACAATGTATATAATAATATCAACAAGCTAAAGAAGAAACCCTGTAATCATATCAACAATCTGTTAAAATCCTACACATATTCTTGAAAGAGAAAAACCATTACAAAGTAAGTTCAAAAGAAGTTAGATATGATGGTGCACACCTATAATCCACCCCCTTAAGAGGCTGAGGCAGGAGGATGGTTGTGAATTCAAGGTCGGCCAAGCTATAAAGGTAGTTTGAGACTGGCCTATGCAACATAGTAAAAACCTATCGCAATAAAATAAAATATATGTGTGTATGACTTGTTTATAAGAAGCTAAATAGTAACTACCTCGTGGGATATAGGAATTTGGGGGGAAGAGTTAGAAGAGATTTTTTTTTCTTGTTAACAATCACGTTCTATTTTTTGTGGTGATATTTTGTCTATGATCTAACAAATAAAGCTTGCCTGAAGATCAGAATTTAAAACTAGCCACTGCCAGAGAGGTCAGGCAGTGCTGGCATACAAATTTAATCTCAGCAGCCACGTTAGTTAGGCATAGAAGCTGGGCATGTGCCTCCTTTAATCCTAGCACTAAAGAGGAATATAAGGCAGGTGGAGACGGGAGTGCACTGTATTCAGTCTTCAGTCACACTAAGGAGAGGATCACTCAACCTTGATAGATGAAAAGAACTCCCTAGTGGTTGGCTGCTTTGCTTTCTGATCTTCGGCTTGAACCCTAATCTGTCTCCAGGTTTTTATTATTCATGCTATAATTTCTTGATCAAGTTTGAGTTAAAGTGGAGTCAAAGTGGAGATATAAGATTAGTGGTCAGTACTTGCTCCTTTCTCCGTATCACTTCACAAAATACATCAAAACAACTGAAAAACAGTGATTTATCATAATAGGTGGATGTGGGAGAATGATGATGTTCACAGTAAACAAAAAGTAAAAACTCAAGATTTTGTATAGTGCAAGGAAAAGTGAGAGACGGAATGTGAGGAAAGAAAAGGGGTGAGAACCCCAGTGTGGGTCATCTGGCACCTAACATTAATACTGCCTGAACAAACAAAAATAATTTGGATCTACATAGTAAAGTGGGTCTGGAGAAATTCTCTGCACTTTCCAGCATATTCTCACAACACTTAACAGGGAGCCAGCCATCTTGTGTTGAGATGGCCCAAACAGTTTCAAAAAACAAAGGTAGATATAGCCTAAGTAACAAAAAAGGTTTGCCTGTGGCCTCAAGAAGCAAGTGCACACAAGTACAAGGGCAGCTGTACTCCCATCTGCAACCATACACCCCACACACACACACAAATGAACACGTAATCCTGTCCAAAAATGGGCAAATGATTAAAACAGACACTTCTTTTAAAAAGAGTAGAAGGCAAATAATACAATTAAAAAAATGTTCAATGGCTTTAGCTATTGTGAAATGCAAATAAAAATTATACTGGAATTCAACCAGAATGACTGTTATTCAAACAAACAAATAGAAACTGCTACTCTGGCTATATTTGAGACTCGGTCTCAAATCAAACAAAAAGAAATTCTGGTGATGAGATAAAAAAGGACCTTTATACATTACTTACCGGAATGTCTATTACGACAGACTCTAAAGAAAGCAGTGTATTACTTTCTCAAAAACACTAAACAAAGCATTATCATATGATTCAGCTATACAATAAATATATTCAAAACAGTCAGACATGAGAAGGGCCTAAACAATCATGTTTATTGCTACACTACTCACAAAAGTCCAAGCATGAAACCAGCCTACATATCCATCAACAGATGAGTTAAAGGAAAATAGGATATACATATAAATATGGATGAAGAATGTAATTGTGCAATCATGTTACTTGCAAGAAAATGGATAGAACTAGAGAACTTCATAAGGCAGAGTAAGACTCTGAGAGGAAAGTATGACATATGCTATTCTCTCATAGGTAGAAACTGAAAAACACAAAACCAAGACCTGAGAATAGCAGAGGGGCTGATAGTAAAGGAGAAAGGAGGATATACAAGAGTGGTTATGAGAGAGAAAGGGAGAGGTATGAGTGTATAGAAATGTCAAAGCAGATCCCATTCTTTTATACAATTAATTAGTATGTATTAAGTTATAATTTAAAATTCTATGAAAATATCTTAGAACATATGTAATGATAAATTTTAAGGAATTAGAATTGAAAGTTTCCCCTAGATCTTAAGAATTATTTGTTGGTTTGTTATGTATTATAAATGATAATTCCAAAACAGAAGCCACCCTTACTGTACAATGTCCTTTTACAATGCAGGTAGTTGGGGAGCAGGGGTTGGGGGCTGGAGACCTATCTCAGAGGTTAGGACCAGTTGTGGATCTTGCAGAGGAACCAGGAATTCCCAGAACCACATGGGGGCTCACAACTGTCTGTAACTCCAGTTCCAGTAGATCTATTATCTTCTTCTGCCTTCTCCAGCCATCAGGCATGCACATGGTACACATACATACATGCAGGCAAAACAGTTATACACAAAATTAATACTTTAAAGAAAATAAAAATTAGTTAAAACAAATGTTTAAATGCAGGTAGTTCTTATCACAGACTCTATAGTTATTTGTTCAAAAATAAAGAAAAAGAAAAGCAGTGTCTTAACTCCAAATAATTTATAATTGCTGAGGCGAGGGTTAAAATTTGTACTCTATGGAGCATCTAGTTAGAATCTAAGATGATTCTAACACAGCCTGAACCTTGACAGAAATAAGCAAAATGCAAGATTTCCAAAGACTAACACAAGTTTAAGAAATAAAATAATTCCTGACTAAATGATACATGGGAAAGGTGAAGAAATATAAGTGAGTATATAAAAACTACAGCAACATCAAACTTTGCCAAGAATCAGTCTAAGAATGAAGTCCAATTCCTTTTTTTCCCCCTTATACAAAACAGATAGTTCTTACACAATCAACTTACCATAGTTGATCCAGTATTAAGGCACTCCTTTCCTACTCTGTAGTAAATGTTTGGGCACTTCTCATTTCTTATATTACAATATTTCTGTGAGAAGGTAGGTTCTGGACTCCAAGGAGCCATTTCAGAAACACTATCAAAGCAATGCTTAGTGCTGTCTCAAAACTAATTAGCAGCATCATGATAATAGTTAAATTATCACTTTCAGATAACTCTAGCTTATGTCAACTTGACATAAAACTAACCAGCTCACCACCATCCTAACCCCATCTATACATATTTACCAATAGGAGTTTGTCTCGAACAACCAAATAATTAAATAAGAAATAAGTAAAACTCCCACTGGTAGAAGGTAACTAGCTACAAGAGGGTGTGTTCGTTTAATAAAACTAAAACTCTTGATTACGTTATTTCAAAAATGAGAACACTCAACATAAACGAGTATTTCTACAAAGCTGGAAGCACGTGCATACCCGAGAATGCGCACACTATTTACACAAATAATTAGCCCTAATTTTAAGCTGGAACACTCATTTAAAGAATTACTAGTAGTTGCATGAAATAAACAAGAGCCTAATACAAAACAGATGGAAGGAATCACTGAAAAGGAGAAACTGAATAAGGTAAATCGTTGCAGGAAAGTGACAGATGCAGCCCTTTCCATCTAAGCAACAGAGTGCTCTTCAAATTGGCAGAGCTACTGAACTCCCATCTACATTTTTGACAGTCTGTTCTCCTGCATTTTCTTTTTCTTTTTTTCTTTTTTTTTTTTTAATTCAGTCTTTCACTCGGGCCCACAAACACCCACATCCCCACCTGGTCAGGGTGCGACCTCAACTGAGAAAGCAAAAACTCCTTGACTTAACTCTGAAAGATGATTTCCTTCCCTCACCCCCGTTATCAGCCTCCCGCAGCTAAGCAACCCCCAGTGGCCGGAACTCGCCCAGAAAGCACGCCGAGTGAGGTCGGTAGGGAAGGGACGAAGGGATCGGAGTGTTCGCGGACCGCGCCCGGCCTTCACGCGTGCCACACGCCGCGGGCTCGCCGGAGCCTGCGTCACAGCCCCGGGGGAAACTGACAGGGATGGCTCCCTCGCCCGGCCCGGCGGAGGCCAGAGGTCACGGGCGCCTGGCCACACCGGGACGGGAGGCTGAAGCCGCGCTGCCCGCCCGGGAACCGCCGCCCCGCTTTACATAACTTGAAGGGCGAGGCGGGCAGCTGCAGGTGGTGGCGCCGGGCTGGTCAAGGACCGAGGCCACGAGAAGCCACGCCGCCATCTCCCGCGACACCGGGACTGCGACCCCCGTTACCTTTCCAAATGCCCAGAGAGAGCTGAGACTCGTCCAGGTTCACCACGTAGTCCCCCAGGAACCGGTTCAACACGTCCACGACCACCGACTCGAAGACCATTTTCCTCCGCCGCGGACGGCTCCGCGGCAGCGCCCACGCCGCTCGTCCCTCGAGACAGCTCAGCTAACCGGCTCCAGGGCGGCTCCAGCTGAGGCGCCGCTGCCGCCGGGTCACCCAGCCCGACCGCGAGCCCCGCACAGGGAAGGCGGCCGCCGCTCGCCCCGCGCGTGCGCAGCTCAAACTGCGCGTGGGGGCGTGGCCGACGCGGAAGAGGGGGCGCGGCCCGGAGGGAGAGAGGAGGAGGAGGAGGAGGGAGGGAAGGAGGGAGGGCGGGACGACGGCTGCGTAGCCGCGGGCCGCGCCGGCCTCACCGGCCGAACGCCGCGCCTCTCCCGCCGGCCCCGCCTTCTACGCGTCGCTTAGCAACGGGACACAAGTCGAGAGCGGCGAGATTTTCGGAGCCCCCGCCCCCGCAGTGGCCTCGGGAGCACCAGCGGCGTGCTCGCGCAGGTGGCGGGGCGTGGTGCTAACCGACGGGAACGCCCTTTCCGCAGGAGAAAACCGCGGTGGTGGCAGCAACCGGCTGCCGCGTGTGCGGCTGGATGTGCGGATGCGGGGAGTTTCCGGGGGTAGTTTCCCCGGGCGCTTTCCCCCATCATTATCGGTTGTGAGGTTCGGCCAGCCTTGGTGCTGGGGTGCCTAGGGCTGCTCCTGCTGTTCTCCCAGCTTCAGACAAGGATGCTAACTGGACCTTTAGGTGCCTTCTCTCACTTCCCCAACTGCGAATCTGCCAAAGCCCGGTGAAGGAGAGTAAAGTTAGAAGAAATTCCAAGTCCCTAACATGTGGAAGCAGCCGATCATTTCAAAGAGTAGCACACTTGAGAGCCACCAGTCCGGAGACAACAGAGAACCTGCCTGGAGGTACAGGAGAGACTAGACCCCTCTGAGCCTTCTCTGAGCGGCCATCCTAAAACAAGTGGAGCATTCTCAGCTCCACTCTTGGGCTTATAGACAATTAGTCTCATAAGACAGGTGTGCGACTTAGAGAGCTGACGTTAATCCTCTAAGGATTTCAGAGGCACTCTATAAACTTTTGCTCTTTGCATGGCAAATTCTGACTTAACCACTTACATTTTGTGCATAGTCACCAGGTTTTTCAATTTTATAGGCTTGAGACTGCAAAAAAAAAAAAAAAAATGCCTAGCAAGAATGTATTAGCATACAGTGTGCAAAAATGGGCTTCATTATAACATCTTAGTACATGTTTATAATATATTTTTGTCATATTCATCACCCATCACCCTTTTCTCCCCTTCTACTGATCTCCTTCCTCATCAAAAATAGGCCCCTTTTGTTTTCATGAATTTTTTAAATTGAGATTCTAAAAGTATAGATTTTTACTTCACACAATTTTGAATTTGAGTGTACATGTGTATGTCTTGTGCCACATGCATGCTTGGTGCACTCAGAAATAACACGTGCTTGTGTACCTCCACATTGGTGCTGTTGATATCCTAACCCTAACCCTCTTCCTCTCCCCAGGTCCTGGGCAACCTGTCACTCCATGCCAGCCCTCTCCTTGGCTTGTGCCTTCTCCTTGGGGAACCTTTACTGGTCGCTGGGTCTCTAATCCTCATTGCTCCTCTCAGGGCTACCTTCCCTTGCCCCGGGATCCATCTTTGACAGGTGATCCCTCCTCACTGATACAGGATGTCAAAGGTAGCACAGGCAGCTACCTGTGTGCATGCATTAGCTGGCTGCTGGCTGCATAAGGACTCCACAAGCACAAACCACGTGGAACTGAGGCCACACGGAGCTTGGCCAATAGCAGCTCCGTGACTCCAGTTTCACAATCCCCATCTGCTCCCTTTATAAGCAAGCGCCTTCCACCTACTTTCTTTCCACTTCTGCTCTCAATTTTCTGATCCCGTTCCCAATCAACTCCAGGTGGGTCTGTTGAGTTTGATAGATAATGTTTTATCACCCAAAGTTGCAGCAAAGAACAGGTGCTGGCGATGGGACTGAAGAGTATTTACTGCCAAGTCATCTCTTGTGCCTATTACTTAAATTTCATCCCAGGGGAGATATAAGCCACTGTACCACTTCTCCTAGGGGGCTCCAAGGACAAATGGAGGCATGATTCCACCATAGCTCACTTGGGAGAGCCAATGAGTTTATTGAACCTCCTTACAGAGCATAGGTCAGGGCTTATTTACAGGGGTGCCACACCTGGAAAGCATTTACTCACCAGGGATGAAGGGTTCTTTGCTGCAGCTTCACGGATGGAGCCCCACAACTCTCATCTCTCATCCTCTCCATCAATATATACTCAAGTCCCTCCAGGAGGCATGTACAGTTCAGGCAGGGTCACATACAATAGGTGGTAGCAGCTAGAAACACCCCTCTACCAGCTGAGAGAGTATAGCTGAACTCCACAGGATGGAGTATGCTTGGCTAGGAGGACATTCACAACAAGCTCCAAGGCCATTTGGGGCATGTTGTTTGCTTGTTATGAGATAGGGTCTCACTATGTACTCTTGACTGGCCTGGAACTCTACTCATGGAGATGTGACTGTTGGAGTTAAAGGCAGTTGTTACCACACCTAGCTTATTTGATATACCCTTTGTTCTTTTCACATAATTTTGTATTTGAAGGGCCTTCATGAAGTTTCTAAGTAAACTTCCTGGTCTTAAGGATACTAAGATATCAGGAATTTTTCCAAAGTTACAACTTAACTAGAACTTCCTGGTTCACCTACTTCTGTAGCACACTTTGGAAATTTACCTCAGAGTACATACTGGTACAGAGAAACTCAATGAGGCTAAAATGACTAGAAGATGGTAAAGCCACAGATTGAGGGCATATTTTAAATTATACTTTTAAAACACAAATGTACAATGGTTAAAAATTTCCACTATGAGTCCTAACACCCACCAAAGTGGAAAGTTACAGAACTTTCAGAACTCAAAAAAAAAAAAAAAAAAACCTTTACCATCTTGAATAACTTCAAATTCATTTTCTACAATCAAGGAAAATTTTGGAGGATACTGATTTAAAATGGGGGAAGGGAGCAGTTAAATTGCTAAATAGCAATTCAAAAAGTCTAGTGGAAAAAGTAGAAAGAAACAAAATGCATATTGTAACTGAAACTTTCATCTAAATTTAGGTGGTAAATGATAAATATTTCCTAATCACTAGGATTTAAAATTTGCATTTAGTCATTGTGTTGCTTAACCCATCTGGGGAATCTTGTAAGCAAAAATATATGAATGTCATTTAGAAAAAAAATGTGCATTAAGTCAATTTTCTGTTGGGCCTTGAAAAGTAAGCTCATAAACCACCAATAATTTCTTTTGAAGTTTCAAATTTGGAAATATGTCAATGTAAGCCATTCTTTCTCCAGATCACAATCTAAATGTGTATTCCATTGCTTGGTCAAATGAAAAAAGAGGGGAGTATTCAAAATGATCCTAATAGCCTCCAATTTACTTTTGCCAGTGGGACTTGCATTATGTTCAACTTACATGTCATAACCTTCCCCCTATGTAGTTTGGACATATGATGCTAAAATGGTCTTCATTTTTCTCAGAAGTCTTACTTTCTCCATCCACAGGTAAATTCCATCTCTGCATTATTTATCCTTATTCCGTATTCAAGGCCAACACTGTTGGTGAACAGGCCAGACCATTCCCTATTCAAGGTCAACACTGTTAGTGAGCAGGCCAGACCTTCAGATTATGAAGCCACTGAAGCCCCCACATTCTCAAGAAATGTACTGGAGGAACATTTTACAAGACTTTTACTGACCCAGCCTCACAGTCTTCTGCCCCTTTCCTCAGGCCTTGATTGAAAATTTGTAAAATAATAAGTTGCTTTGATTTACATTTATTTATTTATTTATTTATTTATTTATTTATTTATTTATTTATTTATTTGAGACAGGATTTCTCTTTGTAACATTTCTGGCTGTCCTGGAACTCGTTCCCCAAACCACACTGGCCCCAGACTCACAAAGATCCACCTGCTTCTGCCTCCCATGTGTTGGGCTTAAAGGCATGCATCACCACCACCTGGATGTGTTCCCATCTTTAGGGAAGAAAATAAAGCTTATTAGAGAAGCAAGCAAAGGAAAGATGTTTTAGAATTTTACAGCCATTGTTGATAGGAATATAAATGGTCACACCTCTATAAACAGCAGCTTGTAAATATCAACAAACTTATACAACTATGTTTGCACATGTTAGAATATATATATATAATATATATATATTAGTATATATTAATGTATATGAATTTTGGCTCAGCAATCCTTCCAGATATTTAAGCTAAGAAAAGAATTACAAAAATCTCCCCAAAACTGTCCTTATAAGAAAATTTCTTAAACCTTTGCTTAAAGAGGCAAAGTTAATATCTAGTAATAGAGAAGCTAGGTGAGTAAACACACACTAGGTTAACAATGCTGGCATTAAAATGGTAATGGAGATGTATAAAATGAAAGGTTATCCATCATAACTTGAGAGAAAGTACAGAATAGCATCATGAGTTATGAGTTTATTTTGATTGTTCAGAAAATGCAAAAGTCTGGAAATATCTTTAGATGACAGAGCTTTTGACAATGTGTATTTTCTCTTGAAGCTGAAATTTTGAAGCTGAAATGTTTTATGGTACATATGAATTTGTCCTTCTAACTGGTGGAGTAATTTGCCAGAATTTGTTATTGATGCATGTGCTGTTTGATAAACTCTTTGGGGGAACTAGCTGGGAACAGTCTGTCCAGAACTAGAGCCAAGCAAGTGACATTTCTAAGCATAGACCTGATCTCATTGGAAAATTGATACAAAAATGGAATTGAACTCTCAAAAAGTCTTTGTAAAAACTTGACATAACTAACCATGGCGGAGATGAAAAAGCTGCAATCATATATCTGAATATCTTGCCATTTTTGACCTATCGATAATATTTTTAAATAGTGTTAATCTCCAAATGCTGGTGAGACTATGGAGAATCAGGGTCATTCATATACTAACAATGAGAATATGAAATGATAATCACTCTTGAAATGCTAGATCATTTCTGCAAAATCTCAGCAAGCATGTCCATACAAGCTAGCAGTTATAAGCATAGACATTTATCTGCAAAGGTAAAACCAACTGTCATTACCTAAATAGGCAACAAGCCAAAGGGCCAGGGACTTGGGAATCAAAAATCAGTCAGATGGCAAAGTGAGGTAGTTCAACGTGAAGGATGAAGAAGGCAAGCCATACATGGAAGGTACTAAAACTCATTCTGATTGTCCAGTGGCAAAGGGTGTGGTGTTCAGTAGCCCTGTATTAACTGAATCCATGATGGTATGACTGCTTTCTCCACTGGTCTAAGCAGTCTCTTCACATTTGCTTCCATTTTAATTTAAGCAGATGAGAGATTTCCCAGAAATGAACTCTCTGCTGAATCGCCTCTTTGAATATTGGCAGCAACCTCAATTTCCTTTTTCCTGCTCTTCTTCTTTGTTTTGTGATAATTTAAGAATAAGACAATCTATATGGTGTAGAAGTAACTTTTATCCTTTATGTAATTCATGTGCAATATCAGACATAAAGGATGCATTCATAATTATAAAATAAAAAGGCTGCTGATATAGTTGAAACTCATGAATACTATTAGTGTGTTTTGCTGGCTTGATTTAGTCCAATCAATTATTATTAAGTAAAATATGCTAATGTCTAGAACCCCCATTGTCGATATGTAATAAAAATGTTTCTTAAGGAACACACACACAGACCCAGAATATCTATCTGCCTTGAGGATAATATGCTGTTACTGCTCAGAAGAACCATCTCCATTAATTACCACATTCATACTGCTCTCAAATTGTCTACTCTCCTTTTTATATTTAAAGAGATTCTGAGTCAGATCCCCTAATTTGGTTTCACTTAATGTTAAATTAGAGATCAGCTGCTGTTTCAAACTGGCGCAGATCTTCCCTCCACAAAGTTAAAAGAGCACCACCTAGTGGAATCTTTTATAAAAATCCTTCCACCTCTTCACACTGAAGCCATCACCTTTAAATTTGATAATTATTATAAATCATAACTTATCTCTGCCTCCAGAGTGCTGGTGTTAAAGGCTTGTACCACCATACCTGACTATAATCACCAATTTAAACTTTCTTTTTAAATTTATTCTTTGTAAAATAAATTCAAAATATCTTTTAAACTAAACTTCAGATTAGAAGGCCAAAGTTAATATTAGTTTATGACATTTTAACCAATTTTTACTGCTTAATGAATTTTTTTCTTCTTCCTTGAACCATTATGTTCCTCATAATATATCTCATGTAGAATTAAGGAATGTCTTAGTTGATTGCAACTTTTGTTTTGGCTTTATTTTTTACTTTAATATTGTATGGCTAGTGGATTAATTTCTAAAAGAAATTTTAATTCTTCAAAGGTTATGTTTACATTCTTCTTTGAGGTTCAATAGAAATTATATGATCATTTCATATCAAAACTTATACTAAACAGGAAAAAAGAACCTCTCAGAACTCAGCAACATGGCATTATGTTAGAATTCTAAATAATAAATGAGGAAGGGATAGGAAACAGTTCAGTGGATCAAGTGAGGCTCTGAGTTCAGATTCTTGGCACCCAGGTAGAATTCCCAGTGTCACAGCACATGTGTGTAATTTCAGAACTTGGAAAGGCAAAGACTAATAGATTCTGGTGACTCACTGGACAGCCAGTCTACCCAAAATGACAATCTCCATGTTCAATGAAAGATCTCATCCCAAAAAGAAATAAAGGGAAAAAAAAGGAAGAAAGGAAAAAATTGGAGTGTGATAGGAACTTCTACATGTGCATGCACAGGCAAGCACCTCACATGTACCCACATGCAACACACACACTCACACACACACAAACACTTTATAATAAGCCTAATCCAAGGAAGCAAAAGATCACTAGCAGAGCTCAGCTATAACAGCTCTCTCTCAGAGAGGAGAGAATTGCTACATCCTGCAGGGAGACCATTACCCACCACAACCCTGCTTCAGGTATGCCTGACTTCCCAAAGAGTCAAGATACCTTTTGCATCTTCTGGTATAGTCCGACTTACTGACAAGTCAGGATACTATTCCCTCCAGAGCTGTAGAACTTGCACATTGTACATGCCAGGCAAGTACTCTACCAAATGAGTTGTGTGCCTCACCCTCAATGTAATTTTGATTTCCATTTTTGATCGCTAGTGAGGTTGATCTTTTTGTTTTTTTCTTTTCATTTGGTTGTTGGCCATTTGTATTTTATCTTTTCAGATTCATTTGAGGTTCATTTCATTGGTTTATTTATTATGCTGTTAGATTTCTTTTTAAGGTGTTTGAATTCACTGTATATTCTTGATATCAACCCTCTGCCAGATGGGATTTTTAACTGGCAATGTGACACATTCTAGAATCATGTGACAAGAGTATCAGTGAGGGATTGTCTAGATGAGGTTGGCTTATAGGCATACCCGAGAGGGATTGTCTTTTTGTTAACTGATGTAGGAAGAGCCAACCTAAATGTGGATGGCACCATTCCCTGGATTTAGGCCTGGCCTTATATAATAGTGAGTTGCGGAAAGTATACACACATCCATTTCTGTCCAGCTGTGGATGTGACTAGCTGTTTTAAACTCCATGATATAATTGACTACAACCTGGGATTGTGATGTAAAACAAGTCCTTTCATAAGTTGCTCTTTGTTGGGGTGTTTCATCTTAGCAACAGAAAAGAAACTAAGACAGATGTATAGCTAGCCATTTTGTAGGCTGTTTCTTCGCTTATTGCTTTCTTTGCTGCACAGAAACCTTTTTATTTTTCATTTATTCTTCTCTCATACAATATATCTTGAGCCTTCTTAATTTTTCATGAGGTTCTGTAGTGATTTTGTTGTTGGTGGTGTTTGTTTGTTGGTTTTTCTGCTCAGCCTTTCTAAAAAAAAAAAAGTCTTAGCAAAGCTGCTTTTGCTCAGTGATGGCAAAACTCTTTTTTAAAAAAGATTTATTTTGGAAAGAGGAGTCCAGGAGAATGGCTGCCTCTGCCCAGGTGGGAAAGGACAGCCCACAACTGAACAGGCAGGGGGTCTTGTTAGGGGTGGAGTTTTCCCAGGGAGATTTTCTGCTCATGGATTGGTTGGTTTAGTTGGTCAAGGGCAGAGTTGGCTCTGGTTTCAGGGCCAAACTGTGTTTCTTTCACTAGTATTTGTTAGCCTTTTGGCTCTAATTTTGGGGCCAGGGTGTATTTCTTTCAGTGGCTCTCTGATTCCAAGGCCAAATTGTGTTTCTCTGACTCTGATTTCAGAGTCAGGATGTTTTCTTAGGTTCTGGGTTCAGGGTTAAAATGTTTCTTTCACTGGCTCCGGTTTCAGGACCAGGGTGGATTTCTTTGGCTGGCCCTTTCACCCTACACAAAGCCCAGGATCCAACACTTAACACTTCATTGATTGGCATGCTGGTGTAATCCCAGAACTGGAGAGGTGGAGGCAGTAGGATTTGAAATCCAAAGTCATCTTGGGCTAGATTTAGATCAAGGCCAGCATGATGGATATGAGACATTTTCTCAAAAAACTATGTTCATTAAGATTCTTTCTTGCCCCAGTTAGAATGGCAGACATCAAGAAAACAAAAGACAGGATCTAAAGCAATGACCCAGCAATTAAAAGTGCTTTCAAAGGAGTAAGTATAAAAGAGTTTGAGTCCCAGCACCCACATCAGGCAGCTCACAACTGCCTATAACTCCAGCTCCAGGGGATCCGATGCCCTCTTCTGGCCTTTGTGGGCACCCACAAGCACAAGACACACTTAACATGCAGACTCACACATAATGAAAAGGAAGTACAAAAAAGAAAAATAACAAAAGCTGGCAAGGATGTAGATAGACAGTAACTATGATACACTGGTGGCAGAAATGTAAACAAGCTGAGCCTCTATGGAAGTTAGTATGGAGGTTTACTAAAACTTAAAGATAAGTCTTCCATCTGGATACATACACATAAGACTCCAAGTCAAACCCGGTACTGGTGGTGCAGGCCTTTAATCCCAGTACTCTGGAGGCAGAGGCAGGCAGATAGATCTCTTTGAGTTCGATGCCAGTCTGGTCTATAGAGTGAGTTCCAGGCCAGCCAAGACTACACAGAGAAACCCTGTCTTGGAAAACATACAAAAAGCCTGCAAGTGAATGATTCACTGAGACACTTGCATCATTACACCTAGCCCGTTATGTGTCATGAGGAAGGAGAAAGATAACACTTTATCAGTTGCAAAGATTGTAATAATTTACCATATAAGCTCTGATGCTCAGGGCTGCAGGACAAGAACTCAGGAGACTTTTTTTCTCCTGGCAGCCCTGATCAGGGCCAGAAATGAGGTTTATAAGCACAAAAAAATCACAAATATTTGTTGCCAATTAATGCAGTGGTATATTATTTATGATTTATTAAAGCTTGCCTGAGGATTCAGAAAGCAGAGTAGCCATAAGCCCTAGAAACCAGGCACATACCTTTACTCCCAGCTGCCAGACCTTTCAGGATTAGGAGGTAGACAGAGCTCTCTGAGTTCAAGGCCACGCAGGGAGGGATACATGAGATTGAATCAGTCTAAAAGAGTAACAGAACTCACACTTTTAATCCCAGCACTAGAGAAGTAATTAAGACAGGAGCAAGCAGTATGAGGCGTTTGTTCTCCAGCCACACTGAGGAGAGGCAGCAATTTGAGACTTGGTGAAGAGTTCCTCGTGGATCTGCCCTTCCAGCCTGAACTAGAGGTCAGAGCCAGTATGCGACTGCTTCGCTTTCCTGATCTTTGGCTTGAACCCCGATATCTGTCTCTGGGCATTTTATTTTTCATGTTACAAAGTAACAGTTACTATTTTCACCAACTGGATATCAAAGATTAGGTACTTTCCCTGTGTGTTCCATCATTTTTAACCGACAAGCAACACAGGCTTTTCAGTCCAACCAATCAGGTTCTTTTGTTCCTTCTGTTGTTAGTAGCAGCCATGTTTCCAGAGAACTAAAGATGCGTAAGGACTATTTCTGTGGTTTAAGGAGTGGATTGGTCAGCCACTAGAAAGTTCTCAACTCCCCTAGGACTTAGGAACCTAAACTTTATTTCACCCTGCAGGTAAAATAGAGTATAAAGTCAAAATGGCAGTACTCAGGCCAAGGTGCCTTTGTCTGCTCCCTTCTTAAGTCAGCATGTCTGTGCCTGCTCCTGTCAGCATATCAGTGTTTATTGCAGCATTACTCACAATAGCTAAATTTTGGACTAGCCTAAGTGTCCAACAACAGAGGATGAAGAAAATGTGCCTTTTATCTAGAATCTTTTTAAAAGCCATAAATAAAAAACAAAATTATGTTGTTTGCAGGAAAATGAATACAGTTGGAGATGATCATATTCAGCAAATTAAGCCAGTCTGAGGCAAATACCTTATGTGTTCCCTCATTGTGGTTCCTAGATGCTATAGTCATGATCACATGATCACAAATGACTTGAATTAGAAGTGAAACTGTCCAGGGAAGGAAGAGGACTAAGAGAAGAGGGAGTAAGAGTGGGGGATACCTGAGACAATAAGCTCAAGGTACAATACACACTTTCATTAAAACTTTAAGATACATGGCCACAATTTGGCATTCTACAGCATTGCAGGGGTCATACATAGCTGATGTCGTTGACGTATAAATGGATGTCAAGAAGGAGCTTCATCCCTGTCAACATGTGCAAAAGACATGACTGAGATCCCAGCCCTGAAATCACAGTAGGGAGGTATACTGTAGACTGGGCAGACACCTGCCTTCAGTGTAAAATTGTCATAAGCTCTAAGTATTAGGCCCTGAAAAATTAAGGAAAGTTCTAGATTAAAGATGAATTAAACTGCCAGGAAGTGGTGTCGAATGTCTTTAATCCCAACACTCGGGAAAGCAGAGGCAGGAGGATCTCTGTGAGTTCAAGACTAGCCTGGTCTACAGAACACGTTCTAGGACAGTGGTGCTGCACCGAGAAATCCTGTATTGGAAAAAGAAAAAAAGAAAGCAAGATAAACTAAATTGAGTTAATTTAAGCATTTTAGATTTCACCGTAGAAGAAAGTTGTAATGAAGAGATTTACTCAATTACTGCTCTTTCAAAGGATCGAAGTTCAGTTCCCAGTATCCCATATTGGATAGCTCACAATAGCTTGCAACTCCAACTACAGGGGAATCCAATGCCTCTAGCCTCGGCAAGTACATACAGACAAGCAGACATACACACATACACATAAAATAAGTAAGTCTTGGTTTCTTTTCGGGTTTTTTTGTTTTTTTTTTCTTCATTTCATTTCATTTTGTTTTCCAAGATAGGGTTTCTCTGTGAGGCCTTGACTTTGCTGGAACTCCTTCTGCAGGCCAGGCTGGCCTCAAACTCAGAGATCAGCCTGCCTCTGCCTCCCAAGTGCTGAGTTTGTCACCCACCATCACCCATCAAGATAAATAATTCTTGATGAACAAGAAGAACAAGGAGAGGAGGAGGAGGAGGAGAAGGAGAAGGAAGGCAATGATGACAGCCTTCACCATGGCTTAATGGCACAGTCCTATAATCCCAGTGCTTGGGACATAGTGTTAGTGCAGGAGCAGTATGGGTTCCAGGTCAGCTTGGGCTACCTAGCAAGATTCCACACAAACACCTGCTAAATGCTCATATCAGTCCTTATATTATTGATTTAAACCAGTTCTGTTAACCCTTCCAGCTTCAAGCTTTCACAGCTATTCCTATGATCCAAGCATGTTCAACTGTTTGACATGTCACCATGGCATTGTCATCCATGAAATTTATGCTTGAAATCACACAATTGAGTTACACAAACAAATAAAATACCTTCAAAGAAAACTTTAAGTTTATGGTTTTGTGTTGAACCACATTCATACCTGGTTTTGGCCTCACTAGGTATAGGTTGGTCACATTCCAGAAAACTATCTCAAAGGCTTTAGCATTTATGAGGTTGATTTTGCCATCCTTCCACTTATCCATTTGATACATATTTATAGGAACTGTCAATAAATGCCAGAAGTTGTTGTTGGGGTCTGAGGACACCAATAAAAGTCCTTCTCTCAATGAATGCTTTTTACTTTCCTGATGTCAGTCACAGGCAATGATAACTATAAAGTCAGCAATCCTTCAACATTTAATGTTCAAGTATTCCTTTTGTAATTTTAATTATTATTGTGTGGTATATGACTTGTGTGTGGCTGACATGCACCGTTGTGTGTGTGTTGAGGTCAGAGGAAAACCTTGTGGAAGTAGTTCTATCTTTCTACCTTTACATGGATTCCAAGGATCAAAACCGTGCTGTCAGGATTGCACTGCAAGTTCCCTTCCTCACTGGACCATCACCTCCATTTTTTAAAGCATACATACGTTTTAGATGAGCTTAATGATTATTTTTTAATATTTATTTATTTATTTTGCGTTCTAACTGCAGTTTCCCCTCCCTCTTCTCCTCCCAGTCCCTTTCCATGCTTAATGATTCAGTTTGTTTGTTTGTTTTTCTATTTCAAATAGCTTTATTTTCACTTGGCCCAAGACTTGGGAGGGGCTCCAGGGTGGTCACAAAGTTGCCTAGTGACTTCAGAGGTTCAGGTGGAGGTCCTGAGGCTGGCTGGTGCAGAACAGAGAAGTAACCCCCCCTTCTAGACGTGGTTGAGAGTGAACTGCTCTATGCCCAGACATGGCTGGGCACCCCAGTCTGCATTAGCTGTGGCCCAGCCAGCCTATGGAGGTTAAACAGTTGGTTGCCCATCTTCTTGATGTGCTTTTCCTTATCATCCAGGAAGTGGCTTTCCAAGACATCACAGAGATGATGGTCTGTGTGGGCAGAACCCAGGTAATGACGATTCAAGAGGGCCTGATTCAGATTCTTCTCCAGGGCCAAGGCAGCTCCCATGGCCTCCTAGGTTTTACTCCACTCATCTTGAGATGGCTTCTGCACATCCTGGAAGAGTGCACGTCCCTGTGATTGGTCTGCAACTTGAGCCCTCACCATTTTCCTTGGCCAGTTACCAGAAGCTCCAGAGAGCCAGGGCACCCCCACTAAAATAGAAGCCCAGAGAGAGATAGGTGTGGGAGGCCCACAAGACCAAGTTGATCAGGCAGTTCACTGCAGCTTCCGTTTCGGTGGGATAATTTTGATGAATCTGGGAAGTTAGGGCTGACCCTCAGTATGGTGATAATAGCAAAGGGACTGTGTGACTGGCCCTACAAGCTGAAGGTGGTGAGGAGATGGTCCCAGAAGCTGTGCCTGGAAAGACTAAAAGGCAGATGGAAGCTAACAAAGACGGGGTCCTCAGGTCCGTTCTGTCCAAACACTGACACAGATCCACGGGACCTCTGAGGCACTGCTCTGTTTAATGATTCAAAAGGAAACAATATTGATAAAATATGCTGTCGTAGTTATTTTAATATACCTTCACCTATCTCAGCCTTTTCTCCCTCAGGAATTTCATTAAAAGATTTCATCCTTTTAATGGAACATAAACAATATGGAAAATTGTTTGGATGTGGTTGTAAATAAACACTATTTAGTTGAATTTATTTACCTGTTTCACTGGACCCCTAACTGAATGATAGACACAATAGATACACAATTTAATATACAGATTATTTTAAGTGTTCTGTGTTAATAATATTCAAGAAACTAGGTTCTTAATCACTGTTGAACTCAACCATAATTTCCACCTCAATCTTTAACTCTCTAATTTCCCAAATGATCTACTTTAAAGCTTCATTTTCTGCATTAAAGAGGCCATTAAACACATTTATGCAGGCAATTAAAAGGCATTTCATAGGACCAACAGAAAATCGTGAATATATTCAATTGCCCTCACTTTAAATCAATCAGCAAACATGAGTCTGTAATTAACATCCATATGGTGGGGAAGCTTACCTTGGCTAGAAATACAAGCTAGTTCTATGAGCTCTGGCCTCAAAATGAATGAAAGTCAATCATGTTTCTACTTGATATGAGAATCATTAGGAAGGCAAGGAGATAGCGCAGCTGAGAGCATTATAAGGCGAGCCAGAGGCTGCACGTCAGTCATCATGATGGGAGGTGAGGGATGTGTCAGGGATTAGGAAAGCCTTGTGGGAACCACAGCAGGCATTTTTCTTGAGAAAAAAAACAAAACAATCCTCTGTCCCTGGCTGCTTCATATTATGGTGTCTATCTGCCTTAAACACCTGGCCCTCCAAATACAATATTTAGACTAATCCTTGTTTATTCACTCATAACCATTATTCTTTTTACACAAAAGGGTAGAACATATTGAACTTACTACTTAATTTGGCTTGTTCACATTAACTAATCCTAGTAATTAAATTCAGCTCTGTATTTGATCCAAGGACTTGAAACAAAGGGCCAAGAATAGTTACTTATGACTCATGAAGGAAATGGAAATAACTATCATAAAACAAACAAAAACAGGTAGAAAATAGAAAGGAAAGGATGAAGGACAGAAGGAAAGGAGGAAAGAGAGAGGTAGGAAGAAAGGAGAAAGAAAGACAATAGCAAGAGGCCGCTGTAGGGAGCTGTCCATCTTCCCCTCTGGATGAAGACAGTTCCCAAGCGTCTGAGAACTGCCCATGTTTTATAAATGAGTTGCGTATTGCCCATTGCCCATTCCCCTGGGCAGACGAGAGCTGCCTCTTCCAGGTCTGCAGCTTCTCTCCCTAGGAAGAACCTACATCTGCTGACCGGTTAATACATGGGCACAAAGGTTCAACTTGAACATTTTGATGGAGAATATCTTCTGAAAAGTGTCCTAGCTTCAACACTTTGATTGGCCCAGCAAACGTCTTGGTCGCAGTTGTTCAGCAGTTTACCTTCTCTCTCTGCCCTGTAACCTTCCATAGATCCCTTATAGGAGCTGTTAAGCAAGTAGATAAGCAAGATAATGTCCCATAAACTTCTTGCATGCAAAGCTACATCTCACACTTTTCCCCTCAGTGAAACTGGAGACAGCACGTGGACCAAACGAGGAAAAGGCATTCTTTGAGAATTTGAGCTACTTTCATATCTTTCTGTTAACTATGTACTAAATACTGCTGCTGATCAAAAAACAAAACAAAACAAAACAAAACAAAAAAACCACACAAAACAAAACAAAAAAAAACAAAACAAAAAAACAAAAACAAAAAAAAAACCAAAACAAAACAACAACAACAACAAAACCCAGAGACAATAAGTATTAAAATATTTTGTACTACAGAATCATGGTTCTTAAGTGCTTGTAATACCCACTGTAAGGATGGAAAAATACAGCCTAACCCTCCAATGACCCCAGGAAGGTAGAAGTTTAAAAATACTATCTAAAAAGCCCTAAAAACCTCAAATTCCAGACTCTGTCCTCTGCCAGTAAATAGGCAAGGTCACACTCTTTGCTGTTTAAGACAGACAGGCCCTTGAGTAAGTAATTCTGATAACAGAAAATGAGCTAACTGCTTATCTGACTTCGTAAACTGCTTGTGAAACCCCCGCCCCAGTGACCTATGTGTGGGCTTTGTTGTAAACCCTATAAAAACTGTCTCAATTCTGCCCTCAAGGTCCTTAGTCCTATGACTGTGGACACCAATGCACTTGGAATAAAAATTCCTCATGCTATTTGCATTGAGACAGCTTCTTGTGAACGATTTGGGGTGTCACCTTTCCTGCGTGGGAGTGTGAAGGTCCATGCTCTGCAGGTCTTTCAATACGAGTATTCTCTTAAGAATGTGATGTCCTCATTGGGCTGGTGAGATGGCTCAGAAGCGAAGAACACATACTGTTCTCAACCCACATCAGGCAGTTCATGACTATAATAACTCCAGGTGTAAGAGTCCCAGTGCCTCTGGCCTCTGAGGACACCGGCACTTGTATACATATCTGCACACAGACATCTCTCTTGGAAAATGAATCTGACATTACCCAGTGAAAAGTACATCTGTAATTCATAATGAGCTCAGTGAGGAAATTACTCTTCTGAATAATTTCACAAAATGTCTGGCTACTTTGGGTTTCCATCATATGAATAATTTAGTGGCGATCAAGCATGCTCAGGGTGGTATAGCCTTAGACCATATGAGTGGTCTATATTGTGTTCATTTTGAAGGCTTATATGTATCAACACTAGAATTTCCAGAAATTCTCTGCCCTAAATATGTGACAGTTTAGTAGATTGGTTTAAAATACTGAACTATGGTGGTTTGAATGAGAATGGACTCATAGGCTCATATATTTGAGTGCTTGGTCCCCGTTGGTGGAACTGTTTGGGAAGGATTAGGAGGTGTGATTTGTTGGAGGTGTGTCTCTGTGGGTGGACTTTGAGGCTTTAAAAGCCCAAGCCATCCTCAATTAGCTCTAGCTTGTGGATCACATGTGACTTCTCAGCTACTGCTCCAGTGCCACACCTGCCTTCCTGCTGCCATGTTCCCTGCCATGATGGTCATGAACTCACCTTCTGAAACTGTAAGTCCCAATGAACTCTCTCCTACAAGCTTCCTTGGTCATGTTATTTTAACATAGCAAGAGAAAAATAACTAAGGCAAGAACTAACAGGACCTATGGTAGATGTTAGGAAAATTTTAAATATTTCCCTTTGTTGTGTAACTATTTCTATTATCAGGACATTCCCTCCTGTAGAGAAAGGGCGTCTCATATTGAAGTGATTGGTAGAGACCATCTCTTGTCTCCAATCAAGTTTATCCAATCCTCTTCCAGGAATGAGATAGAAGGACAGAGAAGACGTCATGGTGGGTGGGGGAGCTTATTGTCAGTTCAGGATTAACAAACTTACTAAAACAACAGATTGTCAGGTAGGATTGAGATGATGAAATGGGTTTGAACATTTGGTAGCAGAGGGATGCTGGCAAATAGCTGTCATAGCTCAGAGAAGTGTTATAGTCCTGGGAAGTTTTACAACTCTGGGAAGTGTTTGAAATCTTGTAGGTCTTTAGATCATCAAGTCTCTCTCAAACCTGAAGCTGCAGTTCTGAAAACTTGGAGTAGCTGAGTGTTGTAGGAGTCTAGCAGAGTCACTGTATCTAGGGTCAAGAGTAGAATGAATAGTTATTTTTCAGAAGTATTTTGACCTTGAAGAAATCATTGTGGAAACAGTGATTGCTGTCCATGATTTGTAGAATTGTTTTTCTGAGAGGACGTTAGAGCCTTTGTATGATATTGGTCACAAGATACTTCTGGCATACCTGGAGATTTTGGATTATTGGGTACTGCAAAAGGTTCACAATACGGGTTGAGGGGCAGAGGTGGCACATGCCTTTAATCCTAGCACTTGGGAGGCAGAGGCAAGAGATTTTTGTGAGTTTGAGGCCAGCCTGGTCTACAAAATGAGTTCCAGGACAACCAGGGCTACATAGAGAAACCCTGCTTGTGTTGTGTTTGATACCCAGTTCATTGGCCCAGATAGGAGAATCAAGGAAGAGGCCTAAGAACTAGAATGGGGATTTAGTGGCTTTTGCTGAGCTCCACAGTGGAACATGATTTTTATGAGGCAGGAAAGACTTTGGTGGAGCTGAGCAATTTAGACTGAAAGATAAGCTCTGTGAAACATTAAGGCAAGCAAGAGGCAGGTGAGTTAAAGGTGGGTCTGCCTGGGTCATTCAAAGACAAGTGTGGCAAGTTTCATGTTGAGCTGAAGTTCCTTGGGGGGAAATTAACAAAACCCCAAATGCTGTGTTAGCTTCTGGAAAGATTTAAAGCCTGAGCAACAATTCACGGAAGCAGTAAATGATTAAACAGTTGATACATGTGATGGAATTTGTTTTCATGTTGTGTATATCCTTTTAACATTTTGTTTTCCTTCCTCCTTCCTTATTTATTGATTGATTGGTTTATGTATTAGTATCTACATAGCCATTTATGAGCAACTGACTTGCTTGGAGTGACCAATGCTGGGCCTTCAGAGATGCTGGCTTGGCTTTGTTTAAAAAAAAATGTTATATAATTCAATATTAAGCAATGAATGTCTTATGGACTTGGAAAACATTTGAAATAATGGTAAGAGAAGTGAAAACGTTTGAATGAATGTACCTATAAGCATGAAAAGTATACTCCAAGAGACATAATAAGGTTACTGAATGAAAATCTCAGTGAGCAAAGTGGGCTACCTCCTTGAGAACATTGCTAATGTTGTTCGTTTGCCAGAACTAGATGGTGAGTCTCTTTTGCCAAAAACTCACCATGCCTTGACTACAGGACATGAATAAATAAGTCTAGGACTGATCTGGAAGCTCTGTCCCTTCTACTTTCATAGTGTTAAGAGGTGCCATGCAGGCTTCTTGGGAAGAATTATCACGACAAGTCCTGCTTGACTATGGGCCTTACATGCCATGGTGCCAACCTACCAGGGAAGATGGGCTCACTGGGGCAGTAGTGGCATAACTCTTGTGGATACAACTAATTGCATGCTGACTGGACTCAAGGTCTGTGCCACAAAGGGAACTCACAACTGGTTCTGTAAACAGGGCAGAATTCTATGACTAGATTATAGATCCCAGCAAGGTAGCAACTGCTATTGTTTTGATGTGATGAGCCTGTCAATCTGCCTTCTAAAATACTTGTGTTTAAACCTCTAGATTACTATTGCTGACAATCTTGGCCATGAAGACAAACTTGTTTGGGCATTTGTTTTTGTTTTTTGTTTTTTTTTTTTTTTTTTTTTTTTGTAATGGACAGGAATTACTGCAGAGACTCATAACTACCCACGATTCTGAGAATAAGTGACATTTTAGGTAGTGTGGTTCAATGCTTAGGTATAGATGAAAGAAAATAATTAGACATTTATATCACCCACTCCAACAACAAGGGCACCTTATGAAAAAGGAATGAATGCAAGAGCCATAGGACAGGTTAGAGAGTTTCATAATTATTTTCTCTGAATTGAAACGTTCCCTTCTCTGGGGGAGAAAGGGATGTTCATAAGACTCAGGAAGTAAATGAAACTTACAAGAATCACAAAGTCCCTAAGATGCATGAAGTTATACAAGCAGTAATATTTTCTAAGGAGAGAAGACTATCCTGTGGGCCCATCTGCCTGTAACTTGGGTAGAGAGCTCCACCAATGCAATTTTTATAAATTGTCATGCATACTGGTGCGGACTAGTGTCATGCATACTGTTGACGATTCACACAAGAAGTCCCCTCATTCACATTTATGAAATGAACTTTAAGAAACTCACTAAGCTGTACTTGGGTGGAACTATTTGTTTGTGCCTCAACTAGGGTAAACAAACACTTGTTGCTAGCTCTCTAGGAAAAGTCACACAACTTCTGACTATAAAATTAATTTTCTTCCAGGGAAACCCTTGATAAAACAGAGCATTAGGATAATGCAAATTGAACCTTTTTGTGTGCCCTGTGTTCACGCCTCTTTCTTCATCTTATTCCTCCTGGCCTGCTCTATCTTCTCTTTGCTTACATTACTTGCCTTTCATTTATTTTTCTCTCTTTTTTTCCTCTTTAATTTTTTTTTTCTGTTTTTAGCATGCTGGCACATGCTTGTAATTCTGGCACTTGAAAGCAGAGGCAGGCGGTTCATGTATTTGAAGCCAGCCTGGGTTTCACAATAAGACTATCTCAATTTAAAAAAAAAAAAACAGTGCACATTAAATATACAGGGGCTTCATTATCAGATCTGCACACATACATGTGATGCAGTACTCTGATCATATTCACCCCACTCATGTCTCTGGCCCTGACTGTTTCCTGCTGGTTCTTTCTGTTCCCCAAATAGCCCACCTTCCACTTTCACACATTTGGCAGTGAAATTTTATTCTAATAATTATATCAATTATTTTCACATAATTTTTTACAAGATGGACATTAATTGAGGTTTTCAGGTCAACCTCCTGGCCTCAAATAAAGCTAAAATATTAGAGACTTGTTCAGAGTCACACAGGACACTGGAATTTTCTGTCTGACTCTATCACTTCCATGTGCTCATGTGTTTCTCTCTCTCTCTCCCCTCCCCTGGGTTTCTCTGTATAGCCCTGGCTATCCTGGAACTCCCTCTGTAGACCACAGAGGTTCTCTGCCTCTGCCCTCTGCCCTCTGGCCTCTGCCCTCTGGCCTCTGCCCTCTGCCCTCTGCCCTCTGGTCTCTGGCCTCTGGCCTCTGGCCTCTGCCCTGTGCCTCTGCCTCTGCCTCTGCCTCCCACGTGCTGGGACTAAAGGTGTGCGCCACCAATGCCCAGCACTGCTTCTCTTTCATTTGGTCCGCGGACTCTTCACAGACTCCAGTGTACTTTTGTGTCTTTTGTTGTTGCTATCAATATCACATCCCATGTGTGAGTGAAAACATTCAGAATCTGTCTTTCTGAGTCTGACTCATGTTGACTAACATGATGACCTTCAGTTAAGCCCACCTTTCTGTAGGGAACCGTTACAAGTACCGCTGGGTAACTGTCAAAACCGTTGGTAGACAGGAGAGATGCGCATGCGCTGGGTAACTGTCAAAAAACGTTGGTAGACAGGAGAGATGTGCATACTCCCGTGGGGTCATATGGGCCGATGAGCAGCAGCCAGTCAGGGGTGACACGTCCAAGGCAGAGGCTGCTAGCCTATATAAGGGATGGGTTTTGTGTGTTTGGGGTCTCTCTTTCCTGTAAGCTTATGCTCTCCCTCTCAAGAGCATTAAAGCTTTACTGCAGAAGGATCCTGAGTGTGCCGCATCGTTCTTGCTGGCGAGACGGTAGCGCGGGACACCTTTCCTGAAAGCAGTAGGTTATATTTTAGGGTGGGAGAGGAGAGGAGGTTTGAAAAAGAGGTTCAAGTTGAATTGTCCTTTAGGCAAGAGATTTATTAATGTCAATGATAGAGAGGTCTGATGCTGTGTCAGGAAGTCCCACAAGGCAAAGCAAGCTATCTTCTTTTAAGGTCCCTTGGGAGGAGACAGAAAGGGCCTGGTCAATACATGGCCTGTGCTGTGTGACAGAGGTAGGAGAGTGGGTCATCCATGACTTATACCGTATGACAGGTGTTACTCTCTGGGTATAATGGCACAGGGCTCAGTTAATATGTGACCCATATTACATGACAGTGTCACTTGTTCAACCTGCAATCAGCTTCGTATAGGGCTCAGTTACCTGGAGAGTGTGTGTCTAATAGGGCATGGCATTTACATTTCAAGGCTTTTCATTTCTAAAAAAGAGAAGAGAAGGACTTGTAGTCTAGGGATTATACATTGAAAATTGCTTTGGGTGTTTCTTATTGGATTGGGCCATCATGGGTGTAGGAGACTTCCCTCCTCTTTAGATAGGAGATACTTGTTAATGCCTATAACAATGTGGTAGGTGCTGGGGTAGGATCAGTCCTACACAACAAAGTTAGGTGTCTTCATTAAAGGTCCCTTAGGAGGAGGTAGGAGGGCATTTGAATGTGCAGCCTGTTCTACGTGACAGTGCTGTGAAAACAGGGAGCACATAACTTATGCTATGTGACAGGAGCCACTCTTTCTCTGGATTAGGGAGTGGGGCTTAGTTAACATGTGACCCATATTACATGACAGTCATCGCTTGTTCTGCCTATAATCACCTGGCTATTTAAGGTTTGGTTACTTGGAAAGCCTGTTTCTCAGACATCAGACTTCCCTGACTGTGAATAATGACATCTATACATGATTTCATTCTTCTTTTTGGCTGAGTAGTATTCCATGCTCATTGAAGCCACATCTTATTTATTTATTTATTTATTGATTGATTGATTGATTGATTGATTGATTGATAGGCATCTGAGAGGAGTCCATAATTTGGCCATTGTGGATAAGGTCATATTTGTTGAGTTCGTTTGTCCATGTACTAATTGAGGTCAGAAGACCTCTTTGGCCTCTAATGGTACTGTGTGCACATAGTGTACAAACATATGTACAGTCAAACACACACACACACACACACACACACACACACACACACACACACACACGAAATAAACAATTTTAAAAGTTATCATTGACTTTGACTGAAAGATACAGGTCTTCTACCCTGTTTAAAACTCATTTCTAGCTTGTGGTTTGAATAAGCAATCCCCCCACCCCATATGCTCATGTATTTCAACACTTCATCCTCAGTTGGTAGTACTCTTTAGGAAAGTTATAGGACCTTTAGGAGGAAGAGCTTTGCTGGAGGAAGTATGTCACTAGGGGCAGGTTTGGAGGGCTTACAGCCCACCTTAATTTCTGTTTTCTTTGTCTATCTGTTTCCATGTATGCATGAAAATGTGATCAGCCAGCTTTCTGTTCTTCCTCCCATGCTTTCCTTCACTGCTGCTATGCCTTCCTCTCCCTGGTGCACTCTAAGTCTCTGGAACCATAAGCCAAAATAAATCCTTTCTTCCTTAATTTTTCCCTTCTAGTGTATTTTATCATAACAACACAAAAGCAACTAATAAAAAATTGGTATCAGGAGTGGGGTGTTGATGTGATATACCTGACCATAAGGCTTTTATACATTGTGTGGGAGAGATTGGACCTTTGGATGGAAAAGCTATTGGATGTTTTGTTTTTGTTTTGTTTTTGTTTTTGTTTTGTTTTGTTTTTTGAGACAGGGTTTCTCTGTGTAGCTTTGTAGACCAGACTGGCCTCTAACTCACAGAAATCCACCTGACTCTGCCTCTGCTGGGATTAAATGTGTGTGTCACCACTGCCCAGCTTGGAAAAGCCATTGAATGTTGGGAACAGAGATTAATGAGATATCCTACTGGTATCCTGAAACTCCTGAGAGAAATGCAGACAGTAGAGGCTTAGCTTGTGAGATTTTATAGGGGAACAAAGACTCTGTTAGCAACTGGGCTAGGGGGTCCTTTCTGTGATATTTTGGCAAAGAATCTGGCTTCACTGGGCTGGAGAGGTGGCTCAATGGTTAAAAGTTTCTGAGGTTCTAGAGGTCCTGAGTCCAATTCCCAGCAACCACATGGTAGTTCACAACCATCTTCAACCATCTGGTGCCTATTTCTGGTATAAAGGCATACACTGGCATACACTGTCATAAAGGTAGAGCACTCATATAAAGTAAATAAATAAATAACAGAAAAAAGAAAAGAAAAGAAAGAGTCTGACTTCATTCTGCCTATGTTCTGGAACTGTCATTAGGCAAAATTAAAAAAGCAATGAACTAATTTATTTCATGGAGTCAGTTATTTATTCATTTTATTTTGTGGTCTTAGGAATTGAATTAAGATTGCCAGGCTAGGGAGCAAGAGAATTTACCTGCTGAGGCATCTTGCTGGCTCTAGTCTCCATTCTTGTTCATGAAATCCTGTCAGACTTGCATTGTTCCAGATGATATGATATGTCAGTTAAGAGTGAATTTAGTATTTTAAAGAGAAAATATTAACAACTAGCTCAAATGAGATCATTCCATATTTCTGTTTAAGTAGAGCGAGTGTTTTAGTTTATTAGCTCTATGGTTGTTAGGGATTTGGGTTTTTTTGTTTTGTTTCATCAAATTGAGCCCTGAGCCTTCATCTTCACATACTCAGGATTCAAGAGAGCTACCCAAACTCCTGCCATCATGCATGCCTGTTCTTTGAGCAGGAAGACAAAGGGCAAAGAAAGAATGTGTTGGTGGTTTGTGGGAGCTAGTCATCTTTGAAGACTATTTCAGAGGTCTTGTCAACAAACTTTCACGTGTATTTTCTTTGTTACCACTGTGTGAAAAGGGTAAGAAATGGAATGTTTAGTCAGAAGTGTATCATCCTCGATGACAACGGATGTCAGTTACTGACAAAAAAGAAGAAGAATGCAAAATTGGGCAGCTAGTGGGTGCTGCTTTACCTGGGTTAATGGAAAAGTTTCCATTTAAAAAATAACATAAAAGAAAAGAATGACAAATAGCAAATGACCGTGGGCTTCTGGAATGGAGGTAATAGGAAGTGGTAGGGAAAAAGCTCATGTCTCTCCTGAGACGCTCAGTCATATCCCGTCACTGCCATGTGGAAACAGAGTCCATGGGGTCCAATTCTCCACTTATCTAACAGAATATGGCAATCTTGGTTTGCATATGAACTCCTTAGTTTAAAACTAACACTTGCATTTTAATAAAATGCTAAGGCTAGGCCCTGGTATGATGTAGTCCCCACCAATCTTTCAATTTTCAATATCCCATCAAAAGGAACCACTTTTCCTTGAGACAACATCTTAGGAAACACTGCATCATAATTAAGAAATGGTCTCTATGCCTTTGCAACTTTGGAGGTGAGGGGGAATCTTGAACTAAAGGAGTAGGTGAACGGGAAAAGTACTTATTCCCCAGGCAGACACCAATCAGCCACAACTTTTTTTTTTCTTCTCTATCATAATCAAGAAAGGTTATCTCTCAATGTGGACTGGGCAATATTTTTAAAGGCTCTATCCTGTTTAATTAAACCCTTTCAGATACATATAAACAAACGCTACCTCAGAATTCACCATACCCACTTTTTCAGCCAATTTAGTCATTCCTTGCAGTTTTCTGCTTCGGCCAGCAGGTGGCAGCAAGTATCGGCCAGAAGAGGTAGCCAGTTTATACTTTTCAGAATTTTGATTTTTCTTTAATCTGCGTAAATAAAAACAATGAAGGAGGGGAAGAGAGCTGAGAGGTCTTGAGGGAGCCTAGGCAATGGCTACTAAAAAGAGAAGCTGCATAGGAAGAACTGCTTTTCTAATATTCTGCGGAATAGTAGAGTGACTATGCTTTACATACTACTTTTTTTTTTTTTTTTTTTTTGAGTCGAGATTATTTAGCCCAGATAGACCCATACTCGTGGTTCATCTGCATCAGCTTTTCAAATGCTATTATTATATGTTTTATAAAAAACTAGGAGAGAGGAGACATCGCAACCAGAGAAAGGATGCACATTTAAGGAGATCAAACGATAATCATTATATTTGACCTTTGTATGAAATTATCACGATGACCCTACAAATGTATATGATAATTATAGGTCAATAAATTGTATCTTTTTTGCTTCTTTTTAAAACAATTTTTAATTATTTATTTTATTGGTGTTTTGCCTTTGTGCATGTCTATGTGAGGGTGTCAGATGTTCTGGAGTTACAGATACTTGTGAGCTGCCATGTGGATGCTGGAAATTGAACCTGGGTCCACAGAAAGAGCAGACAGTGCTCTTAACCATTGAGCCATCTCTTCGACCTGATAAATTATTTTTAGAGAAAAAAAAGAAGTTAAGAATTTGAAGAAATTTACACCAGCTTTCTTCATTGCTTCTTGCATGGGCTTTTCCACCAGGAAGGATCGTTAGGAAGGGCTGATTGTGTGAAACAAAAAAGGAAAGGTTTTAATTTATCGCATGATAATACAGTGTGCCAAACAAGGATTGTTTACTTTATTCTTAACTCTGAAGGCTGCTCCCTAATAAAACTACAGATGCTTATTGCCTCTTTTGGTAAAGGCATAGCAGTAATAGGAAATGAAGACATGGACATGAAATATTGACATTATTTTCTGGATAACTCCCATACTCACCTAGATCCACCCCCTTAAAATATATTACTGCTGGTGCTCCTCCTGTCCCTCCTCCCTTCTCCTCCCCTTCCTTTCTCTTCTCCTCTCCCTCCATTCTCCCTCTTCCTCTCTTCTATCCCCTCTCCCGCCCCATTCCCTCTTACCTCCTCTTCTCCTTTCTCCCTCATCCCCTCTTACTCCTTCTCCCTCTCCTCTATCCTTGTCCTCCTTTGTATCTAGGATTGGCCCAAAGCTGCCTTGTACTTGCTAAACAAATGTTTTAACCCCCTCCACCACCACCACCATTTCCTGTTTTAATCTTAAGACAGACCTTTGCTGAGCCCATGCAGGCCTTGAACTTACTGTTTTCCACTTCAGCCTCTCAAAGAACTTGTAAAGTAGAAAGCATGACAGGAGGCTAGTCAGGACAGAGAACAAGTATGAGGTAGCGCTGATGCGAGAAATTACTATGAAATGTAGTCATTCACAGAAAATGATGGGAAGGGGGCACATTGTATTAAGTGAAATTAGTCAGATGCAGAAATGCAAGTACAGCATTTGTTCTCCTATCTGTGGAAAAGGGCCTGAGAGTAGAAGAGGGATACTAGGAACTGGAAATGGGACTAGCAAGGAGGAGAGAGAAGGAAAGAAAAAGAGAGAAGGTAGACATGGTAGTGCATGCATGCACTTGTATGGAAATACTGTAGTAAGTCCCATTTGTGCAATGACTCTGTGTCTATAGTTGTAGAAAAAAAAAAAAGAAAAAAAGAAATTACCAAATCACTAGTCCCTTTAGATGTCAGCAAAATTTATATTTAGTTGTTTGGGTTTACTAACAAATCCAAATAAAAGTGATTATTAGGACTGATTGAAATGACACCATGACACTTCAGAAAAGATTAATGTCTTTGTTGGGGTAGACAACACAAATTTATTATGGGTTGTGTGGTGGTTTGAATGGCACATTTAACTATGTAAAGATGTGTATTATTTATGTTGCAGAACATTAACTGTGCAAATGTGTGTACCATTTGTTTCTCCTGCATTTGTTTAATGATGTAAGGATGTGCTACATTTATTTTGCTGCATTTGTTTAATTATGAAAAGATGTGTTGCTGTTTCATCTTGCCTGCCGAAGGTACCTGATTGGTCTAATAAAGAGCTGAATGGCCAATAGCTAGGCAGAGAAAGGATAGGCAGGGCTGGTGGGCAGAGAGAATAAGTAGGGGAAGATTTCTAGGCTCAGGAGAGAAGAAGAGGAGAAGAATGAGGGAGATAGACATGTCTGGGGTCAGCCAGTCAGGCAGCTGCCAGCCAGTAAGACATGGAAGAAGCAGGACATACAGAAAGAAATGGTAAAAAGCCCCGAGGAGAAAGGTAGATAAACAGGTTAATTTAAGTTAAAAGAGCTAGCCAGAAATGAGCCTAAGCTAGGCCAAGCATTTATAACTAATAAGATGTCTCAGTCATGATTTGGGAGCTGGTTGGTTGCCCAAAAAAGACAGCCTGGTACACTCATGTATAAATGCTTAGCCCAGAGGGAGTGGCACTATTAGGAGCTGTGGTCTTTGTTGGAGGAAGTGTGTCACTGTGGGGGCAGGCTTTGAGGTTTCATATATGCTCAAGGCATGCTCAGTGTAGCAATTTTTCCTTCTGCTGCCTTTGGGTCAAGATATAGGACTCTCATTTCCTTCTCCAGCATTGTGTCTGCCTGCATGCCAACATGTCCTACCACAATGATAATGGACTACACCTACGAAACTGTAAGCTAGCCCCAGTTAAATGTTATAAGAGTTGCTGTGGCCAGATGGTGGTGGCGCTAGCCTTTGATCCCAGCCCTCGGGAGGCAGAGGCAGGTGGATGTCTGTGAGTTTGAGACCAGCCTGGTCTACAAGAACTTGTTCCAGGACAGCCTCTAAAGCCACAGAGAAACCCTGTCTCAAAAAAGCAAAATAAATAAATAAAATAAAATAAAAAAGAATTGCTGTGGTCATGGTCATGATGTCTCTTCACAGCTATAGAAACCTTAACTAAGTCAGATTACATCATAGAATTAGCAGAATCTTAGAGGCTGAAGGAGTTCATTGACCTTTATTGCTATTGTTATTCTTTTGTTTTGTTTTGTTTTGTTTTGTTTTGTTTTGGTAGCCTTTACCAAAAAAGGCTGTTTTGTTTGTTTGAGAGAGGCTTTGATGAGGCAATTTTTAAAGAGGGATAGTAGTGTACATGACTTGACTTTTTCAACAAACTTTATTTTTATTTAAAGGTGAATCATTCTATATTAGAAAGTGGTGAATAAAGAGGGCATGGGCTGAAGAAGTCAGAGAGGTGAGATAGGAGACTAGTAGATAAAGAGTGAAAATGGTAAAGACCTGAGGGAAGGCAACAATAATATGGGTGAGAGTTTTCAGATATAGTTTGGGTCTAAGTTGTAGAATCTGGTGGTCAGTTAAAAGGGAAAAGATAAATTTATATAAGATGCACAAATATGTTCCTTGGAAATTTGTTGGGTAGTGATGTCATTCATAATTAATTACAACAGCAAGTATTGAAAGAAGATTATATTATGATACATTAGATGCAAGATACCATTCTGATTCAGGAAGATTGCAAATATGGGTCTGGAATTCAGGAGAGGGCTTCCATTGGGAGGCATAGGCTTGAGGATTCTTGTCTTTTGTAGTTAAAGTCATGGTAATTGGTAAGATCATCCACGTGGGTAAAGATGGTATGCAGAAAATGAAAAACAACCAAGGAAATAGGCAGAGAATAGGGACTTTGAATGAGAGGTAGAATCTAAGAAGGACCATATGAAGGTGACAGTCACATGTGAAGGGAAACTGGTGCTTTTAGTTTTAGAAAAAGTTACTGCTTGGTTAAGGAGATGGTTCTCAGTAAAGCTCTTGCAGTGCAGGATGAGGACCTGAATGCAGATCCCTGTAAATTCACAGCACAGGCAGTGGTGAGCAAGAAGGCTCACCTCAAATGATGGGAGGGAAGGGGACTGACACACAAATTTGCCCTCCACATATGCACATACTCGCACCCAGAAACAGACAGACAGACAGACAGACAGACAGACAGACAGACAGACAGACACACACACACACACACACACACACACACACACACACCACACACAGAGAGAGAGAGAGAGAGAGAGAGAGAGAGAGAGAGAGAGAGAGAGAGAGAGAGAGAGATTAGTGCAAGATACTTATCAGTTCCCCATGGAGTAAGCCTACATGATGGACAGTGCCATCCTCTATAGTAAGCCAAGCTCCTATCCATGCTAGGTGATGTTTCTGTACTTTTTGTGTTGCTGTGTTAGTCTAGATGTCTAACCCTAGGCTGATGTCACCTCCTTTTGATGTGAACGTTACAAATCCCCTCCATTCCAAGGTAAAGGAGAAGAAGACTATAGTCACCTTTTCTATGCTCAAGGCGTGTGTTAAATTAAGTGTTCTTTTTATATACAGCCACCTTTGAAATGTGATTAAATAGTTAACATGCCATATGGTGTGTTTTCTTTTACTTCATTTAATCTACATAAATCATGTTCCTTTAGACAGTGATTCCCATGCCTGCCTGAGTATCAGAGTCACTTGGGGAACTTTGTAAAAAATATAGATTTCAGAGCTTCGTCCCAGATGTGCTGAACTGTTAGGATGCGTACTGAGGTGAAAGGAGAGGCATGTGCAACACGTATTCCTTGGGTGAAAGTAATGCAGTGATAGACTGGCCTTTGAGGATCCCTGCATTTACAAGTTCCCAGAGTACTGACTAAAGGCATGTCAGTCATATTGGAGTGCTTGTTTGCAACCTTTAAAGAAAGGAAATCGAGCATTTTATTATAAACAATGAATTTTCTTACATAAATATGAACAGTATAGCAATATAGTATAACATAAGATCACAATTTCCCCTTAAACAGGTAAATAAAAGCAGTTGGTCAGCACATTGTAGATTTCTCTGTGTGTGTTTACTAGGTTACCTCTTTTTCTAAAGTTATATCATTTTATACCTTGAAACTTTCAATTTTGGGTATTTAGATTAAGACTTGACCTTGGACCAGACACGGTGACACATACCTATAATCGAAGCACTGAGAAGGCAGAGGCAGGAGGATCTTAAATGCAAGGCTAGCCTTGGCTACAGTAGCAAGATTCTGTCTCAAGATTAAAGATAGATATAAAACAAACGAGGGAGGGGTTGGGGGGAGGAAGAGAGAAAGAACAAAAGAAGACAGAGAAAGGTGAGAAACAGAACACTTAACTAAGTCCCAGGTACTTAGGGACTCTAGAAGCTGGGACTTGAGTTTAGAACTCAGCTCTGGCCTTTGCTAGCATCCTTAGACAATTTGTTTGGCTTCCAACTCAGGTTTTCTCATCTTCAGATGAAAACATTACTTACATAATAAAGTCTTGTGAAAACGAAGCTATTGCCTTGCAACACTTGTAGGAGTAAACTTAGCACAGCATGAAAAATAAGTTCTAAAACTACTGTTTTATAATTATTTAATTAAAAAAGAATTTTTAGAGTTTCAATCGTTTAAAACAATTTTAGAGCAGTTTTAGGTTCACCGCAGAGTAGAAGCTACAGGAAGTTCTGTACCAGCACAGACTTCTTCCCCTAGGAGCAGCACCACAGCCAGACTGATACATTTGTTATAGTCCATTACTTACATTGGTACATCATTACTGCTCAAAGGCTTATGTTAGCACTCACTTTTGCTATTGTATGGTCTATGGGTTTGACAAGTGCACAGGGACAAGTACCTACCACCATGGCTAGTACCAGGTAGGTTCATGGCAACATCATTGTTATAATACTTATAGCACCATCATGGTTATAATGCCAGATATTGTTTTTGGTGGAGATTTATTTATTTGTGTTTATGTATTGTGAGTGTTTGAGTACATGAATGTGTGTGACCATGTGCCTGGTGCCTAAGGAGAACTAATATGATATTGAATTCCCTGAAACTGGAGACACAGTTGGCTGAAAGCAGCCATGTAGATTCCAGGAACCAAACCTTGGTCCTCTGAAAGGGCAGCAAGTGCTCTTAACTACTAACAATCTCTCCAGCTCAACACTGGAAAGTAATGTAGGATGTCCTTCTGTATGATGCAAATATGTGTTGCTTTTATTGGTTGATAAATAAAGTTGATTTGGCCAGTGACCAGGGAGAAAGAATATAGCTAGGCAGAAAATCCAAACAAAAATACAGAGGAAAAAATTAGGCATAGTCAGGGAGAAACCATGTAGCTGCTGAAGGAGTAACATGCAGAAGCACTACCCATATGCCATAGCCTTGTGGCAATACATAGATTAATAGAAATGGGTCAATTTATAAGAGAGAGCTAGCCAGTAATATGTCTGAGCCGTTGACCAAACCACTGTAATTGATATTAAGCCTCAGAATGTTATTTCATAAGCAGCTATGGGAACTGATGGGGGACAGAAAACTTCCAACTGCAGGAGAGCTTCTCATATGATTTTAAAAAGTATTTCTGATACATTCATAGTATTTCACAATATGTCTATATGACAATTTACTTAATGTTTCATGTATATTTCAGTTGTCCTGAAATTTTCTTGACTGTTAACTATCTGCAAAGAGCATCCTCATATACATATTTTCATATTTATACAAGTATAAATGTTTTTATACTTACATGAGTCTGAATAGAGCAATGGAATTTTATCTTCTAGTTCCACTCAGAGATTATGGTTCCTCCAAAGTTAGTGTCTTGGCTATTTTCTGTTGCTGTGACAAAGCACCATGACCAAGACAACATATAGAAGAAAGCCTTTAATTGGGTTTATGATTTCTGAAAGTTAGGTTCATGACTATGGCAGGAACAGCTGAGAGGTTAGAGCTGGATCAGCAAGCAAAGGCATACAGTGTATTGGGAATGGCAGGAGTCTTGAAACTTCCAGGTCCACCCCAGTGACCTATCTCCCCAAACACAGACACAGCTCTAAATCATTCCCAAACAATTCCACCAACTGAGACCAAGTATCCAAACAGATGAACCTATGGGGGCCTTTCTTATTCAAACCCCCACAGATAGAAAATGATTTATCTCTGTACTTGCTCACACAGGAAAATAAATTTACTTTTAATCTTGATAATGGTAAAGGCAAAAATTATATCTCATTGATTCACATGGTTTTAAAACTAAGCTTTGAATTTCTTCATGTACTCCTAGTGTCTTCCTTTGACATTTTATATTTTAATTTCATTTTCCATATTCTCTAATATTAGGTGGTTTCTGGGTCTCTTTAATTCATATTTTGTTTATTTTATTTGCTTTCTGCAAACAGAAGACCTTCTCTCCCTCCCTCCCTCCCTCCCTCCCTCCCTCCCTCCCTCCCTCCCTCCCTCTCTCTCTCTCTCTCTCTCTCTCTCTCTCTCTCTCTCTCTTTCTCTCTCTCTCTCTCTTAGTTCTTATCCCTGTTTCCCTCCCCATCTTTCTCCCTGTGTCTTTCTCTCACCCCTTCCTTCTCTCCCCGTCTTTCCAAATTGTCTAGAAATGGATGGCAGCTCCTGCATTCTGCTCACCACCTATTTGGAGTGGGGAACACGGACTTGCTTCATACATTCTTTCTTTCCAAATCAGGTTATCTTCTGCAGCATGTAATTGTTTGGATTGCCAAACACTGCCCTGTTGCTAATAAAAAAAAATGTTATGGGTTGCACAAGTAGTAGCCAGGAGTAGCCAATTACACCAGATGATCAGTGCTTTGGAAACGTGAGATTTTGCTTCCGTGTTGTGCTCACACAGGATGTGACCTCAGGATGAAGTCCCACTGCTATCTATACTAAAGCAATGGTGGCAATGGCAGCATTAAACAATGAGAAAGGGCTGCAGAGGCACCCAGATGCTATAATCACATATCTTACTGGGAGAGCATATTTAGTAGGATAATGTTCATGAGTGGGGACTGTACTCTTTTCATTCAAAATTGACAATATTCTGATTTTACCAAGGTTAATATCTTTTTATAGAAATAAAGGTTTAAAATATCTTAAACAAGCATGCAGCATACTGACTTAAAATTTATGTTAGGCAAATCAAAACATTTGCTGTTTATTGTGGACACAACTATCCGTTCATTGTATGTCCTGAGTTCCAAGATAAATTCAATTGGTTCACATCTGTGAATCACAATGCTTTAAAGAGCATAGATTAAAAATAACTATCTGGGCCAGTTGGTGGTGGTGCATGCCTTTAATCCCAGCACTCAGGAGGCAGAGGCAGGCAGATCTCACACAGGCGGATCTCTGTGAGTTTGAGGCCAGCCTGGTCTACAGAGTTTGACTAGGCAGAGAAACCCTGTATCAAAACAACAACAGCAAAAACCTATCTGGAAAATATTTTTAGTGACTTGAACCATATACATTCAAACATCCAAGGATTACCAACAATGTTTCTGTATTGCTTTTGCAATTCATCTTAAATAGATAAAGTCATACTTAAAAACTATATTTGTTAGCATAACACACAACCATTGAATAACAGTATAAAACTGAAATAATAAGAAAATGTTGTTTATAACCATGTAAAACATGAGTATAAAATATGATTTCAGGATTGCATATAGAATTCAAAAAAAAATCGTGTAGCGATATATTCGCCTCTGCACCAGGTAACAGTGACAACGCCTTCGTGGCTACAGGTTCTGGCGTGAAGGTCACGGAGAGCATCTAGGTGCCAGGGTCTGCATCCTTGGAGCAGGAGCATTGCGACAGTCACTTGTTTTCTGTGTAAGTTCTTTTCCCCAAATAAACTCTATTTCATTTATCACTGGGTCTAGTGAATCCTGATTTCTGTTCCTTCAAACACGTTTATTTGGAAGATTAAGTTTCTTTCACTTTACCTCTATGTTATCTTTTTAATAAAAAAATAATATTGTGTAGTAAGGTTAGATAATGGAGACTGCCCAATGTTTATTCAGTTACTCAGCAGTCACATCTTTCATTAGACATGTATCAGGAAATCACATGATTGATGTTTATATTACACAACTAGTCTTCAAACTAGTTGTGTAATATAACTAGATTTAAATCTAGTTGTAAATCAACTAGATTTATTTCCTGTAGTCTTTTGTCCATTTTATTTATTTATTTAAGTTATAAAAGATGTTAACTTTGTGTGCATGAAAAATGGATGGTCACAATTTATTTTTTAAGTTATGAAAGGTAAGTTTTTGTTGTCCTCACTATTCATTTTTAAAAATGTTTTTCTTAATTCTTTGAGGAATTCATATATAATTTCAATGTATTGTAATCATAATCACTCCCTGTGGTCTTTTAACAATTCTGGATACTGGCTTATATATAACTTTGACTAAAACGAAAGCAATAATCTAATGGCTGAGTGGCAGGTCCAGAATGGACACTCTCTCAAGCCCTGCAGGTGGAACCATGCTTAAATATTGGATTGAGTAGCCACTTTGGTGCACATAGTGTGCTTCTAGAAGTCTGTTGAATGGAACCCCAGACTTTGGAATGTCAGCACAGTTCAGTGAATATACATTCTGCTAACAAAGGAAGGCACAGTTATCTCCAACTTTGGCAGTCCTGTTTTCTATGTCCATAAAACAAGCAATTGAAGTAATAAGACGATGCGTTTTTCTTAAGTATGAAAGAAGTCATGGGATTTTATAGTTAATGAATTATTAACATACTTCATTAATTTACCTGTATTTTTTTTTTTTTTTTGGTGTTGTTGAAACAGGGTTTCTCTGCATTGTTTTGGAGCCTGTCCTAGAACTAGCTGTGTAGACCAGACTGGCCTCGAACTCACAGAGATCTGCCTGCCTCTGTCCCCTACAGACACATTTTCTCAATTTTCATGAGTCTTGTGGTTTAAGTTTGACTAAAATGCAGATTTCAGGTGAGATATACTTATTTTATAAAAACAAACAAGCAAACAGAAACTTGGAAAGAAGACTGAGTTACTTCTGGTTCTAAAAGCTGTGTGTGTGTGTGTGTGTGTGTGTGTGTGTGTGTGTGTGTTATGTGTGCATTTAATGAAAAAGGAAGTATGAGCCACATCAGGAAGTGGACTCAGTCAAGACACTTTCTGTATTAGATCCTACTTAGTTTTATTGTAATTTGCTCAACATTTATGATGTTAACTCTCAGTAATTCATTAGTTCAGTGAATTTTTCTCTATTTTTCTTTCATTTCTAATTCAGTTTTCTTTCTGTACTGGGATTAAAGGTGCAGCTAGTGCTTTTAACCATTGAGCTATCTCTCCCGTTACAAAGTTATGTTCTAAACCTAGTATAAGGTCTGAATTTCAGACAAGCCTGTAAAATATTTTTATACTCTATTAACATTATGTGTTATAAAAGCTGGGCAGAAGAGCGGGAGGAGTAGCTCAGTGACTAAGAGTACTTGATATTCTTGCAAAGGATCCGAGTTCAGTTCCCAATATTCACACTGGGCTGCTCACAACTGTCTGTAACTCCAGCTCCAAGGGATCTGATGCACTCTTCTGGCCTCTGTACACACACACACACACACCCCTAAACAAAAATAAAATACATATTAAAAATAACAATTTTGGAGCCCATATTCAAACAAATGCTCAAAAAGTAATCTGGTTTTTATTTTATTATTATGCTACTTATTGGTATTAACATTTAAAAAGTAGAAAATGATAGTCATCTGGATTTAGAAGTAAATATGCATTTTTAATAATAGACAGTGGAGACAGAAGAAGGACCACTTTGAATACACTGTAGAAGTTGAGGGCCAGTCTATTATTTATTTGTCCAAAATAATTAAATAATATAGGTTATTATTATTTTAATTGGGGAGAAGTCACTTACACAAGAAACCAGTGACCCGCAAGTTCCCGCTCCATGAATCCACACCAGGCTGCTCTCAGTGACCTGATAGGAAACAAGAAAGCAAGTCTCCTGTCCACTAAGCCCATCCCATCCCATCCACACCCCTGACCATGTCCAAACGGGTGTGGTCAATGCTACAGGTATTGGCCGGGTGGATATCTTACTACACTCAGTTGTTCCAATGTTTGCGGACGTATATATGTCAGCAAAAGTGATATTATTGGGCCAACTATTTGGGTGTCATTTTCTCTTCTCTGTACTCTTCCCTCTGTAACACATCTAGTAACTCTGTGAGCCTGCCACAGAACACTGTAAAAACAGCATTCCTGCACCTTCATACCTTCTGTCTAAACGTTTTTTCTTAAACTGACTTACATTCCATTTCCCAACCCATTCCCTTTGCCTTCTGACTGCTGGGCTTGTTTTCTGTGCGGCTTTACCACATCTCTCAGATCAAAAGCATCCATCTACTCTCTATTAGTCTTTTTCTATGCTGTGGTTACCAAAACACCCGGTGGAGAGCAGCTTTTGGGAGGAAAGATTTATTTTGGCTCCTGGTTTTGGGGGGTATCAGTCCATCCCAGAGGGGAAGGCTTGGTAGGAGTCATTATGGCAGGAATGCATGGGAGAAACTTCTTCACCTGGAAGCAAGGAAGCAGAGAGCATAATACTCTGAACCAATGGTGACTACACCTTTCCAAGGGCTCCAGTGACCTGTTTCAGTGGCTGGGCTCTACCTCCTAAGGCTCCACAGCTCTCAAAATAGGACCCCAAGGTGGATACCAAACATTTAAATTCGTGAGCCAGCAGGGGACATTTCAGATTCAAACCATACAAAGCAAGCTCCCATTCTCCTTTCCCTCAAAGTGACCACTCACTCCTTGTTTGTTTGCCATAGCCTCTATAAACGTTTGTTTTGACTATCTAACTCCTAGCACGTTTTGGACCCTATGCTATTGATGAGGAACCTGGGTTGGATGTCTTTGCCAAATCCTCCTGCCACAAATGTAAGGAATTGTGGAACTGAGGCCTTGAGTCCAATTACATCATGCAAAATTCCACTCTTCCACAATCCTTCATTAAGCTTTAGTGGGAATAATTATGCCTGTTTGAATGGGCCATCATTTGTGGACTATCTCAGATGTTACTTTCTTCTCGGGTCATACTGGCTCTGGGATATGGCCAATTAAAGAGTAGTGACAGATTTTCTTTAGAAAATATTAAACACTTTCCCAGGAGAGAGAACTATCCCGAAGTCCAGGATGTAGCATTTTGTAGGTTCTGGTATGCAACTGTGACACAGAGAGTCAGAGTCAGGGAGAGGAGCAGGATGCTCAATGAATGGGTGATGGGAGTCCTTGGTATAGGGTCTCCCAGTAGAAGAAAAGTAGAGATAAAAAAAATGCCTGGTACCTTACTATTCAGAGAGTGAAACTTTTATGTAGATAAATATCCTGCCCCCCACTTACATGATGACCAGTGATGACCACAACAGTACAATAATGACAATGATAGCAATGATGTTAGAGTCAAGACAATCCCTTCAGGCTGACAGCCACACTGCTAACTTCTCCAAAGTCAGTCTTATTACTCTCTCAAAGCACTGGGTTATTTTCTTTTAAATCATTGAACACAATAATTGTACACAATGTCTGAAACATGAATTCTTTGGGGTTCTAGCATTGCATAGTCTTATGAAATGGCAGATTCCAAAGAAGTCATAGAGATTTCTGCATCTTATAATTTGTGCAGTTACTGTAAAACACTATAACAAAAACATGCATGTCTGGATACAACTCGGCATTCTTTATTCATTTCTATTGATATTCTAGGGGAGAGAATTTCTTTGTCACATCCTGGAATCTTGTGTAGATTCAATAGCATTGCTCTGAACCTTCCACAGTCACCTTGTAACTTAGAAGCGAAGAAAGTCGAAGGGGAGGCAGTTATACCCAGAGCTCTGCTCCAGTGTGTAGGTACAGGTTAAATGCCTTTTATTTTTATCATCATGACAGACTTTATGACTACAATAAAGATGTGAGTGGTTTCTCACTGAAAGATAAACATTGGAAAGAGAGAGGTGAGATCTATTCTAAAGGCCAGTGGCTGCTGTCAGACATAATTTAGTACTTAGAGCTTTGTTGGCTGAGCCAAGAGCTTTGAAGAGGAGAACAGGCTTCTGGCACCATCATGGCTGCCCAGCATCCACTCATGGATGTGCAGTACTGTGTAGTGCTGTTCAATGGAGACAGGAAGCCTGAACTTGGTAATTGAGAATGAATGTCAAGTAGTGTCAAGGCGCCTCGATTCATAAGGCTGATAACTCCTGTGATTGTATTTCCATTTTTACAGCTGCTTCAGTGGCCACATTTGCAGCCTTGTTTGGGAAAGTATATATATTACAGAACTCTTACTGCTGCCTGCCTGAGAGGCATCTACACTCAACACAAGGATTTCTGAGGGCTGTGGAATTTTCCAACTATTATAGAAACCAATTTTATAAAGCCTATGAAGAAGTAGGAAGAAAGAGAAAGAAATTATTGTAAAAACAAGACATAAAAACCAGGGAAGTATGTATTTTTATACTATTCTAGTAATCATAAATTTAATAATTATTAGCCCTGACAATATGTTCCTTTGGGGGAACTATATGAATGATTCAATAGAGGCATTCAAATTCTAGAATATTTTGGAATTACAGTTGTTTAGCTGCAAATATACACATGCATATATTTAAACACAAATATTCATATATGTGCATATTTAAATATAAACATCTGTATATATGTATATGCATATACAAGTTATATATATATTTAGTATAGTGTCCAGCTCAAGGACCAATGGCTATTTTTGTAGAGTGCCAGATAACAACTACCTTAGATGGGGCTGACCAGATGACATCTGTTGTAGCTGCTTTCTTCTGACATTATAGAAAAGCAATATGCAAACGAGTAAATGTAGCAATGTCCCAAAGAAACTTTAATGTAGATATAAACGTGGGTTTTATGGGTCAAGAATATTTTTCTTTTTATTAGCTTTAACTAAGCAAAACTATAAAATTGTCTTACATTATGTACATACAGCCAACAGGTTGCATGATAGATTTGATTCCTGGGTAACAGTTTGCAGATTCCAGGTATGGTCTGTGATAGATGTGTGCTTTTGCGTCTGAGTTCCTTTTTTTAAAATGGTCGATTTTCGCAGTGAGTATGGATGACCACAGAGACTAGGAATTGAATTATACTCAGAATAGCTTTATGCAAGCTTCTGAGCTTCATGGTAGTGATACCTACATTCATTATATACACAGTTCCTAGGTTGAATCCTGAAGCAAACACACACACACACACGCACGCACGCACGCACGCACACTGAGAGAGAGAGAGAGAGAGAGAGAGAATTTGCTTCGCACACTGATACTTCTCTGCCCAAAGTTATTCGTTAGAAAGCATCGGGGCTGGAGAGATGGCTAAGGGTAAAGAACCCTGGCTGCTCTGTTAGAAGACCCATGCTCTATTTTCAGCACCGGCATCTCAGGCTGATACCATCTTTTGGCCTCTGTAGGCACTGTACACACATGATGTACAGACATACATACAGACAACAAACACACTTATACACGGAAAAAATATAACATAAATTAAAAGAAGAAGAAAAGAAACATGAGCTAGGGCGAGCGTATTGTCAGCTAAATTGTGCAGTGCTTGCTTGCACAAGACCTGTGTTCAATCCCCACTGTTATATACACAAACAAACAAAAATGGCAAAAAAAGTATGAGCTGGCTCGAGGAGGTTCCCTGGTCTGCCTTCGCCTTTTCTAAATTCCCGTTGACTATCCTGTACTGATTGAAGTAAAAGTGAAACAGATACGACTACAGTGTTTGTGGAAATGTTAATTGGTCAAAGAATGCCTGCAGTTTCTGAAGTCAGAGACCCTCCTTTCTGAGATGTGGTGAAGGTCAGAGAGTGACAGGCACAACTGTGGAGTTACAGTAGTAAAGGTAAAAAAAAAAAAAAAAAGCAAAGCAAAAACCAAGACACAGACTTTTGTTTGTTTTTTGTTTTGTTTTGTTTTGTTTCACACAGGGTTTCTCTGTGTAGCCCTGGCTGTCCTGTAACTCTTTCTGTAGACCAGGCTAGTCTGGAAATCACAAATCTGCCTGCCTCTGCCTCCAAAGTGTTGTGATTAAAGGAAGGTGCCACCACATCCAGCGTCACAGAATTTATTTTCACACAATCTCAGAATCTACATTGTGAGACTGGAGCTACTTAAAACATGCCCTTTAAACTTTTTTTTTTGATGATTGAATTGGTAGATGAACTTCTAGTTTGTCTTTAAGAAGAGGAATTAAGACATAAAGCAAAGGTAACATGGGCTCAGACACTCAAGAGCAAATTCAGCTGCCATAAACTATCAAAACTATCATTTAAAGATTGAAGGGCAGTAAGGTTGGGGTTCAGAAAGTTCAGAAAGATTTTGGAGTGTGAGTGTGTGTGTGTGTGTGTGTGTGTGTGTGTGTGTGTGTGTGTGTGTGTGTGTACGTGTGTACAGCATCTGCAGTTTTGTTGTACTCACATCTTAAGTCTTAGAGAACAAGTGACAGAGGTCATATTTGCTTTAGGAACACTTAATGTGCAGATAAAACCGAATCAAGGATTTGGATAAAAGTTCCAGGCCTTTATTTACATATTTCCAATCACAGACTCAGTTAATTATCTCGAGTTTTCCTCCCCAAGTAACAAACACCCTGATAGCTGAGATGGCCTTTCATTTTCCTTGGAGTCAGGCATTGTTCAGGTGCCTGAGACTACTTAGCATTTCTATGACACTTTAAACACTGCTTTCAGACTTTGGGTGGCTAACAAGCTTCAGGCTGAGATTGGGACAAAACTAAAGATCTTAATCTGATCAAAAATGGTGGTGCCGAAAAGCTCCTTGCTTTTTAGTATGATGACCTAATGCTAAGAGATTGCAGTTCCTTGTCATTACACACGAGCTGCAACCCCCACGGACTTTATTCTCTTGATAAAATTCAGGAGTCATCGGAGCAAATTTAAAGGATTTATATTTTGTCTGCAAGGATTTATATTTTGTCTCCCCGCTCCACCCTGCACATTTTAGCTGCACACAAGCTTTATAGAAAACTGAATGGTTTACATTAGTAACAAATCACACTGTCCCGGTGAGACTTCACGGTTCTGTATGAGACACACAGACAGCCCAGTGCTAACTCCAGATGCTGCTTTATGGATGGATGTCTTCCATCTACCTTGGGATTTTTCATATTCTTTACTGTGAAATGTTGGAAACAGTGCCCCATAGTCTCGATTAGAAAGTTTTCACTAGTTCTCTGACCCTCAGAGACGTGAAGTTAGCATTTGGTAAATCCCTGACATCCTCCCATTAGTTTCTTTGATCTCTTAATCCATGCCATTGATGTCTTTGAGGTCCATTCCTGCCCGCCATCTTCAGCACGTCTGTTTATATGGTCTGTCTATATGCACCTTCATTTTTGAAAGTGTGTTCTCTGCTTCCAGTCTCCGAAAAACTATTCTTATCCATCATCTGATTCATAAAGGAAGTACCATTCTCTGTCTTATTTACCATAATAGCATGACAATAGATTCAAGAGAGTGCAATTATTCAGTTGAGTCATGAATAATCCTAACTTTTTTAAAAAAAATAGCTTACTTGGGAATCAGCTAATCAAGTCCTAATTGAAACAAATCAAATTCTGGGTAGACTAATAAACCAGCTTTTCTCTCCTTCTTCGAAGATACTCTCTTTTGATAGAACAGTATATTTAAAGAGAGATTAAGCTTAATGTTTACAAGAAACCAGCATTTATTATTTATATTTACCTTTCTTGTTCTATTATTTGAGTGGCATGGGTGGTTTTATTTTTATTTTTTCATCCTCATATTCTTAGTGTTTAAGTGGAGGCTTTCTCTCTGGGTCCTCCAAATCCTACACTAGAACAATGATACAGTTGCTGCAAAATAGGCAAGCAAACAGCTCTGATATGGACGCAGGTATGAAAGTAGCTCTTAGCTATCAAAGACACACTTTTTTTTCTTTTCTTTTTTTCTTGGTTTTTCTTTTCCCCTCCCCCCAAAAGGGAACTTAAGTAAAAATTGGAAGATGCTGCAGCTGTTAAAGGCTCTCTGAAGCCCATTGAGCAAGAACAGGGCTGTTGAATAATGCAGACAAGATAATGACCAGCAGACAAACGATCCCCAGAGGCTCCCCGCTGGGCAGAGGGTGTGCATACTCAGAGGCTGCATGTATTACCCTAAGTTCCTTTGTGGTAGCCTCCAATTTATTGGAGATACCTGAGACATTTATAAACCAAAGCTTTCTCAATCAAAACCAAACTTGCTTATCATTTCCACCTTGGCAAAACCATGAATCTGCAAAGGTTCTCTTTAAAAAGAAACTGGAAATCAACCAAGAAAGCAACTATGTATGTTAACTAGGGTATAAACGTGGTTCCCGAGATTACAGGAAAGCATTTAAGGCTGGCTTTTTTTTTTTTTTTTTTTTTTTTTTTTCATCCTGGAAATTGCCATTAAGTTAAAATAAACCCCAAGGGAGCAGATTTGACAAAGAGCTTTATTTTTTTATTTTTAATTAATTGTGACAAAGAACTTTGAGAGCACAATTTAGTCCCAACCGAATAGGGCCTATTCCTAACAGAAGCACAGGTGTGGGAAATACAAGGCTCCTTGGTTGTAAATCCCTCTTGAGGCTGGGGATATAGCTCAGTTTGTGGGGTGCTTGTCTATGGTGAACTGAGTTCCAGTTCCAGCAGTGGGGAAGCAGGAGGATCAAAAGTTCAAAAGCAGCCTGGGTTATGTGAGAGTTTGTCTAGGCAATAAGAGAGAGCCCTGGTTTGTTTTTGAGTTAAAATGAACATTAATTTAATGTTTTTGTTTTGGTTTTGCTTATTTGGTTTTTTTATTCTCAATGGACAGAGCCTTGCTCACTCTGGCCTCTGGTTTGTAAGCTTCTGGCTCCAGCTTCCCAAGTGTTGAGATTACACGTGTATATCATCATACCTGGCAGTTTTTGACAAAATATAAATTCTCTGTAATTAATTAAAATCCTGTAGAATCTCACAGTCAAATTCAGTAAGAAATCCTATTCCTGAAAGGAAGAAGTTTCCAAATTCATTTAGGACTCTAAACCATCTCACTTACCTCTAACATGATCTGGCTCATTTTCTAAACTCCACATAGCTCAATTGTTGAGTAAAACAAAACCAACAGGACCCTACCTTAAAAGCTCAGTTGCTATGAGCTATCTGCCGATTCTACTGAGCAGAACTGAGCTGTCTTGTAAGCATGCCAGTGTGGTGACAAAAGGCGGCAAAATTCTGCTTGTCTTCGGTTTTCAAAAGATCCTTCCCTAAGTGCTTATTTGCTGACCATCATTTCCACATTAAATAAAATGTGTTTAAGAATTGAAAATTGAGCCTGGCAGGGGTGGTGGTACACACCTTTAAACCCAGCACTTGGGAGTCAGAGGCAGGTAGATGTCTCTGAGTTCCAGGCCTTTTTGCTCTATGAAAGTTTCAGGAAAGCCAGGGTTACATAGTGAGACCTTTATCCGAAAAAAAAATAGTTTAATTTAATTTGACTGCTAATATTGTTATTGTGTGTGTGTGTGTGTGTGTGTGTGTGTGTGTGTGTGTGTGTGTGCATGTGTGTGTGCCACTCAGTAAGTGTGGATAATTTAACCCCCTCTTTTTAAAGAGTTATTTATTTATTTATTTATTTATTTATTTATTTTGAGACAGGGTTTCTCTGTGTAGCTTTGGAGCCTGTCCTGGAACTAGCTCTGTAGACCAGGCTGGCCTCGAACTCACACAGATCTGCCTGCCTCTGCCAAGAGTGCTGGGATTAAAGGTGTGTGCCACCAACGCCTAGCTATTAAAGATTTATTTATTATGTATCAGTGTATACCTGCACACCAGAAGAGGGCACCAGATCTCATTACAGATGGTCATGAGCCACCATATGGTTGTTGGGAATTGAATTCATGACCTCTGGAAGAGCAGCCAATGCTCTTAACTGCTGAACCATCTCTCCAGCCCAAGATTTTCTTTTCAAAGAGTTATTTATTTATGTGCATTATTTTATGGGTTTTTCCTGCATGTATGCCTGTGTAAGGGTGTCAGTTCCTCTTGGAGATACAGAAAGTTGTGGGCTGCCATGTGGGTGCCAGGGATCAAACCCAGGTCCTTTGCAAGAGCAGCCAGTGCTCTTAAATGCTGAGCCATCTCTCCAGTCCCATGTGTAGAGATCTGAGGACAAATGTTGGGAGTCAGTTGGCATTGTACCTGTAGGGCTTGCAAAGCAAGAGCCTTTACCCACTGAGTCATCTCATCAGTGGTGTTTAGGGATTTTTTTTTCTAACTTAACAGGCAATTCTGTCTTTTGACTTATATGTGTGAATAATGAAATGGAACTCAATATATTAGCTCCTAAAAGGGGTCTGATTAGATGAGATTTAGTATAGACAAAGCTGTTCCCTCATTTTTCTGAGAAATTTAAGAAGAAAGCCATGGAGGAGGCTTGCAGAAAGTTGGTGAAAGAGGTGAGAATCTTAGCAGCAACCAGGCAGTGGAATTGAGTAGCTGAGATAATGTGGTCCCTCAGCATGCAGTAGATGCTGAAATCACAGCTTAGGTAAGGACTCTAAATGCTCAACAGAGTCAAAGGTCCTATGACTATATAGAAATGATGCGTCATTTGCTATTTTTTATTCCCTTTTTTTGAATTGTTTCTCTCAACCAGTTGATGTCTAATTATTTGAATCAAACTAACGAAATAACTTATCATTCAGGATTCCAGTGATGTCCACATAGTTAGACCGACAATGCATATAAATGGAGTCTCAGAAATTGGGAAATATCAAATAGGACTTTTGTTGAAGGATGTGATTAAGCTTCTACAACCCTTTCATATATAATGTATATGCCCCTTCTTATTACATAATTAGTAAATAGGACAGAAATTAAGATATGTACTCTGAGGCTTATAAACAAAAACATTAATCTGTTTGTTCATTCTTATGCAGTTTATTACACCTACTATAACTTGATGCTACTTTAAACAATAAGAAATTTATACTTGATTTTAGTCAGAGGTTCCTGGTGCTTTGTTTAGTTTCCATTTAACTTGTGGTACTACTACTGAAGCTAGGGCATTGTGTACGCTAAGTAAGTATCTATCATTGAGTTTCGTCCCAGGAAACATGGATAATTGGTAAGCAATACCTTGGCTCCTGCCAAACTTATGGTGTGGAGAGGACATTCTACACATGTGCCTCAAGTGGGCATTTGTTCCTTCAGTTAGCAAACAGGCATAACATTGTCAGTGTGTATGGAGCAGTGGAGAGAGGATAATACAATAACTTACTGATCATGAGGAGCTCATAATATTTGGACAGACAGGTCTGTAGATGAAGGCATTAAATATTTTGTTGAGGGCACTTACAAGCTAGTTAAACACATGCGTATTTATCTCTACTCTCTCTTAGAAGGCACAGAAAATGCCTGGAATAATAAGAACAAAAGGAAGATGGGAGAAGAACCAATAAAACAACTTTAAATTAAAAAATGATTAGAAACCTAGTAAACCTAGTTTGACCTAGCACACAGAAAAGCCTGATGCCTGATGCTCCTACAGGCAAACCCAGCAGAGAACTCTGGAGGAGACTGGACTGTTGGTGTCTTATTCATTGTTCCACTGTTCTGTTGACCCATTCAACTTATAAAGGAGAGTGTTTAATTGGGGCTCACTTACAGCTTGAGTGGGTAGTAAGTCCATGATCACTAAGGTGGGAAAAATGGTGGCAGACAGTTGTGACTTTGGAGCAGTAGCTGAGAGTTTACATCTGATCCAAAAGTTGGAGGCATAAAGGGAGTGAGACTGGTCCTGTTGTGGACTTTTGAAAAGGCAAAGCCCACACCTAGTGACATACCTCCTCCAACAAGGCCACGCCTCCTAATCCCTCCTAAATAGTCCACTAACTAGATTCCAAGCATTCAAATAAATGAGCCTATGAGGGCCATTCTCATTCAAACCACCACAGTCAGTAACAGGAAACTGTTACTAGATTGTTTTCCTTGATGATTTGTATATGCTTTTTGTATGTTGTGGGAAACAAGCCTTTAGTCAATCACATGAGTCACGAATAATGTTCTCTTAAAGGAGGATCTGTCTTTTCATTTTCTTAACTGTATCTTGAAAAGTAGAAGAAAATTTAATATTGTTATGGACTAATTTATGTATACATTTTGTAGAGAGCACTTTCTGTGGATTGCTACGATCTTTCTATATCAAAGGTACAGAAACGTGATCTTTTTTGTGAGAAGTTTTTATTTTATTTCACTCTGTTAAAATTTGCCCACTACAGTAGTCATCAGCCACACCTTACTCTTGAACAAAAGTGCTGCATGTTTATACAAGTGTATATGTAACACACACACACACACACACTTACGCACACACGCACAGATAAGAGAGGGAGGAGGGAGAGAAATAAATAAACAACTATAATGAAAAATATCCTAGACTATAACAAAGTAGCGTTTAGTTTGTAGATTATATATCATGTCAATCTATTTGCTGGCAGGACACACTCAACACTTGAATGTTCATTTCTTTGGGAAGGGTTTGAGTCATTTTTCATGTTATTGATATATTTCTGTGAGTCTATAATCATCTTTTCTCAAAAGGCAAGGAGAACACACTAAATAACTCTTTTTATAGTAACTGTTGAGTTTGCAGCCAATAAGAACCATGTTGTGTTTTAGATGTGTGTGTACTGTAAATGTTCATGCATGTGCAGAGGCCAGAGGTCAAATTATTGTCTTTCCCTATTTCTCTCCACCTTACTTTTTGAGAGAGGGTCTGGTACTGAACCTGTAGTTCTCCAATGTAGCCAGGCTAGCTGGGCAGTGAGCTCCCTGTCCCTCTAGGACCTACCTGTCTCAGCCTCACAGAGCTGGGATTACGGGCATGAGCTGCCATGCCAGACAGTGGGTGCTGAAGATCTGAACTTGGGTTCTCATGCTTGTACAGCAAGCAGTTTCCTCACTGAGTCATCTCCCCACCCCCATATTGTTTCTTTAGGCATTTTAATACCATCAGAATTAGTAGTTGTCTATGTTTATGAGGAAATTGTCACACAGTGGCTTGGATGACAGTTCTAGAGAGTTGGGAGTTGGGCATAACCTACTGGCTTCTTCATTCAGAGACTCATAAGACCACCATCAAGGATATCAGGTAGAATATGTTTTAATCTATAGGTTCAACTGGGAAAGTACTTGATTGCAATCTCATGTAGGTGGTGGTAGAATTTATTTGCTGTGGCTGTGTGACTGAGGGCCCCAGCATTTGCCAGCTGATCTGTCAAAGTGACCCTCAGGTCCTAGATTCTTACAATTGGGTTCCTTTAAATATGACAGCTTGCTTCATTATCCACCTTTCTGTGCAAAGATGCATATCATAACATAAACTTATGGTACAGAAGGTGAGGGTTCATTATCTTTGCTATATTCCATTTACTAGAAGGAAGTCACAAGTTCTGCCTCTGTGTCATGGCAGAGGATTGCACCAGAGCATGGACACAAAGGTGGACATCATCAGGGGCTCCTGTTGTTTGTCATATGAGTCATATTTTAAGAGATGGAACTTTAGAAAGGCACCTTTAATCCCAGCACTCAGGAGGCTGAGGTAGGAGGATCTCTGTGAGTTGGAGGCCAGTGTGGTCTACAGAGCTAGTTCCAGCTAAGGCTGTTACACAGAGAAATCCTGTCTTGAAAAACAAAACGAAACAAAAAAAGAAGGGACTTGATAACTTATGTCATACTCACATGGCATTTCACATGATAGTTTTTCTACTCACATGTGTTTAAAATATTTTTGAAATGTAACAATAGTTTTTGGCTCAACAACTCGTAGTCCCACTTTGTTCTATTTTTCAAAGATTTATTATCTCCATTTATGCATATACATGTGCAGGGTTGCCTGAGGAAGCAGGAAGAGAGTTTGGGATGCCCTGCAGTTATGTCTCCAGGCCCTATTTGGCTCAATTTTTACCATACACTTGACTTACTGTGCTTTCAGAATTTATTCACAGTCTAAATTTGCAATGCCTACCTAGACAGTGAGTAATCAATGACCACATGACTTCCCCAAACATCTCAAAATTCTACAGTTACATATTTTAAAATTATATCTTCATTTTCTTTTCCTGTCAGAACCTGTCACACAGTTCATACTTGACACCACTGGTGATACACAAGATGAACAATGGAAAGGACCATTTATTCAGTGGTTCAAGACACCAGCCTGAGTGTTGACATGACATGTATGCATTGTGCACGCATGTGCACACACGTACACACACACACAATAAGTAAATAAATAAATAAAATGTTATTTTTTTCAAAAAAGACTTAAATAAGGCAACTTCATATTTAAGAACAGTGAATACCTCCCAAAAACCCATGTAAAGATTGGTAGTCAGTAGGGTTGAGTCATAACCCTAGCACCAAATCTCTAAAAACTTCATGATCAGAAGAAACTACTTATTTTTTCCTCCATCATGAGGTATGGGCAGCCTCAGCAAACCCTAACCTTAGCAGCAAAATGCCCTTTTCCCTTCAACCTCAAAGTGTTCAACAGGTCTTCGCCCTTTGCACAAAAGTATCCTTTCATATTTAAACCAGGAACGATTATTTTACACAGCTCTTAAAATGTATTTATAAATAATCATGCATTCAGACATAATAAGTCATTTAGGACTGTAATTAGTCATTGTCAAGTCCTGGCAAACAGCAGGGTCCTAATTGGAAAGCAGTGTTTGCCCTACTTGTGCCTCAATGAAACTTTCAGAGCAGGGCAGCATGTGCTTCTTAATCTGTTTTGCTAACAGCGAGTAGCAAATCAGTGAAGATGAGGCTGGTGGGATGATGGATTAATATGCACACTGACAACCTATAACCGTGCAATTGCTTAGGGAATTACCATGCCGCCATATCCAAGTAATTATATGTTTTAAGTGATTTATCTCAATTTGTTAACAATACACCCCTAAAATGAAAATAAAAAGAGAGAAATGCAAATAGCGTGTTATACCAACTTTATGTTGAACTTATTAGGAGGTTGCCCTTTTAATGAAGAACTTAATGAATTAAGAGGTTTGTTATGAATAAGCATTCTTACTACTTGTTAAGTATTTGTCACGGCAGACCTGTCATAGTCATTCTAATTATGATTAATAACTTATCTAGAATTCTATTTTCATTCACATTTCAGTAACAAATGTAAAGTCTATTATATGATCAAGGTTCATGAAAACAGGGTGATTTTTCCGATGACCTTATATTTTATTCATTTTACATTCCTATTGAACAGATTTCTCTGAAATTAAAGTTAATCTTATGAATCATGTAATTTTTAAATTGCATCTCATCTTTGACATGCTTAGTAACCCTTTGTATGATTTAAAATCATAGCTGTGTACTCAAGACAAATGAAAAATCCCAACATTTTGATTATCCTCATACATACCCAAGACTCTGGTTGTAGGGTGAGTTTTAAATGATAAAGATTATGCTTTGTATGCCATGTGCAGAGGTAGCTAATCCTCTAAAGCCTCAATAATGTTCTCAGTGTGGAAGACCCAGGTATATGAAGTTGAAAATTCATGTATTAGAACGTGGCAGCAGATTTTCATTGCAATCCATAGGTAAACTGTGGCAAACACCAAGACTTGGTCATTGAGCTTATTTTGTAAAGTAGTGTAATGTGTGATGTGCATCACACAGTGTGTTCATAGCTCTTCCTTTTTCTTCTTCTCTATGCTCCATCGTTTGTGCTTGCTTCTCCCTCTTCGATTTCTCTGCCTTATTCCTTCCTCCCCATTTTGAGTCTTCCTTTCCCTTTTGATTTTATTCTCTTCTGAAGCTCCCCTTTGTTTCCATTGTTTGGGAACATGGTTTCACTTTTCTATTGTCCTCTGCCCTCTCTCTCTCTCTCTCTCTCTCTCTCTCTCTCTCTCTCTCTCTCTCTCTCTCTCTCTCTCTCTGTGTCTGTCTCTGTCTCTGTCTCTCTGTCTCTGTGTCTCTCTTTCTCTCTCAGTTTCTCTACCATTCATCCCCTATTTAGAAGAGATGGTATTTTCAGCTTGTGTAAAAAGTCAGGCTACAAGCCACTTTTCCACTTCATTTTGCAGCCAGAAGAGTCCTTGGTTATTAATATTGTTGGGTGCTAAAATCTCTGAAAGGAAACAAAAATAATAGTGTTAGTTCTTTTCCTATCCTTTTATATTAGCCTGCTTAAAAGAAAGTCTCCACAAGAGCTGAAGTGCTATATTAACTAGCTTTACCATGAAAATTAAGCCAATTAATTGTTGGCAATAGCAACAATAAAACAATGGACTCAGAAAACCAGATCATTTGTCATAATGTGAAGTCCGCTCTCCTAAGGACTGGATATCAACAAGGAGCAGCTTCTTTAAAGAGAAGAATTCCTTTGGTCCCCAGAGCCATAGAGTCCTTCTCAATCTCTGGTGCTGATAAGGAACACTCCACACACAACATCATCAAAGCCTTTACAGTAAGCCAGGTAGCTGGAGCCAAGTGTATGCAAATCAGAGAAATGAAGCCTCTCCTGAGGTCTTCCAAATCACTCAATTCTTGAAGCAATTAGCAGATAGTCTATTTCCCTTCAAACTAGATGCATTTACAATTTCTTCATCATTTGAAGGATGTCTTCACACATTTCAGGTTCTCCATTTTAAGCAGGCATAAGTACTATGCACTTAATGTTGAATCTGGTGGAATGAAGTCAAACACTTGTGCTATGCAATATTCTAATGTTGTAAAGAACTGATGAGTTTTTTCTTAGAAAAAACAGACGACATTTTAATTACATTTTCTCAGAGGTGTCTGGGGGAAGAAAGGTCGTGTGTTTAAGAGTGTTTAATGTACTTTAAAATTATATCTTCCTGCAGTCTCCAGGACTGATTTAATAGGTCTGATCTTTTGAAATGAATCCTATATCATATTTATGATGATGTCTTATCGAGAATGGAGCTAAATCTAATGAGAGGCAATTCCTTTGATGAGAGTGACAATTACATCACTTGAGCCAACATATCCACAGTGCTTACCCTATTGCCTGGGTGGCTTTGGAAATACATTTAATGTTTTAATCTCAGGTTTTCAGCTGTCACACACACACACACACACACACACACACACACACACACACAAGCCAGAAAGAATGTAGACATGCCCATAATCACACAAAACAAAGAGGAAATAGAAACCCAAAATCTGGAATTATGTCAGAGTTCCTCACTAACCCATCAGTCTTAACGTCACTAAACAGCCCATATTTCCTCTAAAGCAGAGGTTCTCAACCTTCCTAATGCTGAAACCCTTTCATACAGCTCCTCATGTTGTGGTAACCCCAGGCATAAAATTATTTTGTTACTACTTCATAACTGTAATTTTACTATTGTTGTACATTGTAATGTAAATATCTATAATGTAGGATATATGATATGCGACTTCTAAGGGGGTCATGACCCCAGGTTGAGAAAACCACTGCAATTCCAGTTAAGAGAACCAAGCTAATAAAAATGACAATAAGCTACACAATAGGCAGTAAATTAAACTCACTTCCCCATTTTCATTCTTTTCTCCCCTCTCTCAGTTTTTCTTTTGTTTTGAAGAGGAGAACATTGGGCTGGTGCTAGTTATATGACTCAGATCGACTTTGAACTTATGATTTTCTTGCCTTCTGCATGCTGGGCACCACTATACCTGGCTTTCCCATTTTGCTAATTCTTCTCATTCTTCTATGTATTCTGTTAATAAGAGTCCTGAAATAGCTAAAGACGAGAATGGCAAAGTCCCACACAAATTGGCATGCATGTATAATTATAATTAGAATGAATTATGTAAAATATTAACATATGTCAATCTTAGGCAAATAAAATATGATGATGATATAAAGAGATTTCAATTTGACTTTTAAGGATACCTCAGGTAAACATAATAGTTATCCTTTAAAATTGTCCTCTTAAGGAAAAACTTTCTTAAATCATTTTCTGTTTTACTTTTTGTAATAAACATTAGAACATTAACTCTCATTTTAGGAATACAATCTGACTTTCTGCTATGGAGTCTTCATCATAGAGTGTCTAATAATTTTAACATTTTTGAACTTATTTTTTATGGTAGTTTGAAAGAATATGCCCCCAAAAGGAGTGGCACTATTAGGAGGTATTGGTTTGTTCAAGTAGGTATGGCTTTGTTGGAGGAAATGTGTCATTGTGGGGGTGGACTTAGTAGTCTCTTTTGCTTAAGCTTTACTCAGTGTGACTCTCATGCCATGTCCTGTTTCTTGCAAGATGTAGAACTCTCAGCTCCTTCTCCAGCACCATGTCTGCCTGCATGCTGCCATGCCCCACCATGATAATGTATGGAACCTTTGAACTATAAGCAAGCAACCCCAACTAAACGTTTTCCTTTATAAGAGTAGTTGTAGTCATGGAGTCTCTTCACAGCAATAGAAACCCCAAATAAGACACTCTTGTTGAGGAAAAGTAATGGAAAGCACACATTTTAGGTAAGTTGACATGATGAAGGGTACCACTATGAGGAAATTAGATGTTGGCCAATAAGTAATTTTAGGACCACCCACCAGACAAAGCTAAGCAGAAACAAATAAGAATCCTCACTGGATTTTTAATATTATAAATTCTAGATGGATATATTGAAGCACAAATCTGTTTGCCCTGTTCTTGGATAATCTGATTTAAAGGTGGAGTTTCAAGCTAATCCTGAAAAAAAAAAACCAACTCATATGAAAATCTTAAAATAACTGTAGAAAGTTCGGGGTGTGGCTGCTGGGTGGTGGTGCACTTGGAGGCAGAAAGATCTTTGAGAGTTTGAGGCCAGCCTGGTCTACACAGTGAGTTCCAGGACAGCCAGGACTGTTTCACAGAGAAACCTTGTCTCAAAACAAAACAAAACAAAACAAAAAACTATAGGAAACATCACACGAAATATTGCTGGACCTGTACCTTAACCAAATGCAAATTAGACTCTTTTCATCTGTCTGCATGGCTATCTGCCTTTACAAGAGATGTGGCTGCTTGCTTCAGATATTGAGGCTTTTCTAATGCAAGGTTTTGCTTCCTTGTTATTTTTCTTAAAATATGCAGGAATCTTCATACGATATTGAACTTAATGAAATGGAGATCACCAGTGCAACCCACAGAAAAGATGTCCAGATGTTAGCCTGCCATGAAGTCAGATTCCCAATCTAGTTCTCAAAGTGTAGGATAAGAAGGGTTTCCTCCCCTTCTCTTTCTCCTAACTCAGGAAAGCAAGAAAAGAGATACCTTAATAGAGGGAGCCATTAATAGAGGGAGCCATTATGGGTTTAAAGATAAATCGGACTCTAGGGAAATGTCCAGAGATCTAGAAGGATCACCCCCAATTAAGAATCTAAGCAATAGGTTCTTAATCTTAAATGCCCTTCCCTGATAATGAGATTGATGACTACCTTATATGCCGTCCTAGATCCTTCATCCAGTAGCTGATGGAAGCAGAAGCAGACACCCACATCTAAACACAGAGCTGAACTCCTGGAATCCAGTTGCAGAGAGGGAGGAGTGATGAGCAAAGGGGTCAAGACCAGGCTGGGGAAACCCACAGAAACAGCTGACCTGAACAAGATGGAGCTCATGGACCCCAGACTGACAGCTGGTTTCCCAGCACAGGATCAAACCAGGCCCCCTGAATGTGGGTGTCAGTTTGGAGGCAGTCTATGGGGCCTCTGGTAGTGGATCAGTATTTATCCCTAGTGTACAAATGGACTTTGGGAGCCCATTCCACATAGAGGCATACTCTCCCAGCCTAGACACACGTGGAGGGCCTAGGCCCTGCCCAAATGATGTGACAGACTTTGATGATACCCCATGGAAGGCTTCACCCTCCCTGAGGAGCAGAAAAGGGATGGGGGTGGGGTGGGGGCCACGGGAGAATAGGAGGGAGAAGGAACTGGGACTGATATGTAAAATAAGATTGTTTCTCATTTACAAGAAAAGGGTTTTCTCTAGTTTAGAAATACGTTGAAAATGAACACTAATAAGTGAGTACAGAGAAACAGAAGCTTTATTAGCTATTATCCTCCCCCCTTCCAAAAAGGCTTGATGAACCTTGACGAGGTCATAAAGCTTCTAGAAAAGGGCGAACTGATACATTTGATCACCTGATTGATACTACATATGAATTCTAAGAAAAACAACATACCTCATAGAGGAGGAGAACAGCTTCATTTTGGGAAGAAATTTTTTAAAATTACCACCAGAAAAAAAAAAAAGACAATGACATTGTGAAACTAATTTACTTGGAAGTCTCTCTTGCTCTCACTCTCTGGAGCTCATGGTGTCCTCAAAGTCAATCCTCCTGCCTCAGTCTCTAACTGCTAGGATCATACTCATGACCACTAAACATAGTCTGTTTTCTTTAAAAAAATTAATTGGCAAGTCTTAAAAGCATATGCTCATCTTTTGTTGCTTAACAATACCCAATACTGGCTAATGTACAAAGAAAAGAGGTTTATCTGGTCAAGATTCTGGTGGTATTTGGGCATGATGGAGAAAGTCCGAACAGCATGTCTGATAAGGGACCTCATGACCAAATGCCTAGTGTGGTATTCAGACTATAGACAGCCTGATGACACCCATTTCCTGATATTCAAGTTCTCCTGTACTTGTGATCTTTGAACATGTGCCAAACCTAGTAATTTACTTCTAATTATTAAGATATTTCAAAGAACAAAAAAAAAAAACTCTGTTTATTTCCTTTCCAGTCATCACATTATGATGGAAGAAGTTAGTTCAGTGGAAAGGTCCTTGTGGCAAAGAACGTTAGATAGCCTTGGCTTATATGTATTGAGGGGGTAAAGATTTCAGTCCAGTAACCTTGGAGATAAAATTGAAGAAAGTGTAAGTCAGGGAGCAGTGAGAGGGTAAGGGAAGAAGAGAAATGTGGCAGGGAGGGATAACTAACACTAAGTGTGACAGAAAAAACTACACAGAAGCTTGCAATGTTTAAGCTTCATATACAGATATACATATGTATCTGAATATTCATACAAAATAGTTTAGTTACACTAAATAAGGGGTAATGCTTACCTATCACATTTCTATTGCTGTGGTAAAGCACCATGACCAAGTCAACTTATGAAACAAAAGCATTTTATTTGCAGTTTCAGGTGATTAGAGTCCAAGATGGCAGAGTGAAGGAGCAGCTGAAGATTCATATTTTCATCCACAAACACGAGGAAGAGAGCGCAGTGAATTGCACAAGTCTTTTGAAAACTTGAAGTCCACCCTCCAGTGACATACCTCTCCAACAAGGCCACACCTTCTAATCCTTCCCAAATAACTCTCTTAATTAGGGACCAAGAATTCAGTACTGGGCAGCAGGGGGGAGGGGAGGGTCCTCATTCACACTACTACAGTCCTCCTTATAGAAACCTTAGAATTTTCAACTAAAAAGTCTAGTGCCGGATATGGATTATCTTTCTTTAAGTTATTGGTCAGCATTGTCTCAGAGACCCAGGAAACAATACAGGACATCACCATTGCTTTTAGCTGTTCATCAGTACTTTTTGATAAGCTCTTACTGCTGAAATGCCATACACTTTGGTCATAGGACATGGAGAAATCGAGTTGGTACTGATTAGGAAGCTTCTACCTGCCAGCAAGCTCTCATAGTACTTACAGGAAGCTACTCTGATGCTGCCCAAGGCAGGGGTGAGGTGGGGAGGAGTCATCAACAGTCTTGCGCAGCTGTGAACCCTATGGGCTAAAGGAAAGGTTGTTGTGGGGAGATCTGCCATTGGTGCAATTATAGCATGAATATTATCAGGTAACCAAACACTTACTGCTTGGATTTAAGGTGCTAAATGGGTAGACTGCTAAACTGCACTCTAAATTTGTATCTTTATATTCATATATTAGTGCAGTGTTTAGACCTCACCCAGACATTTGTGCAGTGGATGGTGCTGAATACAGATCCTCACAACTGGTCAAAGTGCAAAGAACAAGGGTCTGTGGACTAGAGGGTTAATATGACCGAAATACATTGTAACTGTGTATGAACTTCTGAACAATAATAAAATTGTTACACTAAAAAGAAGTAATAATTTTTGTAGTCATAGAGTATTTTCTGTTTTTAAGCATTTATTTGGGTTTTTGTTTATTTATTTTTAAGATAGGTTCATGCTATGTAGGGCAAGATAACCTGAAATTCACTATTTAGCCACACTGATCTCCAACTCTTAATCTTTCTGGTTTAGCCTCCCAATGTTAGGAATACAAGCATGTGTTACCATAAGGACTGTACTTTTATTTTTTCAATTGATTGTTGATGCAATAATTGTACACATGCTTGTGTTTTACAGACATAAAGGGCTAAAAACACTTTCTTGTTCATGTTGTATCAATCTTCTCATGTAGTGTGGTTTCTGTGTGTGCGTGCGGTGTGTGTGTGTGTGTGTGTGTGTGTGTGTGTGCACATGAATGAGTGTGCATATTGCATTACTAGGAAGAAAACTTGTGTTTTCTTGTGTGAGACAGGGGCCCTAACCCTGAGCTACATTCAAAGTCCTTTCATAGCATCACAATAGTCCTTTAATAGCATGACAATGATTTTGTATCTATAATCCCAAAAGATATTATTCAATAATTTTATTTTTTTTACTGACTTTAACAAGATAATACTAGGCTTAATGACACAAGTTAGCAAGTAGTATCTCCTATTTTTGGAGAAGAGTATATAGAACTGTGAATCATTTAAACATTTGGGAGAATTTTCAGTGAAACTATCTAGAACTTTCTTTGAGTGAAGTATGTAAATTACAGATTCTCTATTGTTAACAGTTATAGGACTTTTCTAAATCTTTTTCAAAGCAGTTGTTTCTTGATAACTTGTGTTTATTCAGGAATTGGAGTACTATGTATAAGTTACTAAATACATGTTGTAAACCCTTTGGAGTATGCAGTGCTATCCCCTCTTAATTTTTGAAAGTAGTGAGTCCTCTCTCTCTTTCCTCCCTTCCCTCTCCTTCCCATGACATTAGAGGCTTACTGATATTAACAATCTTCAGGGAACTAACATTCTGTCTCAACGATTATTCCCTAGTTTTTCTCTCTTAAATGTCATTCATTTCTGGTGTTATTTTAGTATTTTCTTCTTTATATTTTGCTTATTTCCTTGATTGATAAGGTAAGATAGAAATTCAGGTTAAAAATTTGAGACTTTTTAAAAAATCATATGTGTTTAGCACTAGACAGTTCCTTCTAAGTGTTGGTTTATTAATGTCATAAATCGTTGCTATACTGTATTTTTTATTTTTATGTATTTTTAAATTTCCCTCAAGATTTCCTATTTGACCCATGGATTATTTAGCAGTATGTGTTTTGGTTTCTAAGTATTTGGAGAATTCTTATTTTTCTGTTACTGATTTCTAGTTTGTTCTGTTATGATTACAGAAAACATTCTGTCGCGTTTCAATTCTTTTACAGTGGATGTCTGTGTTTGCTCTATGCCCTAGATATGTTTTTCATGGCCATCAAAAAGACAATGTGTCTTGCTGGTGTTAACTGAAATAGTATAGAAGATTTTTTTGCCCATATTGGTTGATGGTGTTACTGAATTGTCTTCTATCATTGCTGATCTTTAGTCTAATTGTTGTATCCATTACTAAGAGAGTGTTGTTGAGGTCAGTATAGTAAATAATTATATATAATTAATCTATATAGCTTATGTCTACATATCCTGCTAATAAATAATCAATAAACCTAAGACTAAAATCATAGACTTGTTTGTCAGTCAGCTCTATTCATTTTTTGTTTGCTTGCATGTATGTTTTGAGACAGGATCTTATTACATTGACTAGGCTCGTCTTAAACTCATGAGCTCTCATGATTTTCTTGTCCCAGCATCTTAAGTAGCTCAGGTTACAGGAGTGAGTCAGCAGACCAGAAAGTTCTATCAGAGTTTGCTTTGCATATTTTTGAGCTCTGTTGTTGGCACATACACACCTTTAGGATCAGTCTTATTTTCTTAAAAGATGGACTTTTATCACTATATGATGGTCTTCCCTGATTCTAGTAATTTTATTTTCTGAACTCTAATATCTTTGGTACCAATATAATCATGTGTTTTACTTGATTGATATTTATATGATTTGCCTTTTCCTGTGATTTAATTTTCAACTTACCTTGCTATTAGATTTGAAGTGAGTTTCTTGCATACAGTATGTAGTTGAATTATATTTTCTAATTAGTCTGTTGATCTTTTGACTAGGATACTTGTATCACTTATTTTCAGTGTCAGTATTGATATTTCACTTCTGTTATAGTTTGAATTTGAAATATTCTCCACAGTCTTACGTTTTGATCAATTGGCTCTCAGTTTGCTGCAGAACTTGTAGGAGGTGGGGCCTTCCTGGTGAAAGTAGATCAGCAGAGGACTTACTCTACTTCTTGGTCTGCTATGTTGTGAAGTTTCTGCCACACACTTTATCATCTATGAAAATAACTGTTCTTAACATGATGGACAGAAACTTTTAAAACAGTGATTCAAAGTGAATCTTACATCACTTCTCAGCCTTTTGGCTAAGATCAAGTGTAGAATGAATCTTACTTTCTTCAGTTACTTCTGCCAGATATTTTGTTGATGACAAGAGAAATAACCAATACAGCTTCAATCTCCCACTGTTGGTTTACCTCACTGGTCCTCTGGTTTTGGTCTTTTTGTCTTGTCTTTTCTTACTCCAGTTACATAGACATTTTTCCCAGAATTCTATTTTAATTGTTTTTTGTTTGTTTTTGCATAGCTCTAAAATTTGTTTGTGTGTGTGTATGATGGGAGATGTCATTCTGTAAACTAGTAACTGGCCAACATGTGTATGTGAATGCATGTGTATCTGTGTGAGCATATGCCACGTCAGTGCAGTTCAAGGAGGCTGAAAATGGCCATCAGATTCTCCTGGAGCTGGAGGTATAAGTGGTTGTGAGGTGCCTAATGTGGGTGCTGGGAACTAAGCTTGAGTCCTCTGGAAGAGTGCGCAGTGCTCTTAACTGCTGAGCTGTCATCACTCTGTCCCGATTTGCACAGATTTTAAAATGTTCTCTCTATGTATTGTGTATGCGCATACGAGTTGTTTTCTATCTTTCCTTTTCAGAAGTTTAATTACAGTATGTCTACAACATTGACTGAAATTCTCTTGATTTACATACACACCTGCTATCTTGCTTGAATGCTTGCCACTTTATTATTTGAGATGGGACCACTCATCTAATCTTGAGCTTTGTTGATCTGGTTAGGGTTGCTAGCCAGGAACACCAGGGATCATCTCTACCTCCACAGTTCTGGGATCGCAGGAGTGCAATTCCATGCCAGGCTTTCTTACATGGATTCTGGGCATGAGACTTGGGTACTTATGCTTGTGTACAAACACATTACTGACTGAGCCATCTCTCTACCCTATGCTGCTTGTTGAATTTGTTAACTTTGTAGCTGTTACTCCTTCAGCTTCTTTTTCAGTTCATATCTAGCTTGGCATGGTAGCACATGCCTTTAACTGCAGCCCTCAGGAGGCAAAACCAGGTGGACCTCTATGAGTTTGACACCTGCCTGGTCTAAATAGCAAGTTCCAGGCTGGCCACTGCCACATGGTGAGATCTTGGCTCCAAAAACTAAGAGAAAACTAACTGCATGATTTTAAACTTTTCTTATAGAGTCTGTTCAGGAATTTTAGTCTAGTTTCTGCCTCCTCGTCAGAGTAATTTCTGTTGCTGTATCTATAATTCTGCCACTCGCCTTCCCTATTCCCATGCACCACTGGTTACTTCATTCTAATATGAAACTCATTTGCTGAAGTTCCCGTTTTGGTGGCAGGTGCTTTCATTGTTAAAATTTCTAATTGATTCTTCTTGGCCTTGTCTAGTTCTCTGATGCAGGTTTCTAATTATATTTTAAATTTGGTCTCGCTATGAAGCCCCTGACTGGCCTGGAACTCACTATGTAGATCAAGTCAGCCTTAATATCATAAAGATCTGCCTGCTCTGCCTCCTAAATGCTGGGATCAAAGGCATGTGCCAGTGCACCGAGTTTTCTACTTTGTCATGTTTCAAGCGTGTGTGATTCTGGGTCTGTTAACTTTTAATGGTCTTTTTATACTTTTTGAAGTCCTCTTGGTTCTGGGCATGAGGAGTGATTTTTTTTTTCAGCAGAAATCCAGAAGTTTTTATTTGTTTGTTTAATTACAAGACTCTGATTCTTATTTAAATTCCATTTTAGGTGGCAGCCTTTCTTCAGCATTTCTCTGGGGAACTGGAAGGGTATAAGCATAAGGCCATGTGAGAATGAATCACGATGCACCATTGTTGACATTGAGTTGGAAGGCTTTCTTGTTTTCACTGGGCAGGAGTAGGGGTTTGGGCTCCTCACGTAGGTTCTACTGACACCACTGTTGGGGTGGCCCTATTACTACTGGATAGAAGCCGAGTACTGATTCTTCACCATGTCTTGTGATAGTAACACTCTCTAGTGTGAGGAGACAGAAGGTCCCCTTATTCCTGCAGTGTGAGGTATGGCTCCAGGCTCCCAGCTTGGTCTGGGGGGACACAGCAAAGGTTGAGAGAAAAGATCTCAGCAGCTATTGTGAGTGGAAGCTCCAGAGACTCATCAGCCCTTCTTAGACACTATCATGGTGAGGTATTGAAGTGCTCAGTTGTAGCCTTTTAAGGATAGAAATAGAGAATTCCCACTCAGACTTTGCCGATGAAGTTGTGAGTGACCATAGTTTTGTCTTTTTTTTTTCTCCCCGTATTTAGTTGGGGTAGAGTGGTTCCCAACATTTTCCTCCCTGTTTCTTAGGCTGCCGATGGACCACTTTGGCTAGAGAGGTTTTTTTTTCTTCTGACTGCTTGTGTTTCTGGGTCATAACCTCCTCTTCAGCTCTGACTCTGCAATGTAAATGGCAGAAAGAAAATTTAAAAAGCTCATCCCCAGGTCATTCCTTTGGTTTCAAGATTCCTTGTTGGTCTCTTTCACTCCCTGCCTCCAGAGTCATAGCTTCTCTTATTAACATTAGCTGCCAGGATTGTTAGCTGTGCTTTGCAGGATGAGCAGGGAGTAGTGTTTTTGTTCTACATCCTGGAAGTTGAGCTTTTCTGGTGGTGCACTTTATCATAACTTTTTCTAAATCTATTGAGATAATCCTTTTTTTGTGAATTTTGATGTATTGATTTGAATTGGGGAGGTATTATGTGCTAAAATAAGAGTTAAAATAAATCAATAAAAATGAATAGAGGATAAGATATTCTAAAATAAAATTTAAAATGTGCATGTAATAGATTATAGGGATATTTATAAGCAAATTACATAAAATCCTTTTAAAGAAGCCACAAGTGTATATCCTAATTGATCTTTGCTATATCTGTTACCTCAAAGGCATGTGTACTGAAAAGTTTAATTATCAAGTCGTATACAAAGCCTTATTCTCTAGTTCTTCATGTCCAATGACAAAAGTAAGTTCTGCATTCAACAATAGGGTCTTACTATTAGGTTGTAGACAGTGATCAATTACCTTAACATTATCCTGTGGTATTTGGGGGTGGTCTATGGGACCTCTTTGGCCAAGAACTCAAGATGTAACCCATTCCTGGTACTCGAGGTTTTACTTGATAGAATAAGATTTCTAGTTGGGGCATTGTCTCCCCTATTATATAGTGACCCCCTTTAAACTCCTTTCTTATGCGTATATATTTTAGGAAGCTTCTACAGTAGAAGGTCTTCACACTTTTTTCAAACACCTTCCCATCTTTAAGTCTCTTTTATCCCCCTCCCTATTTAATTCTTCTATTCTTATTTCCCTTTAACACTCCATAACACTATATTCTAATCTTTCTTCCTTGGGACATGCTCTCCTCCCCACTGGTTCCTACTAGCTCTCTAACCTTAAAGTTTTTCAGATTGATACATATCCAAAACTTAAAAGCTAAGGTTCATAAATAATAGAAAATATTGACACATGTTTTTAAAAGGATTGTTTATTGTTGGATTTTCATATGTAATAGTGCTCATCTTCTGTTTCTCTATCTCTATAAGCCAAAATTGAATTTAGAACAACACCCAGCATATTCCACTTCTTGGTTCATCAGTGCTTATATAAAATCCTTACTAAAATGGGAATCTGAAGTGGTCCATAGTGGCAGTACTTGTAACCCTAGCTCTCAGAAGGCTGAGGCAAGAAGATTGTGAGTCTGAGGCCAACTTGAGCTGCATACAAGGACCTGCCTTGAAAATGAATATAATCTAAATGTAAAATGGTAGCCAGATTCTTGTAGCTGCTCTGGGCAAAAGTACTGCAGTTCCCCTATTTCTGCCCTCTCACCTCTTTAGCTGTACACCTGAATACCCGATCTCACTTTCTTTGCCCACTCTGCCCTGTGTGCTCATCACCACCCCCACCTCTTCCACGTGAAATGTCTCCCACGCTCACTATCCCTTCATCCTTTCCTTGCTTTGTCTTTGCTGTTGCTGTTCCCTTCATTTCCTCTGCCTGCCGAGTTTTAGTCTGCTTATAAAAAACCAGGGCAGGAGGTGAGTTATGTTTTGTTCACTGCTTTATCCTACAATCCAAATTAACATCTGACCGTATTGTACAGGCCTGGCAGATAAATGCTGTAGAATGAATAGATGACTGAAGAATGGAGATCAGGATGTGCAGATAGCTTCGGAGAAGATGATATTGTTTCTACACTTTAAAAAAAAAACTGTGATATAAATTTCCTGTTTTGTTTCAAGTAGATGTTATGAAGCAAAAAATGTAAGCTTTAAGATATAAAAGTAAATTTCTATCTAGAGGTAGATTCCAATGTTTGTACCATCTACCAAAATGAAGATTTGACCCTACCTTGGTATGCCATGTATTATGTAGTTATGGTATATTCTATGAAAATATGCTAATGAGCAGAGCTGAGGACACATAGAAGGTTTAATTGCAAGTCATCACTGCAGTTGAGTCCAACCTTTCTGCATAGAGCCATTTATCAAGAGTGACAGCCAAGGGAGGGGGGTGCAGCAGATCCTTCTAGGATCACTCTCCCCTCCGCTTTTTTCATCCTGTCATTCAGTTTACAGTCCTCTTTGCTGGCTATAAGCATTCCCAGAGGATATATTTATCACCAAAGGAGAAACTGGAATGACATCAGCAGCAGCATTTACAACTCTGTGCTGTGATCCAATAAATAACGTGTGTTCAGCACATAGAAACATAGAAACCTCTCCTAGTGCTACTAAGAGACAACAGGGTCATCAAGCCCGGGGCCATACAGAATCTTGAACCTCACACCAGACCTACACTTTTAACAAGCATGGGGTCTTTTAGTAGTTTGGGTGGATACTGAAATTTGAAAAGCACAGGTCTCCAGAAGATGCAAGTGATGCCTAGGAGGAGCATTTTGGTTTTGATACAGGACCTCATCATGTAACTTTGGCTAGCCTTGGACTTGTTATATAGACCAGGCTGACATTGAAATCACAGAGACTCACCCATTTCTGCTTCCTGAATTCTGGGATCCAAGTGTTCTGTCACTGAGAATGCTTGAAGCCAACAAATTAATGATTGACACAATCAATTCCAGTGATGTTTTTGTGAATTGTTGATTTCAACCCATCTTTGGAACTCTGCCTCTGATGACTGCTCATCATTCAGTCTGGTTTATGTTAAAGAAGACAGAATGGAGAGTGGGTTTGCACTGTGGTAGTCAGGAGCACAGTTAGGTGGAAATCCCCAGCTTTGACTTACTTCTTAAATAGGCATTAATGCCTCTGGATTTTTTGTTTGTTTGTTTGAACATGCTGAGCAAAGAAAAAAAATTACATTTTTGAAGGACCAATAAGTTGTGAGAATTCAAGAAGAGAATTCTCAAAAAAAAAACCCCAAAAAACAAAAAACAAAACAAAACAACAATGACAATAACAAAAACCAACCAAGTAGTTCTTTAAAAGAAAAAAAGTTTAAAAAGCATACATATTGCGATTTAATAAGGATCAGGATAAACAATTAGGCCGAACAGAAGTTTATTAAGGGAGAAACAACTCACAACATAGGCAGATGTACGCAGCGGGTTCCACCAGATCCTAAGCCTTCCAGCGTCCACCACCAAAAGGGGCGGCCCAACCCTTTCCCAGCCTTTTCTCCCAGCTCCTATCCGGCCCTGTCTCCGCCCCAATGGGCATGGCCTAAGCCACAGGTGCAGACAAGGTGAATATCTCGCTACACATACATAAAAGCATAGACATTATCTAAGAGGATTCTATACTCCTTCCCTAGAACCTTGGCAGTCTGGAAGAGGGACCAGGCAACACTGAGTGGATTGTCTTTCTTTAAGCAATGAATGGTTAAGAGGAGGTTACTTCTAGCACTTCTAGATAATCCTAGACACATGCACTTTAAGACTCATCATTTTTCTCTGTAGGTTCATGACTAGACACACTGGAAGAGCTGAAGGCTTCAAAAGCTTGTCATTTCTTCCCAGACTTGACATCAGATGGCTGTTAATACAAACTATTAAGTGTAATAGAGATAAGGGGTTTGCTTTATTTAAGAATCAATAGCCAGCTCTACTTGGGAGTCTGAGATTCAGTTTATAGAGAACTCAACTTGGGAAGCCACTGTGCTGTCATACCAGAAATCTACAAGTTGTAAAATGGATTCTGTATGTGCACTTGGTCTCAATGGGCTAAGCAGTTTGTATGGTCAACACAAAGGGTCATCAAGTGAGTTCTCTACACAAGCTGTATTAGGTCATATTTTATCAGCAATCATTTAATTAAAATTTGGAGCACTATGGGAGTTTCATTGCTTATTGCCATTGTTTAATATTTGTTTTATGGCCAGCAAAGAAAGGGCTGTGGAAAGCAGCAATTTTTCTCTTGGGAATAGACACAATCTGGGCCATCAGCCCTAAGCAAACATAAAACAGCATCTAAGTCACATTTACCTCCCGCCAGAGGACAAGAAATAGTGACTATGTCTAGTGACTATGTCTCTAGAATTAAAAATTAATAGCTATAAAAGGGAGCTATAAAGGAGGTGAAAAGGATGTAGGTTTTGTAACAATATACAGGGGCACCTAGGGGGCTATTTATTGGCATGTTGAGGTTGGAGAGTTACAAAGATGGTCCATTCCATTTTATGGTTTTTAGATGAAAAAGGTTTGTTCACACACACACACACACACACACACACACACACACACACACAACTGTAACAATACCATATTTCTGTTTCAGCTCTACAGTTTTGTGAATCAAATATTGACTTATTGATAAAGAGTGATTCAGAGATGTTGCATTCTAAACATCAAAATGTTTTAGGAATACACAGGCAATTTGCTTCGCATATTTCTTTCTTTCTTTCTTTCTCTCTCTCTCTCTTTCTTTCTTTCTTTTGAAACAGGGTTTCTCTGTGGCATTGGAGGCTGTCCTGGAACTAGCTCTTGTAGACCATACTGGTCTCAAACTCACAAAAATCCACCTGCCTCTGCTTCCCGAGTGCTGGAATTAAAGGTGTGAGCCGCCACCACCACCTGCCTGCTTCTTAAACATTTTTATGTTTGAATAAGGAGGACTACATGTTGGGATATATTGTCATACATATCTGAAGAAGTTTGTTTGATGGCACGGTGGTGGTTGGAAGCCTGCGATAGCAGCAATTGAATTACTGAGACAGGAAGATTTTGAGTTCCAGGCCAGTCTGGAACATATGATAAAACTCTTTCAAAATCACTGAAAAAATAGTCAAAACCGAAGTTCCAACCAGAACTTCAGATCACTGTATTGTTCAACCCTTGTCAGAGAAGTTTCTTCCTTCAGTAGACAGTAATGAACAAAGAGATCCATAACTGAAGAACAGTCAGAGAGCGAGGGCCTGGAACACTCAGCCCTAAATGTGATATCTCCATTATATATCTCTCCTCAAGGCTCAGGGATCTATGTGGAAGACGGTATGAAGTGATGTATGACTCCAAGAGGAGTAATTGGCCAACACAAGTGTGTGTGTGTGTGTGTGTGTGTGTGTGTGTGTGTGTGTGTGTGTGTGTGTTTGTTTTAAGAGAAAGAACATAAAGTTGGGAAGGTATAAGGAAGTGGGACGGATCTGGGATGAGTTGTGGGGAAGAATATGATCAAATATATTGTGTGAAATTCTCAAAGAATAAGTAAAAACACTGAAAACAACAATAAATAATTCCATAAATAAGAAATTCTAAGAGATAGAAAAGCAAGATTTACTCTAAATTGAAAATCCCTCTGTTTTACAATAAAATTAATGCAATCATAATGTTTTCCAACTCATAAGACATCAACATGCAGCATGTATCCATCCAAATGTATTTGCACAATGCTACATGTTTTAACAGAAAAAGACAGCATGATCATCATTTTTATTCAGCATAGCATTGGAATTCATAGGCAGAGCAGACAGAAAAAAGACAGGAAGGAAGAGCATCTATTTCAGACAGAAGGATGTCAAACTGCTTTGTTTATAATCAACATGGTCTTATATATGGACCACCTTAAAATTTTCATCAAAAACACTGTTGGAATATGGAAGTTTAGTAGTTACAGGGTATGCAATCAACATACAAAAAAAATTCAGTAGTGTAGCTGTATGTTAATAGCCAAATTTGTGCAAAAGAAATCAAAAGAATCACCCCACTTTAAACACATATTCATACACATGTGCATGCACGCACATACACATGCATGCATGCGCACACTCACACACACAGAGGTAGGAATACATTTCATTAAGTGAAAATTCCCTATAATAAATATACAGAATAACGATACAAGAAATAAAAATGATACAAATGGAAAGATATCCTGTGTTTATTGATAAGAATAATTTTGTTGTGATATAACCTCTATCAACATAAGAATGCCATTCTTTACATAAATAAATAAAACTTCATGTGGAACACAAAAGATATCCAATAACAAAAGTGTTCTTGACTAAATAGAACAAAGCTGGCTGAAGCTATCACATTATTTGATTTGAAATCAAAGTACACTACAAAAGCTATAATGACAAAAGCTGCACATTCCTGGCACAAAATAGGCACATAGCCCGATGAAATAAAACAGAAACCCCAGAAATAATCCTAAGCACTTAGAGCCAACTGGATGGAGAGCCTCCTCAATAAATGATGCTGGAAAGCTGTTTACATACAAAATGAAATTCAACCCCTACCTTCCACGAGTTACCAAAATCAACTAAAAATCAGTAAAAAACTTACAAATAAATCCAGATACTGAAGTTACAAGAAGAAAAAATATGGGGAACAGAGATTCTAAGACATTGGCCTGGACAAAGACTGCTTTCTATATGAGTCTGAAATCATGGGCAACAAGGAAAAAATGAACAAATGGGGTTACCTACCAACGAACTCCAAAGAGACATTTGTAATGACATGTTCATGTTACTCACAGTAGTGAGTCACAGTAGCCAGGATATGGAGTCAGACACATGGCCCGTCAATGAATGGATTCATAAAGTATACCTGTAAAAAGATACCAGAGAGCCAAAGCCACCTTGAGCAAAAAGAATATGTTGGTGACATTGTCACATCTGATTTTAAGTTATACTTTAGAGCAATAGTAACAAAGGCAACTTGGTACTGGAACAAAAACTCAAAAACAGACACATAAAATAGAATAGAAGACCCAGATACAAACCCACATAGCTACAGACACCTGATTTCGACACAGTTAAAAAAAAAAAAACCCAGTGGAGAAAAGGCCACCTTTTTAACAAATGGCATTTGGAAAACCATGGATAGAAAAATGAAACTCCCACCCTGCTCAAAGATCAGCTACAAGTGGATTGAAGATGTTTGTATAAGACCTAAGCTGGAGCTCTACAGCTGTCTGAGGAAAAATTCGAGAAACATTTGCAGACATAAACATGGGCAAGGGCATTCTGAGTAGGGTTTCTCAGGAAACAAGGTCACTAGCTGACTAATGGGACCTTGTGAGATTAAAAAGTTTCTACATAGCAGAAGAAAGTTGATTGAGTGGCAAGGACAGCCTAAAGATGGGGAAAAAAAATCTTTGCTAGCTGACAAAGAATTATTATATGGAATCTAGAGAGCTTGGTGTGGTCGCGTGTGCTTTAAACCCTAGCACTTGGGAAGCAGAGGCAAGTGGATCTCTGAAAATTCAAGGCCATCCTGGTTCACATACAGAGTTGCTGGCCAGCCAAGGCTATGCAATGAGACCCTACCTCAACAAAACAAAACCAAAAAACCACCACGAACAAAAATAGCTAATGAAAGAAATTATTAATGAAATAGATTGCCCATCCTCAAGCACAAACTTCCAAAAAGTATTTTTAAAATGTGCAGCCTTAATAGCCATCAGATTAATGCAAACCAAACTACACTGAGATTGCATTTCACCCCAGTCAGAATGTCAGTCATTAACAAAACAAATAGCACCAAATTCTAGTGAGGGCATGCAGAGAAGGGACCAGGATACACTGCTGCTGGGAGAAAATGTAAACTTGCCCAGACGTTCTGGAAGTCAGAATGAAAGTTTATCTAAGGAAAAAACCAAAAAATAACTAAGACCAGAATGGCCATGTGACTCAGATAAATACCTATGGGTATTTATCTGAAGGACTCCAACACGACACATCACAGAGACACGTGCATACCAGTATTCACTACAGTTTTATCCACAGAAGCTGAGTTATAGGACCAACACAAGTGTCCAGTAAAAGATGGATGGATGGAGAAGTCTCTCTCTCCCTGCTTTCTTGTGTGTATGTATGCGTAAAAATGTACATGTGTGTCTCTGTCTTTCTCTATATATACCTTTCTTTTATATATGTGTTTATGTGTATAATGAAGTTTTAATTCATAACATAGAGTGAAGTTCTATAACTTACAGGAAAATGGATGTAACTGGAGATCATCATATGAAGTGAATTAAGTAAGTCTCAGAAAGACTTATGTTTTCTCACGTTTGTGGTTCCTAAATTTTATGTAGATATATAAAATCATGTATGTGAATATGACATGAAAGCAGAAGTGAAGGAGGCTGGAGAGATGGCTGAGTGGTTAAGAGCCCTTGTTGCTCTTGCACATAAATCTACAAAGCACCAAAAGATCTTCATAGTCTTTTGGGAGTATTCCTGGCAGGATACATTGAGAGTTGAATGCAGCAAGCAGGAGTCTACTGCTGAACCACTTCTCAGGACAATACAAACACCTATTGGTAGCATTTTCTGATTTCTGTGATATGCATAGTCCCATCCTAGCTAATTTCAAACTACAAATAATAGCAACCATTGCCTTGGAAACATCCTAAAAACTTAACTGGCTCTTAAGAGCTTGTGTGAGCTGGCTCTTGAACAATAGTAGAAACAGAATAGATGCCTTTGGGATGTTGTTCAATTAGGACATTCAGCCAGCCTATAACCACAGAGATGCACAATCTAAACAAATGCCCTGGATAGTCAGGAACCACCAGAATACTCATCATTATTGGGGAGCTGGGTAGGAAGGTGGATTCAACGCTTGGGTTTGATCCCACACTCCTGGATAAGAATCTGGATTTTTGCAAGGTTATTTGTGTGCTGGATTATTAAATCCAGCAGAGTAGTATTCCTCCTATGGCTAAAATGACTTGGGGCTTCAGAGAGAGCTTATCCACCCAGGGCCCATGTATATTTAATTTTGAGGAAACCAAAGCCTGTCTTCAGCGAGAGAATATAGAATTCCAAGAGAATGTTTCCAAGGTATTCTCAAATGTAAAAGCTGATGTCCTATTTACATGATTCCTAATAAGAGCAGATCTGATAGTGTTAATTGTCAACTCAACAAAATCTAGAATTGTTATTGAAGTTGGGGGTCACAACATGTGTCCTAAGCTAGGCACAGCCACCAATCCTTAGTAAGCCAACTAAAAGAACCAGATTAAAAGTGGAAACAAAAAGAGATTTATTCAATGTGGCCTCATTAGAAGAGGGGACAAAGAAATCCAGTGAATGAATTCTCCAAGTCTGATGGGAGATGTTATTCTGTATATATGTTTCTCATACTGGTTAATAAAGCTCTATGGCCAATAGGAAACAAGATAGGCAGGGCTAGGAGACCAGGAGGAGGAGAGAGGAAGTAGTTAGAGTTGAGATGTAGCCCGGGGAGGAAGCAGCACACTTGCCGCGGCTCCCCAATAAGACGACCACGTGGAAATACTTAGATAAGTAGAAATGGGTTAATAATTAAGGCAGAGCTAGCCCATAAACAATAATGGTAACTGGCCAACAGGATTGTATCAAATACAGAGTCTCTGAGTGTTATTTGGGGCTGGCGCGGCAGAGGGCCCAGACTGGCGGGTTGGCGGAAACATACACGCTACACAAGTCCCCTGGGATTCTGAAGTAAAATGAAGGTTTAAACAGAGTGCCAAAGATATGTGTATACATCTAGGCATCGGGTTAGGATGTGACCCCACTCACTACTCACCCATCATTGTCTGGGCTTCAGTCTCAGACAGTAAGGTGGTCTGATGAAGGTTAGAATTGTATGAAATCTCCTTCAGGGAGACACATTTTCCCTCTGGTTGAGTCTTTTCCTTCTCCCAGCATGGGATTTCTAAGGGAAATTCTCATTTCTGTGAGGTTCATTGTTTCAGTGGTCCAACACCAACAGACACAAGTGTTGCTTTAGGAATCAGCTGGGGAAGGAGTTAGGGTGGCTATGAGCATGTCTGTGGGGGAGGGGTGGTGAAGGCTTGTCCACTGTGGTTAGCACCATTCCCTAGGCAGCAAGTCTGAACTGTGTAAGAGTAGGAAGTCTCAACTCAACTCATATTCTGGCCCTTTTCAAGCCTAGTTCTTCCCACTGACCCAGAAAAATTGATGATCATAGCAGTTTTTTGCCTTTCAGAATCAAATCCAGATGACATTCAACCCCATCTTTTGTCTCAAAGTAAATGAGATCTGTTCATTATAGTTAGGGCAATTCACTTCAAATTTTATGTATTTTCATGCATGTTTTGTATTGGTTAAGAATCCTCAAGGCTGCAATGGTAGCCAGTGGGATTTGTTTCTTTTTTTAAACTTCATATCAGTTGTACCCAGACTCATGGATTTTCTTTACTTCATATTCTCACTTAGTTTCCCTTTATCTAATCCCTTAACCATTTACTGTCCTTATTTGTAAATCATATTTTATTTATTTATTTTGCTGCCTTGAGATTAAATTTCACTATGTAGATCAGGGTGCCCTCAAACTCGAGATCTGTCTGCCTTTGCCTTCTGGGTTCTAGGATTACAGGTGTACGCTACCATGCCTGTCTGCTCACTTCAAAAACAATATTAAAGGATAGTTAATGACTATTTCCAATTGCTTCTGGGTATCTCTGTGAATATTTCTAGACACAACTCATATTACAGGTAAATACTATCACACTACACATGGCTTTTAAAAATTCAACAGTGTGTCTCACACATTGCTTTTTTCCTACAAATATCTCCAGGCTTTTATATATTCTGCACCAATTGGAAAACACAAACAAGGAACCCTGGCAAAGCAGGGGCAGGGTGGAAGAAGAAATATGAATGGATGAATTTATACAAATATGTTGCAAGACATTTTGAGGATCTAAAAGAATCTAAAGAAGCCATTTTGCTTTGAAAATCAGATTTTAATTTTTCAGGTTTGTGGTTTAAATTTTAAATTTGCAATACTCTTAGGGAACTCTACCATAGTTTTAAATTATAAATGTCCTCCAAAAGGTTGTGTGTTGAAGGCTTGCTCTCCATGACTGGTAGTGTTAAGAGACATGTAACCTTTACGAGATGGGGCCTACTGGGGAGTCTTTTTGCCACTGGAAGTGTGCCCTTGAAGGGAACAGCGAAATGGTGTCTTCCCCTCACTCTCTTGGCTCTCTTGACATGAGCAGCTCTGCTATGCTATGCACTCACTGTCACATTGTACCATATCAGCAACGTCAACAGATCAGGGGACAGGAACCTCCAAATCCAAGAGCCAGAGTAACCCTTTTCTCCTAACAGGTTAATTATCTCAGGCATTTTGTTACAGTGACAGAAAACTAGCACAAAGGTGTCACATTTGCAGTGTGCCCCTTAAACATGGAATCCAAGCCATTCTTAGTGGCCACATCGTCTCATAGGTATATGTGTTTATTTAGCCAGCCCTACATAGGGAAACTTACATTCTTCCCTGTTTAGGACAAAGATTGATGTTGCAGGGCTTATGTACTCTGCACGATTTATCTTTGCTTATCTGTGTGCACATCTCTATGGGGAGAAATCCCTACAAGTCCAGCCTTTGTTTATTTCTGAGACTTTGCAAACAATTTCTGTAAGGAAAAAAAAGGGGGGGGATTAGATTTTATATGGAAAAACTCAAATATTAATTACAGCACTAAAGAGAAGAGCCTGTCTCTTTCATTGCTCTAAGATTTATCTTCACGGCAGGGAAAACAGACCACACGGGAGACTTCCAGACAGGTATAGCTGGGGAACTCTGGGATCTTCCAGGGATTCCAACCCAATATTGTCTGCAGATGCTGCCATCATATAGTTTACAGTGGTAGCTTTACCTTTCCACTGTAAGTCTATAGATGCCAGAAAGTCGGCGGGGGGGGGGTCAGGGAGGGATGGTAAAACTGTTCACTGCTTGTCTGCCTTCCTTCCTTCCTTCTTTCCTTCCTTCCTTCCTTCCTTCCTTCCTTCCTTCCTTCCTTCCTTCCTCCTCCCTCCCTTCCTCCCTCCGTCCCTCCCTCCCCTCTCTCTTTCTTTCTTTTCCTTAACAACAGATCTGGTGATAAACATCTTCTTTGTTCATGAGGATGTGACAGGGATTGATTTAGACCCCAAGTGGTCTTGCAACCTCAGAGATCAACATCCCCTCACCCTTTGAAGAGATTTTTAAAATACGTCACTGATCAGGGTGTACTGAGCACTGACGGGTATGTGCTGAATTCTGCTTTAGAACAGCCACTCCCGCTGATGCAGGTCCTCCTGTCTGGTCTTCTAGAAGGCAGTGCAGATCTTTTCCTTGGAGGACAAGCCACACATTAACTCATTTGGACACCCACAGTAGAGGACGGAATTTGGCTTGGAGTAATTAGTCCATAATTAGTCAGCTAAGGGGGTGTGGGTACGAAAGCTCATGTGCAAATATGCTTGCTTTCAAACATTCACTGGGGTCCCCTGTGTGGGCGACATAATCCCTCTGTGTGGAAATTTAAAAAAAAAAAAAATGAACTTTAAGAATTAAGAAACAAAGCTCAGTAGATGTCCCCCTCCCCCTGAAGAAATTAAACCCATTTTCCATCCTTGTTTCTGAAATCGGGTGTTTGTGTTGGCAGCCTGTGTTTTATGGAGAATTTGCTGTTTACAGCCTCCCCCGACTGCTTTGTGAGGATTGCTCCGAGATCCCCGTCTTCAGCACATGCAGTTCACCTGATTAGTTGCCATTAAAACTAATGTAAGACAAATAGGATCCTGTGAGAAGAGCCTGCAACTTTAACAGTGCCCAAGGGAATACATCCGACCTCACACCTCCACCCCAGACATTGTCTGCCCATGCTCCGCAACTTGTGAATTTCAATTATTTGTTCAGAGGGGCCATTCATAATTGCCTGGTGTAAGCCTGCCTTTAGGATGCAAAGCAGAAGACAATGAAAATGCTGCCCAGGCGAATTAGGGCCACAGCACTTACACGTATAAATTAACTAGGCCTCTTTTCACAGCTCTTCCCTTTTATTCTGAGAGGTTTCAGTCTGGTGACATCAAAGACGGGATTATGAAGGAAGATAAAAACTTGATCTAATGTCCATGTTTGAAGTCATGAAAGTCCTCCTCTCCGTGGCGAAATAACCCCTTTTCATACACACACACACACACACACACACACACACACACACACACACACTCACAAAACCAGGGTCCAGGTGCAAAGGGGTTGGGGGCTGGCTGGTGACAGGAGGGAGCTGCAAGAAGGCCTTGGCTTCCTGGGGTAGCAACAACTGATGGGGAGAACCATGCTTTGTCTAACATGCTAATAGATTGTTTGTAGGCTTGGACTGGTTTTGTTCTGCAAATTAACATTAAGTCTTTCTCTTTGGCCCCTCTGATGTAGGATGGTCCTTTAACGATATTTTAAGTAGGTTTCCTGCGATATCTACAATGACTGCAACAGATTCTTCCTTGTTATTTAAGAGTCATCTGTAACTTCAGCGCTATCAACAAATATTTCCCTTTTAAATTATTTGTGAATCAAATTTCCTGTCTAGTAACAAACTATACTCTTTGTATTCGTTCTGCACCAATGAAACATGGAACATATGGATTCATAGTAAAGTGATAAGGATCTCTGTTAACATTTTTGTGGATGGATCCGCAGGTGGCTACTGTAACACATTTGAAGGCATCATCGCTTTGACCATTATGGGAGTCGTTTGGGATGACTACAAACCCTGGCTTTTTAATAAATATATGCAGCTGCATTTCCTAGCATCACAGCAAAAAAAAAAAAAAAAAAAAAAAAAAAAAAGATTTATTTTTAAAACTCTGCAAGCTACCCGCCCATGACTTTTAAAGTCTTTAGTCTTTTAAGCACTAAATCAGCATTCAAGTGGCTGGGTGATCTCCCAAGAGCCAAAATGAAGTGCTGGGGCCTAGATTATAACAGTCTGACTGTTACAAAATTCCAATAGCATCAAACCTAGTGAGCTTTTGGGCAAAAACTGCCTTTTGTTTTTCTTCATATTTTATAGACTCAAGCTAAAAAAATAAAACATTTTTTTATTTAATAAAAAAATTAATTATTTTCATCCTGACCTCCACATCCTGACCTCCCCTCCCTCCACTCCTCCTAGTCTCCCTGCCTTTCCCCATCCTTCAGATCCAATACTAGAGACCCAATACTCTTCAGAAAAGAGGAGGCTTTCCAGGGATATCAACCAAACACGGCGTAAGAAGTTACAAAAAGGCTAGGCACATGTCCTCATATCAAGGCTGGAGGCAACGAAGTAGAAAGCAAAGGGTCCCAACAGAAGGGGAAAAGGCAGAGACACCCCCCCACACACACTGTTAGGAATCCCACATGAACAGCAAGCTACACAACCATACATATATGCAGAGGACCTAGCTCAGATACATACAGGCTCTGTGTTTGTGGCTTCGCTCTGTGAGCATCTCTGAGTATGAGCCCTACTTAGTTGATTCTGGAGGCCACGTAAGACAAAATGGTTCATGGTGGAAGTGATATCAGGCACTAAGATTTTGGCTGACAAATTTAGCTTCTTAGGCTTCACAGTTATAAAAAAGTTCTTGGGTCCTCTAGGTAATGGACTCCAAAAAGCCAGTGTCCCCTCTATATTGCCCAAGCCACACAACTGTCACCCACATTGAGAGGGACTAGTTTGGTCTTATGCAGACATCCCAGCTGACAGTCCAGAATCATTGAGTTCACAGATGGGCTGCTTCTGTGGATTTCCCCATGGTGGTCTTGATACAGGGGGGAGGACCTTGGTCCTGCCTTAACGTGTTATGACAGACTTTGTTGGCTCCTTATGGGAGGCCTTACCTTCTCTGAGGAGTGGATGGGGGATGGAGTGGGAGGAAAGTGTGGGGAGGAGGAAGAGGAGGAGGAAGAGGGTACTGGGATTGGTATGTTTAAAAAAAAAAGATTGTTAAAAAAAGGAAACTTAGCCAATTCAGTATTTTAAAACTTATGCAAATAGCTATTCAGGCTGTAAGCAATTTATTTTTCAGCATGGCTATCATGCATTAGAAACTGATAAAGTAATCTTGTCTCTAAGAATATGTGGCCAAAATATATGTCCATTCTGTGGCTTCTCACTATTCCATGATTTCCAAATAATAGCTCCAAACTCCTCTTTTAGATGGATTTGCTAAGTGCAACATGACTCATATAATGTCTATTCCTTTGTTCACTCCTCTGCTCTTGCAAGCATATCTAAGACTCACTTTGCCTAACTATTAAACATCCAATGGTCTCAGGTTGGAGCCTGGTATTCATCCATTGTCCTGTTGGGAACCTAGAACTCTTGTTCTCACAAAATTGCTTACAAGTCTGGCCATCAGTGGGAGCAACAGGAGAAGATGTGTCATGAGTCTGTTCCATTGCCCAAATAAGTGGAAAGTCTCTGAAATGTAAATACTTAGACAAGAATGATTTAGAGGGGAGCTTTAGATTTTCCCAATCACCAGAGCCAGAGATGTGAGCGGGGAGCATTTTTCTTGTCTGGGGCATTGCTGCATTTCCTATGAGAGTAAAAGCAGAACTCTTCACTTCTTGATGGGGTTCAGGGGTTCTTGCTGGTGATTTCTAAGACATGACAGGAGGGAGCAACTATAATTCCTTAGAGGCCCTTGAAGGCCATTACAGCAGAGTAATACTAGGGGGCTGTTCCTTACTCTTTAAGAGAGAAGATATTAGGTGCAGGGGTGGGAGTGGGGTCATTTGAAATGTCCTCAACCATGAAATTCATGAAAAATACAACGGTCTCGGTGAGAGTGGTAGTTACTCCGTTTCTATTGCTGGAACAAAATGCCTGGGACAGTCAACTAGAAGAGGGAGGGTTTCTTCTGGATTACTGTTCAAAGGCTCCAGTCTGCAGTTACTCTGCCCAGTTGCCCTGGGCCTGTGATGGTTTAGTACATTGTATCGGAAGCTTATGGAGATGCATGAATGTTTACTTACTTACACCACTTCACGGTGGCCAGGGAATAAATCAAGGAAAGAGAAAGGTCAGGATCCCAATATCACTTCAACGGCACAGATTCCATGACCCACCTCCCTTCCACTAAGCTCCTGTTCCCAACAGTTCAACTGTCTCCCAGGAAATGTCACATCCTGACCAAGACTCTAGAGTATGGCCACTTGGAGGACAGCTTAGAGCTGAACTCCAGAATTCATTCATTGGCCAATTTTGTAATATGTCTTTCATACCCTAAGCTGTGGTGAAAGAGCTTTTATAGTCTCCCATTTTCAAATTCTCAAACTATCAGAAGCTGAAGGCCACTGTCCTAGTTTGCTTTCCTTCACTGTGATAAAAGACCATGACCTAGAACAACTTAGGAAGTGAACATGTATGGATTTCTTCAGAACATCAGTAGCCAAAGTCAATTTTTGCTTTTCAGGAGAGGCTTTAGTTAGCTGACACTTCTGGATAACTGTCCTTCACTGAGGGAAGCCAGGGCAGGAGCTCAAGCAGGACCCTGGAGGCAGGAAGTAGAGGCCATGGAGGAATGCTGCTTACTCTCTCAGCCTGCTTCCTTATACACCTCAGCACCACCTACCTGCCCAGGGTGGCACAACCTCAGTAGGCTCAGGTCTCCTACATCCATCACTAAAGAACAAAATGCCCTCACAGACAGGCCAGTTTGATAGAGGCATTTTCTCAGTTGAGATTCCTACTTTCCAGTTAACTCTGGCTTATGTTAACAAAAAAAAAAAAAAAAAAAATTAAGTCTTCAAAGCAACTGCAACCTGAGTAAGGAAGCAGAAGTCATCATTGAAGCCTAGCTCCAGCTCAACTGACGCCGGGTACTCTTTCTGTCTGCCTCATTGACAGCCATTTTGGGTTGAGTGCTGAAGGCTCCATACACAGTTGTGGAGTGTCTATTTTTTCTTCCAGTTCCATCAGCTGTTGCTTCAAGTGTTTTAGAGTTTTCTGCATTAAAGTAAGAAAACAATGTTCTCTGGAGATTACCTACAAATGATTTTAGGAGGCTGAAGAACAGGCACAAGTGTGGAGACCGTGAAAAGCAGACAAGTGTTAACTAGAAACTTTTATTATCAAACTAAAAACGAGTCATATCATCAGTGAAAATGAGTCCGTGTGTGTGTGTGTGTGTGTGTGTGTGTGTGTGTGTGTGAGAGTGTGTTCACTAGCAACAATCTTCTCCATTTACATAACAGTTCAAAGTAATCAAGAGACAATGGGATGCTTGTGACCATCCACTATTTCCATCAATAAGAGGAAAGACTTTTGTATAGGCTCTAGATACATAAGGCTATGATTCCATTTATGCTTTTATAATCTGTAGGAAAGACACAGATTTGGGTTTATACTTCATGCTGTGCATTATCTTACAGGTATTAAAGAGGAGAAATGAGAAGGCACATTAACATCACAAAATGAAACCCTAACAAGATGAATCAAAAGTGAGTGAGAAATAGTTACTAATGCAGATCAAGGGGGAGGATATGGAAGAGAGGTCTCCTGAAACATGTCTTTCCATTGCTTTGGTCTAAAATTTTAAATCATAGGCAAACTGTGATGACACAGGCCTGTAGTGATATATTATTTATGAGAAAGACTGTCTCTATTTGGTCATGGAGAGGTTTCAGGTCTACAAAGGTGTTCTTTGCTAGTGATGGATTGTTTTTCTCCTTCAAAGAGACAGAACTCAATGACTAAGTTATCAGTGTAGGGCCCCAAGCATATGTTTCAGAAAGGGACATTTTTGCCTTTGCTAATTGTAAATTAATCAGCTCTGCAGTGGAGAGAGGCCCCCCTTATTTCTTAACCAACCCCTCCTTGGTGTTTATGCCTGAGGCAAGAAGGAAGCACTTTATAAAACCCAGAAGCTCTTGCCGAAGATGATATGGTTGCTTAGCTGGTGACAAACAGGGTTCTGGTGCAGTGTTCTTTCCCGAATGATGACTTCTTTTCCAGTGACTGAACAGGGTGGTTGTGTGAAATCAAAGTTAAGGGGAAAGGCCCGGTAGCTAGATAGCATGGATTCAACAAGAGGTGCTTCTGCCCATTTACTGTGGGGAATTGAAACTGTAAGCACAGGTAAGGTTAGAACCCACCTTAGAAGTGTGAGAACAGAGAGTGGTAAATAATGCTCACAACATCAGTGGTGTTTTCCAAGAACAGAGTAAATCCCAAACTGTAGTATCACAATATTTCTTACTCACTTGGGGAGATGTGAATGTGTATGGGGCTCTTCAGAGCATCAATAGCCAGGAAGTCAATTTGGGTCACCCAGCAACTTTAACCAAGGCTATTGTAATTTATCTGTTTCCATGAACTTCTTAGAAATTCTTTCAGCACAGACCTGAACCACTTGCTGAAGCCACAACACTGAAGAGAACTAAAAATCATATCCCTAGGGTAAGAACCACATCTCTAGGGTAAGGACCACATCCTTAGGGTGAGAACAACATCCCTGGAGTGAGAAACCATATCTCTAGGGTAAAAACCGTATCTCTAGGGTAAAAACTACATCCCTAGGGTAGGAACCATATTTCTAGGGCAAAAACCATATCTCTAGAGTAAGACCCACATCCCTATGGTGAGAACCACACCCCTAGAGTGAGAACTACATCCCTAGGTTAAGAACCACATCCTGGGATAAAAACCACACCCCCAGGGTGAGAACCACATCCCTAGGGTACAGAACATGGGTTCTCTGTTTCACAAGTATGGTATCTCCAGAGTAAGTTTCTTGCCTCTTTCAGTTGGAACTATTTTAGTATTTTTCCCCTGGAAGGTACCAAGATATAAAATCATTGTTAATTAATTGGTTACCATAAAATAAAAAACCTTCCTTAATTTTAAATTTCTTTTTCTTTCTATTTGTCCTATGTCTTTTACATCATATATCTTGATCCCATTTATTTCCCCATTCCTTCCCATCTGCCCTCCATCCCATACCCTCCTCCATATAAAACAAAATTTAAGAGAGAAAAAAAGGGAGGGAGGACAAAAGGGAGGGAAAGTTAAAAGTCTTGTCATGGAAGCTGCAGTGTGACATGGTGAGTCACACAATAATCCCCTTTGTCCATATGTCTTTACTTGCAAGTGTTCATTGCAAAGTCATTGAACTGGTTTGCGGTCTCTGGTTTTTACCACACTATCGATGCTGGACTCTCACTAGGAGTCTTCTTGGGTATCCTGTTGTCGCCCTAGGTGGAGATCCTGCAGCTTTGGGTCTGCAGGTCAGGTCCCTTCACATGTTTCAGCAGATCATAAATGGGGTGGATGTTGGGGTGGGCCAGGTCATAACCCTGGTTCAGAGATTGGGCAGCTGCAGGATTGAGCCACCAGCTGGTTCTTCCCTGTCCTTACCAGAGGGTGAGCTCTCTAGCATGGCTCCTGCTAATTCACCTTTGACCACCTGGCAGCTCTCCTAGGCAGAGGACAGGACCAGTTTCCTGAGTGCGGCAACCGGTAAGTGGGAAGAGTCATCTATCTCTCTCATCTGTTGCAAGCAGTGAAGGATGAGGGGTAAGAAATTTTAAATTTCTTGATTTAGAGCTTATTTCAAATACTTTGGCATTTTCCTGACAGCAAATGTGGCATTTTATGATGTTATTTTACTGGTTATGATTCAAACCCTTAATCATGACACTTAAACTTCTACAGTTGATGTATCTTTTTATTGATTGCTTGATAATTTCATATATGTATACAATGTGTTTTGATCATATCAATCCCTATTCTTTTTTAAATCCTTCAGACCTTCTTCACTCCACTCCCTCCCATGGTTTCTTTTCACATGGCATCAAAGCCAGTCAGTGCTGTCCTTGTGTAGATGGGTGTAGGATCACCCACTCCATCCTATCCAACAGGTGCCACTTCTTGAAGAAACCTGGCTCTTTCCATCCCAGTGGCCTTGTCAAATCTCTTCTGTACGCGCCTGCCCTCACCAGCAAGGAAGACGCGACTCCGGGTAGATCTTCTTCATGCAGTTTTAATCAGGATCCTTTAAACATGTTGCTTCTGGCCCACAGGGGGAAAGAGAGAGAGAGAGATAGAGAGATAGAGAGAGAGAGAGCCCCTGCACAGGCTTAAATACCCTTGAGCTAACCAACCCCAGTGAGCCACGTGGACCCTGCAGATAGGCTACTCTAATGCGGAAGCAGACAGGCTGAACAGACTCAACCAATTAAGGGCTTGTTTACCCAGAGTCTACACCAGTGGGAAGGTGGAAGGTGGAAGCCAGCACCACTTTAAGGCGTGGCACTATACGGCTCTCTACAGTTCCCCCTTTTTGTTTTAATAACGCAACAGGCAAGGGTAGTGGTCTGGTCTCCAGTAAAGCAGTGGACATTGTAATGACCCTGAATTCTGGTAGTCAGCCAAGTCAATGCCACACCCATCGGCATCTTTTTCCTGGAGGTGGGGCCTTGGACACCAATCCACTTGCAACCAGACATGCCCTTCTCGGAGTTGCTCACTTCCAGAGCTAACTCGGAGTGCAGTGCTAAGCCATACAACCTGAGCGTGAAGGATCAATACTTGTTCATGACTGTGAGCCATGCTTGGGGAGACTGTCCTGCCACAATGGCTGTAAATGCCTGGACAACCATAGCTACATACCGCTTCTGAGCAAACCTCATCTTGCAAAGGCACCATAGGCCCACGAAGGAGATAAGCAACAAGAGTACAGCCATGGCTCCCATTCCCGCCCACTCTTTCAGATGATCCATGGCAACGGGAACCATGATGACAATTCTGCAGCCAGTCTTGCATCCACATGTGTTGAATTCACTGCAATGATGGTCATTCGCAGCTGTGCCATCAGGTCATCAAAGTCAGCAGACCAATTTCCTAAAAGATAGCTAGACAACTGTTGTGACAAATTAGCAGCATGTGTAAAGTTCTTATACTGAATGCTGGTAACACACAAACCTGGATATTTCATTTTACATCCCAAACTTGGTCAGCTACCGCAAGGTATCTATTTGCTCCTGTACCAGATCAATTCTTTGGTTTACAATCATTAAACCTCCTTTTAGTTGAGCACCAATTGTGAATTGAGTGTCCAAGGCCACATTCTTGGACTCATTTAGCTTAGAGGCTGTCTGCATCGATGTGCTCATAGCCATAGCAGCCTTGACTAAACCCACAATTGCAAAAGAGATAGCTGCAACTATGGCTGCTGTAATGCCAAAATCTCTCTCTGTAGCCTTTACCAAACAGGGCATAAAATCTGAAAGTGGTATTATGAGGCCTTGTAGTATCTTAGTGAGGTTACCATTCACCTCTCCCTTATTGGGTAATGACTGCCATGCTTTTATGACAATCTGATGTACTTGTTCAAGACTTAAGTCATTTGGTAATGCTTTCCAGACCTCAGGGCCCTGCCCTTCCTCACTGTGATCAGGAGAAGGCCCTGAAGGCATTGTTCCAGGAGGGTCCCTCTCCTCCCCACATCTCCATTTCTCCTCTCCCTTCCCCCTCTGCCCCTTAGGGGATTGTTTCTGAACTCCTTTTATGAGGGCTTGCAATTCTTCCTCAGCCCAGCACGCTACCTTGATGTCTCCCAAAACTGTGAACCAAGGTGCAATGGCATCGCATTCCCTCAGGAATCTTTCCAGTGTGCTTTTCTTTATCTTAAGTTTCTTTGACAAAAGTAGCTCCTGAAGAGCCAGAAAAATTGGACTAGGAAGTCCCCATCTTAAATATTTTATTTTACTTTTGGTTTGTTACAACTGCTCGTTCAATGCCTGAGACTTTATTGCTGCTTCCCCCCCCCCCCCAACGGTCTTTAACTCGGTCCCAACTTACCTGGGACTTTATAGCTCCTAACCAGAGACCTCATTGCCTCATTACCGAGGGCCTTAATTTTGTCCCAACTTACCTTGGGAACCTTCCAGCGATGCCCTGACTGCAAGAAGTTCTGATCTGAAAAATTCCCGGTATGGGCCACCATCTGTACGCTCCTGCCCTCGCCAGCAAGGAAGACTCGACTCCGGGTAGATCTTCTTCATGCAGTTTTAATCAGGATCCTTTAAACATGTTGCTTCTGGCCCACAGGGAGAGAGAGAGAGAGAGAGAGAGGGAGAGAGGGAGAGAGGGAGGGAGGGAGAGGGAGAGGGAGAGGGAGAGGGAGAGGGAGAGGGAGAGGGAGAGGGAGAGGGAGAGGGAGAGGGAGAGGGAGAGAGAGAGGGGGGGGGAACCCTGCACAGGCTTAAATACCCTTGAGCTAACCAACCCCAGTGAGCCACGTGGACCCTGCAGATCGGCTACTCTAATGTGGAAGCAGACAGGCTGAACAGACTTAACCAATTAAAGGCTTATTTACCCAGAGAGTCTACACCAGTGGGAAGGTGGAAGGTGGAAGCCAGCACCACTTTAAGGCGTGGCACTATATGGCTCTCTACACTCTTCAGCTGTGGGTAGGACTTCACAAACCCTCCTCACATCTATGCTGGAATTCAGACTGGCTTTATCTTGTGTCTGTCTTGTGCAGACAACCATAGCCACTGTGACTTCCTAAGTTTGATGGCTCCAACTTGTTCCCATGCAATTAAATATCTTAGAATCAACCTAACCACAGAAGCAAGAAACTTATACAGTGAAAATTGAATGGAAAAAAAATTAATGAGGACCCCAGAAGATGGAAAAACCTCCCACTTAGGGATGAAACTTAATTAAGAATGTTTACCTAGCATACATGAAGTCCTGAGTTTGATATGCAATGCTGCATAATACTGGGCATACAGGTGTATGCCTGTAATCCCAGCACTGAGAAGGTAGAAGCAGAAGGGGTCAGAAGTTCAAGGCCATCATTGGCTACACAGTAAATTCTAAGTCAGCTTGGGATAAACAAGCTCTTGTCTCAAAATCAAATTTAAAAAGACAAGCCACTAGTTTTATGTTATATGATGTGTTATGTTAGCTAAATACAACTCACTTTTATCTGCCTATATAAGTAGAAGTTTGCTGGAAATTCCTCTACCACAAGGAAAGAAATCAAAATTACAAAATTGTGCTGGTTAGGTTTTTTTGTCTGTCAGTTTGACACAAGCTCAAGAGTCACCTGGGAAGAGGGAACCTCCACTGAGAAAAATGCCTCCATCAGATTGGTCTGTAAGTCTGTGGGGGAATTTTTGATTAATGATGAAGTCCAGCAACTGTGTGTGGTGCCATCCTTGGTTAGGGGATATTGGATTATAATCTACTGAGCAGCATTCCTCCAACAATAATCAGTGTCCCTTCATGATCTCTGCTTCAGTTCCTGCCTAGGTTCCTGCCCTGCTTGAGTTTCTGTCTCACTTTCCCTCAATAATGTATTGTGACCTGGGAATTGTAAGCTAAACCCTTCCCTTCCCTAAGTTGGCTTTGGTCCATTTTTATCACAGAAGTGAAAAAAAACAGGATAGATTTTTATTATATAATAATTCTGGCTATGACTCCATTTACACTTGTTTAAAGTAGATACAGACAATGCCAAAGAATGTTTTGAATTTTACTATTGAAAATGTTCTTGCTCATTTTGAGTTATAAGAACTTTTTATCAGACTACATTAGAAAGTCTTGAGTTTCAAAGAAAGAGCGTATAGGACAATTTCCTTTCATATGAGCAACTGTAGGGTAAAAGTCTTAAATCTAATGAGAGATTTGTCTTTATAGAAGACAAACAAGCCATACAGTGAGATGTTTGGATAGTGAATCTTGATTTCTATATCTCTACTATACTTGCCCCAAATAAAGAACTTTGAATAATTCTAGCCAGGTGTGGTAGGGTACATCTTTAGGTTGCACTTGGGAAGGTCAGAGGCAGGTGTGCTGCTGTGAGTTTGAGGCCAGCCTGTCTATATAGCAAGTTGCAGGCCAGCCAGAGCAACACAGTGAGACCCAACTGAAAAAGGAAGGACAGATCCAAGAAAGAAGGGAAGAAAGAAAGGAAGGAAAAAAGAAAAGGAAAGGAAAGAGAAGAAAATTATGACAACTCAAATCTAAAATTCTCCCCCAGTATTTTTGGAGTGATTAGTTTCATTACTTTGATGTGTCCTTTGCTCTTAAACTTGTACCCTGTAAATTATTGCAAGGCATCTAAGTTTTGTCAACAGTTGAATCTCTTGATGATTCACCTTCATCTTGTTGTCAATGGAAGGTGTATAATGTGTGCCACTTCAGAGAATGTATTTGAGGTGATGATGGCAAGTAAGTTCTGTGTACAAAGAAGAGAGTTAATAATGCTGACCTCCAAGTTTCAGCTCCACAATTGTTATTTCCTCCCTCCCCTCTTGCCTTCTTTCTTATCTTCCTCTTTCCCTCCCTCTTTCCATCCCTTGCGTTTCTTCTCTTTGTTCTTCCTCTTCTCCCCCTCCTCTTTTCTCTCCCTTCATCTTCCCTTTCTTTTCTCCCCCTCTTCCTCTTTTTCAGCAGGGTTTCACTATACAGCTCAAGCTAACCTGGAAACGTGCTATGTAGCCCATGGTAGCTTCAAACTAAAATTCCCTGGTATCAGCTTCCTAAGTGTTGGGATTACAGGCATGTGCTGCTATACTCAAGTTCACTCCATAATAGCTCTATAAGCTGTGATGAGATGTAAAGCCCAATATCTAGTCCAGAACATAGATGAAACTGGACATGGATGTTGTACACACCTGCAGTATCTTTAAATCCTCTCTCCCACAACTATATTTGAAGCCTCTCACATGGCTTCTATGGAGAATTTTCAATGCTTTTAATCTATGTTACTTCATAACTTTGGAGCTCATATGCAAGATGACAGACAGTTACAGATTAAGTAAAACATTCTTAGTTATTCTATTCCAGACATTCTGAGGATCTTAGTCATGGTACTATCTTTAATGTTAAGTCATATATATATATAATTTCAATAATTTTTAAAGTAAAAAGCAGCATCAATTTGTTGAATCTCTTTGAAAAGCAAATTATTCATCAAATATCAAAAAAGTGTTTGCATCCTTTGGATCAATTACCTCATTTTTAGTATTCCATCCCAAGAAAGTAGTAGTAGTGATGATGGTGGTGGTGATGATGATGATGATGATGATGATGAGTGGCTAAAATTCCTCTAGGGTTGCTTATTAATATGCCATCAACTTTTCTTGGAACTTTATAATCAATAGGTTTTAGGCTAAATTATCAGAATAATATTACTTATAAGAGAAAATAATTGTAACAGAGGAAAAGAACCCCAAGTAGCCAACAATGTGGGCTCATTATTGTAGGTGATGAAACATACAGCAGAAATGATGGCTCTATTTGTTTCCTAATGTAGCTAAAACAAAGAACTACAACCAGTATTTTTAACCAATTTCATTTTATTTTTAAATCAATAGTTCTTCATGTTTCAGATCTGACATAGGTCTTACTGGGATAAAATTAAAATCAAATAGAGTGAAGACTAGATATATTTTCTTGTTTTTTCTAGTTCACTGTGTTTCTTGATGTGTGACCTCCTTCCATCATCTTTCAACACCAGCATTGGAGCATCTCTTTGACCATTCTTCTGTACTCACACCTTCCTCTGACTATGCCTGGGAAGGGTCACTACTTATAAGGATAAATGTAATTTGATAACTCAGGATACTTCTCCCCCTTTCAAGGTCTTCAACTTAGTCCCCCTTTAAGTCTCTTTTTGCTGTAGAAGGAAACATACACAGGCATCAGGAATCAGGATATAACCATCTTTGGAAGACCATTATTCTGCTACTACAATGACTTTGAAGATTACATCACAGAAGTAAAACAGTGTTTATTGTATAATGTAGAGTAGAACATTTTTGTTATTGCTGTAAAACAACTACTTTTATAAAATATACAATTAAAACTCAAGGCAAATATACTAATGAGAAGATAATTTCTTACACTAAAAGCAAATCTAAAAATACTACTTACCATGGTAACATTAATCAAAAGAAAGCCAGTGAATCTATATTAATTTCGGACAGAAAAGACATTGAAACAAAGGAAATTATCAGGGATAAAGAAGGGCATTATAATGATAAAGAGATAAATTTCCCCAGGAGACAAGAAATCTTAATATGTATGCTATTAACACATGAGACAAAACTAACAGAATTGCACAGAGAAATAGCTGAAATCACTATTTGAGCTAGAAATGACAGTGCTTCCTATGTACAATGGACAGATTCAGAAGGTGGTACATTGGTGAGGACTTAGTTGACCACAAAGGGTCCGCTCCATGACAGCTATGGACTCTGAGGAATTATTTACTGATGCATGTTTACTGATTAATATAAATGTATCTCTCTTACAGGACTCTTTGTGTGGGTGGGCAGAGACAACTCTTTTATTTTCTGCTCAAGCTTGCTGTGAAATGTTGTGCCTAACATAGTCTATTATTTAAAACTGAAATAAAAAGCATGTGTTCAGATCCTTAGTGCTACCCGTTACTGTTGTATGGTCTTGATGGCCACTTGTTGAAATCCCCATTTCCTCTTCTGTAAAATAGCGTGATGTTCAAGGGTGATGTAATGGAAAGTTTGACAATCCAGATGAAACACTAAGTGCAGCAGCCACGTATAGGAGGCACTCACTAGTTGCTGTTTGTTGTTATTGTGTTGTGGCCCAGTTCCTTACCAAGAGAGTCTCATTGTCTTCCAGAGGCGGGTACTGCTATTGCCGGGTCAGCAGGTTTGTAACATTTACAGTTTTCTTGACACTTCCTCCAAATGGAACTTCAGACAAACTGGAGGTAAACGTGAGAACGGGCCTGGGAAACTGATTTGTACCCTGGAAAATTCCTTTCACATGAAATATTCCTGCTGTCTTTCTGCTTCAGAGACGGACTCTGCCTCAGGCCTTCAGGTGTTTCAATAGGTATTTCCAAACTTCAGGGGGTTCAGAACTGGATGTTTAGAAAATGTACTGCCTTCTGATCTGAGATTGGGTGAAGTTGGATTCATTCACCGTGTCAGGAAATGTGGTGCCTTGTTCTCTGCTCCGTGGCTGTAACCCACAGAAAAGACCACAGAAGTTCATAGCCCTTAAAACCTTCCAGTGGACAAAGCCTACCATGAATTTCAAATGATCCTCAGGGATCATTTGATGCCTTGTAAGTTTTATTAATATATAACATTTGGGCCTCCAGACTGATAGCTGGGAAGCCAGTATTGGACCAACTTAGACCCCCAGAACGTGGGTCTCAGTTAGAAGGCCTGGACAGTCTAAGGAACCTCTGACAGTGGAACCAGGATGTATCCCTGGTGCACAAAAGGACTTTGGGAGCACATTCCCCATGGAGGGTTACTCCCTTAGCCTAGAGGCAGGAGGGAGGGCCTAGACCCTACTCCAAATGACTTGACAGATTTTGATGATCCCTCCTGGAAGGCACCACCCTCCCTGTGGAGTTGTGGGGGGATGGGATGGGAGGGGGTCGGGGGCATGGGAGGGAGGGAGGGAAGGAGGAAGGGAGAGGAAACTGGGATGGATATGTAAAATAAGAAAAAATAAAAAAGACATAACATTTGGATTTTTAAAAAGAAGAGAAAAATAGAAGAGAAACTGCGTACAAAATAGAGATGGCTTGAAGGCACCCAGCTGAAGGCACCAGTTGCCCAGGTGCTTTACTGTCTGGAGCAATTTGTTCTGTATGTCACACAAAAATGTGCCTTTCATTTTCAAATGACAAGTGTAATGAAGTGCTTTGTGAAAAACAACCGCATTATTGATAGCACCGTCTCGTGTCTCACCGCAGACTCCTGTTTATCAAATTTAACATATTTGGCGCTAGGAGAAAAATTAGTGAAGCTTTTAAAAATGTACATTTGGGAGAGCGGGCAGCTCCGAACTTGATCTAGTTTGTGACACCTCTTCCCAACAATTAGAGTTGAGTCCATTAGAACTCAGCAAGAGTTGTGTGGAGCAGGTATCACATGGTTTGTTCTCAAAGATTCTGCCAGGCTCCAGGTAGGTAAGAAACCTACACACTGCACTCTTTCAGGAGGTTTCTCCTTGTAGTTCTTAGCACACGGTAGCAGCTCAATAAACATTGGCTGAATGGATTCTAAGTCCTGGGAGAGTCCTAGCAGAAAGTCATCATCTGCAGACATCATGATGACTGTCTCTGTCCTGGCTGCCATCGCAAAGCAAGTCACTACCTAAATAAACTCATGACTCTCTACTTTTTCACTATTCAGATTCTCTATTGTTTCTTCTCTTCTTTCCCTTATAGTCTTCCCCTTTTCCATCTCCTTTCATCATTCTTCCTTTTCCTGTAGGAATTCCATCATTTGTGTGTATATCCATCCTATCATCAGAGACACTGCCTTGTCATTACATGATAGTATCGGGGACAGTACCTATCAGTAGTGACTCCAGAAGCTGAGGAAGTTTCATGCTGCCACATCCTCCGGTGATTATATGCAGTGTACATACAGTTGAAAGTCAGCTTTTGGATAATTTATATTCCTCTGGCAAATAAACTGTATAACTTCAATCAAAACTCAATATACTTGAGTGTTTGCTGTAATCAAGATCAATGTTAAGATTGCTGAAGGCTACAAAAATAGCAAGAGTACATGTCTAATCATATTTGCAATATAAGTACAGTAATTTTAATCAATAGCAGAAAAAGATTTTAGCTGGGAGATAGAAGGAATTAATAGTTAAGCTATTAGTAGGGTTGTTTTAACAGCAATTAAATAACAGTGGCTACAAAATTACTTAAGCCTGGGGATATAGCTAGGTGGCAGAGCATTTTTCCAGCAAACACAGACCCTAGATCTGAATACTGAAAAAAAATGTATTGAGTCAGAAGTAACTAACTCATTCCTTAAATATGTGTTGAGTCCCCACTGAACATCAAGCCTTGCCCTACATGCTGGGCATACAACAGGACCACTCTTGCCTAAGAAACATAGACTAGTATGAAATATATAGGTTTCTACCCCAGAAAAATCTCACTGCTGTCTATTAAAATGGGATATACAACAGCAGGCTTGGAGAAATGTGAGTGCACACTTATCATAACAAACCAGTTTAGATTAAGTATCTAGAAGGCAGCTGCATATATAGATGTGACTATCAAGAGGGAAAGGGAGCTTGTGGGAGCTAGAGGGATCTCGAAGCTAGACCCTCAGCACAGGTAACAATCTGGAGAAGATAATAAGGTGGCTCATACAGCATGGAGCCACAAACCAGACAGAGCCCTGTGCTTCCAAGAGGACCCGAAGGAGTTGGAGGAAGTGGAAGGAAACTAGGTTAACAAATACCATGAGAAAAAAAGGGCAAAGAGTGCTTTAAGGAGAACCACACAGGTCTAAGAGATTAAACAAAATGACAGCTGAGCCTGGGCTGCTGGAAGGAACTGGGCAAGAAAGAAAGACACGGAAATGCAAGAGATGTTTTGTTTTCAGTGACAACAAAAGCATAGTTTCTGCTGTTAAGTCTAACAGCAAGAGAGATCTGTGCTTGCTAAACCATGACAGGAAGAGTCAATACAAAGGAAGATACTCAGTGGAGGCGGAAAGAGGGGTCAAGTTCCTGAAGGTTGTGGTAAGAGCAGAAAATGGAAAAGATTTTCCATGCATGGGGGGGTGGGGGGTACCGTGTTTATTCTCATCATGCAGAGACACAGAGAAAGACAGGAGGTAGTATAATCAGAGAGATGCTACTAAAATACCAAGGACCAGACACATGGCAATCTGAGTACTCAGGAGGCTGAAGAATGATCACAAGTTCAAGGTCATACTGGACAATTTAGTGAGAACCCATTTTCTAAACAAATAATGACATAAAGGTTGGGGTATGGCTTTATGTTAGAGCATTTGCCCAATATGCATGAGGCCTTGGGAAGAAAGGGACAGAGAGAGAGAGAGAGAGAGAGAGAGAGAGAGAGAGAGAGAGAGAGAGAGAGAAAATTAAATTAGTCTGGGAAGGAATAAGCATAAAGGCTGGGGTGAACCATGCACTCCTTGTTAATAAAAACATTAAATATTTACATTTGGGGTCACTAAAGAGATAGTTCAGAAGAGTCTCCCTTGACCTGCTAAAGGACCTGAATTAATTTCCCAGCATCCATATCAAATGGTTGACAACAGCCTATAGCTCCACTTACAAGGGATTCAGCTCCAAGGGATTTGGTGCCTTTTTGTCCTGTGGGGAACTTGTATATATGTATATTGATGCATACATATGTAGTTGTGTTTATGTTTGTTTGCTTTTTTTTCTTCTCTTTTGACTCTTTGTTCTTTTGGGGTAACCCTCCACCTAGCTCCTCAATAAATCACAGTGAGACTTTTCCTTTCTTATAAATAGCTGGACTTAGCTTGGCTTATTTCTAGCCAGTTTTTATTGATTTAAATTATCCCATCTACCTTTTGCCACTGGGCCTTTATGTTTATCCTATATACCTTTCTTTGCTTCTTATTTTGTGGCTTGCTGTGTAGCTGGGTGGCTGGCCAATGAAGACCTCCTCCTTCTCTCACTCTTAGATGTCCCCCTCCCCAGATTTCTCCTCCTATTTATTCTCTCTGCCTTCCAGCCCAGCCTATCCTTTCTCCTGCTTTGCTATTGACAGGTTAGCTCTTTGTGATACCAATCAGGCGTTTTAGACAGACAAAGTAACACAGCTTCACAGAGTTAAACAAATACCACATAAAAGAATGCAACACATTTTGCATCATTAAACAAATGTTTCACAGCAAAAGCAAATGGAGCATATCTTAAAATAATACTTTACAACACACCGCACACACACACACACACACACACACACACACACACACACGCACGCACGCACGCACGCATGCATGCATGCATGCACACACACACACACAAGAACATCTGCACACACAAAATGACATTCTTGTGAGGACTAATGCAAAACAGCATATAGATATACTCTTCTTCATTTATCTTCATAAAATTTTAATTTTATTACATTTTAGCATGTTATGTGCTCGTGTGTGTGTGTGTGTGTGTGTGTGTGTGTGTGTGTGTGTGTGTGTGTGTGTGTATGTGTGTGTGTGTGTGTGTGTTGTACTAAATCATTCATTTAGAGGTCAGAGGATAACTTGTTGGAGTTGATCCTTGGCTTTCACATTGCAAGGGCCTGGTGATTGAACTGAGGCAGTCAGGCTTGGCAGCAAGTGCCTTTACTGGTTCTCTTACCCTCTGAGAGTCAACAAATGCAGATCCAGAGGGAACATTGAAGCATAAATTAGGGTGCAAAGTTTTTGTTTTCTCCCTGTATCTGTTTGGTTAAGTCCTAATTCAGCCACATGTGATGCAACACTAGACATGTTATCTAACTCCCTTCGTTCCATTTCTGTACAAATTGAATATGATATAGCAACCAGATTCCCAATGATTTGTGGAGATTTGAGCAATTTCATACAAGATTAGAATAGTAATCAGCAGAACAAGCACTTTGTTATTAATGTTTAAAACATAGTACATTACGCAGCTTATTTAGACTAACTTAACAAACAGGTAAAGGACTAAATCATTTGGCCAAGAACATATGGCTAGAAATAGGAAGATCAAAATTGAATGTGGGTTGTCTTCTGATTTTTCTTTTATATAGCAAAGATTAATTTCACCAGTATCACTGACTTGATTGGCGGTCCGCTAACTTCACCGAGTGTGTGCAAATGGAGCCACGGCGAGAATTAAACAAACAGAAATAACAAAACCCATTGCAAACAAAGCCCTCCATCACACCTGTTCTGCTGTTTCCCTCAGCGTGCTACTCAGGCACAGCCTAGCTGTCAGCATCCTACCTTGGAGCTGAAACAGTTCCTAAGCTCATATCCTTTGGTAAATCTACTCAAATCATCTGTGTGCCTCTCATATCACAGTTGATGCTTAGATCTTGGTTTTTGGCTGATATGCAAAAATTAAAAAGAACAAGAAACTCCCTGAGAGACTCCACAGCTGTGCATGTAAAAGAACACAAATTTCTTCAAATAAGAGCTAGAAGAAAACCGGAACCGAAAGTCCTCAACTTAATTTACCTTCCAAGACTCCCCCTTTGATTTGCATTTTGTGGAAGTCTCTCGGGGGTGTGCGCCTGTGTGCTACCGCTAATTCCATCCTCCCAGGCCAAAACACCCGAAGTCCTGCAGTTTGGGAAACCTATTCTGCCACTAGGGAGGCCAGCATCTCTGTAAATCCTCATTTAGTTGTGAAGACAGCTGTGATCCCTTCAAACTAGTAAGTAAAATTAATCAGTTTACCTAGGTAGATTTGAACCCAACCAAAGAGTTCCAAAATGCAATGCCAATCCCCAAGTTAAGAAGTAGCCATCTAGATAAAGGACAGATGGTTTCTCCTGACTGCCAGGCAGTGGGGAGGATGGGACTTCCATCAAATGATAAAATAAAAGACGATCTGATGATAGCTAAGGCTGGGGAAGCTCAGAACAACAGGAGAGACACGATTGGAGAAATTTCCCAAGAAGAGAGTTGATGATCTAAAATCAAAGCCTGCACCTCTTCTCAGCACTGTGATTTCAGACTGTTCAGACAGCCATGCATCCGCCTGTTGTACATTTTTCTGCTACTCACTTTTGCTTTTATTGGAAACAGGGTCCAGCACTGTGATTGTGGATTGTTCAGACAGCCATGCACCTGTCTGTTTGCTGTTGTGCATTCTCTTACCACTCACTTTTGCTTTTATTGGAAATAAGGGTATGATCTATGCATCCTCTGCTTTTAATATATGTACTAATTTCTTTACATAATGGGGGCTCAGGGACTATCATGATTCAATTTGAATTATAAAAATATGATTTATATTTATATTTCAGGAACACAACTCTTGAGGCAAATAAAATATTCCCACTTCATGCTTTATTAGGAAGGATATATTCTTCACTCCATAGACCAGCTTGGTCTCAAACTCAGAGAACTGCCTGCCTCTGTCTCCAGACTGCTGGGGTTAAAAGTATGTGCCACCACTGCCTGGCTTAGAGAGGATATTTTAAAGTATTTTTGGAAAAACACTTTCTTCATTTGAAAATAGTAGACAGTGTTCACCTGAAGTTTTAAATGAACAGACCTGAATTACTTAACTAGATGTCATAAATCTCTTGAAAATAAAATAACCGCCTGAATAACTTTTGAAAGTTAAAGGAAATACCTGACTGCAGAAATTTACACTTAGTATCAGTGACTGAGAATTAAGTCTAGCTATGATAGCTAGCTAGCTATCATCTATCTATCTGTAGTTGGGGGGGGTGATACAGGACAACTTTCTGAAGTTGGCTCCCCTCTTACCTCATGTGAACCTGGGACTGAATTCAGGTGATCTAGCTTGGTGAAAGCACCTTGCTGGCTGAGCCACTTTTCTGGCTCCATTTTTAAAAAGAAATTTCTGAACAAAAAATATCTGAGATGAAGAATGGTTCCTTTTCTGAGGTAAGTCTCCTCAAAAGACTTCCATAATCCATACTGCCATCAGAAACCATGTTGTTGTCTGAGATCTGTGTTGCCAATGGAAACCATGTGGATATTTGTGACCCATGCTGACGCAGGCTGCCATGGGCAGGGAAGCTTTCTTTGCAGTGGTATTGATGACCACAGACTCAGAACTATTCTGGGCACTCTGTCCTGACAGCCTGGTCCCACAGCCATGTCAGCTCCAAATGAACACTCAGAGACTTACAATAATTATAATACTATTGGCCGGTGTTTTGGGCTTCTTATTGGCTAGCTCTGCCTTAATTATTAACCCATAACTATTAGTCTATGTATCTCCACATGGTCTTATCTTACCTGAGAATGCCTGGCTGTGTCCTCTCTTCCTGGGATCATATCAAGACTCCTCTCTGATTACCCCCTCCCAGAATTCACTTCGTCTGGTAGCCCCGCCAACCCTTCCTGCTTGGAAACTAGCCATGGAGTGCTTTATTCATTGACCAATAAGAGAAACATATACAGAATAACATCTCCCATCACATAACTGAGAATGAGAGACTTTGAAGATGCTGTGACAAACCCCATTCCTCAAATAAGAAAAGAAACAGTCTAGACAGGATGCTAAGGTGTAGCTCTTCACTGTTGATAGCTCTTGGCAGGGGTGGGGTTGGGAAGAACTCAGTTTTCTTTAAGGGCCTGACCACTGGGTATTTGAACATGCCCTAGTGAGTGTATGGGCAGCACAAATTGGGCTTGGTTTTTTGTTGTTGTTGTTGTTGTTTTGTTGGTGGGGGTTGGGGAGTAAGTAGGTTTCAAGGGTAGGAAAGTGGATATGGGAGGAATGAGGAGTATGATGGGGTGCATTGTGTTGGGGAATAATGCTTTTGTTCGATGTGAATATGTATTACTCTAATTGGTTAATAAAGAGCTGACTGGCCAATGGCTAAGCAGGGTTTACAGAGCAAGAGGATGCTGGGAAGGAAAAGGGCAGCGTCTGAGGAATGCCAAGGAGACACCGTAATATGCAGAGTGAGCAGTATGGGAAATATGTACATGAGGTAAAGGAGCCTCAGGGCAGGAGCACATAGATGAATAGAAATGGGTTAATTTAAGTTATAAGAACTAGCTAAAAACAAGCATAAACTATTGGCCGAGATTTATAATTAATATTAAGTCTCTGTATGGTTATTTGGGGGAGTGGCTGGGAGGACAGAAAAAGTTCACCTACAGCATTGTATGAAATTCCCAAATAATTAATAAAAGATATTATGTTAGGGGAAATAAAAGAAATGTTTCTCAACTGGCTTTTGAAAAATATGGATTCAAATTTTGATTATCTACACAATTTGATTATATTTATTGGTTAAATTAAACTTAGATGTTATTTTCCCAGGTTTACAGATGTGAAAACTAAGAATCAGAGACAGAGAGAGAGGCTGAGTGGGGCTGGGGTGGAATGTGGCTAGGGCTGGACTTTACTTCCCTTAGCATGTGTGCTGGTTAGTTGTTTTGTTTGTTTGTTTGTTTTGTTTTTGTTTTTTGGTTTTTTTTTGTCAACTTGACTCAAGCTAGAGTCAAGAAATAACCTCAACTGAGAAAATCCCTCCATCAGACAGCCTATAGGCAAGTCTGTGAGGCATTTTCTTGACCAATGATGAAATGTAGAAGGCCCTGCCCACTGTGGGTGGAGCCTAAGGTGCACTCCTCCATGGTCCTCCTGCCTTAGACTCTGACTCACATTGGAAAGAAACTCTTTCCTCCCTAAGTGAGTTTTGGTCGTGGTATTTTGTCACAGCAATAGAAAGCAAATTGGGACAGCATGGAGTCTGATCTAGGCTGGTGGGACTAGCTAAATCACTTGGTAAAGTTGGACCTCCATGAGTCTCTGTTCAATTAGCTGTTTCAGCTAACTGAGGTTTAATTATCTGTTTTTATTTTAAAACCATTTAGGCAGGTAGTTTACTTTTTTGGCTACTCATTAGAGTGGAGACAAGAGTTTTTAAAAACTCTTTTCTTCTCTAAAAACAACAACAACAACAACAACAAAAATCTTTATTAAGGACAAACAATGGTGTTCCTTGTCTTTAGTCCCAGCTACTCAAGAAGCTGAAGCCTGAGGACCATGGGACCTTATAAGTTCAAGACCAGACTGACATCATAGCAAGATATTGTCTCAAACAACAGCAACAAAGTGCCAACAATGACCCAGGAATTATCTTAGACACTGGAGAGGCAAAGATGAACAGATTAAGATGTTTAATATCAGAGACCAAGTTGGCACACTGCACTGGATCTTGTGTGTTTTCTGTAGTGCTCAGGTATCTATGGGGCATTGCCTATGCTAAGGATGCATTTGAACAATACCTCCTCCTCCTCTGGGACCTCCTCCTCCTCCTTCTCTCCCAGCAGCTCTGCCTTTACTGCTCTAGTAGGTAACTCTGCAACTCTGCAGTGTGTTCACACCTCACTGCTTTGTGTGGTGCACTCAAAGAGCTAAAGGAAACCCTTTCGTCTAGTGAAAAGCTCTGGTGTGGGTCGGGAGAGGGTTTTCACCCCCCCCCCTCACTTCCTTGCCACGGGCAAGCTTCTTACACACTCTGGCCTCAGTTATCTATGAATAAAATAAAGAGATTGCACAACATCCAAGGTAAAGAATTGTTGCCAAGTTACATGAGGTTTGGTTTCAAAGTATGAACCTTTTATTACTACAAATAATGATGAAAGTGTTCTTATTTTAGGTGTAAGAAGCACTGCCGCATCCAGAATCACCCCCATTTACCTTCAACTTATTTGATTTATTGCCAGTGGGGAGAGATTTGGGCCATGTGGGCTCCTTAGTCTTGTGCCTTCATGGAGAATCAGGTACTTCTTGTTCTCTGGTTATTGGAACATAGAAGCTAAATAGTTTGTCCTGGTGTGGCTAGTCCCTGGTGATTAGTGCATGGACTAAGCATGGTACACTAACATTGTAGGATGTGTCTGCAGCATCCAAGCTGCAGCAAAAGCAAGCGAAGAGTACACAGATCCCATCTTGGTGTAGACAGGCTTTGACTTTCTCCTTTTTGTAACAAGAATACTATTTGAAAGAGTGAGGAAACTTTAAAACATCTACTTTGGTTGACATGTATGAACATGTACCTGCACATGCTATAGTCTATATAAGTTTGAGCTTTAACTTTCTCCTCCATGACTATCTAGATGTGCTTTGCACACGCTTTTCCCAGGAGAGATATTCTACTGTATCAGATGATCAAGTCTGTAGGGAGACACTGAAACCCCTCCACACTCTCTTGTTAACTAGGTATAAAGGAGTTGATAACTAAAAGGCTAAAAGGATATTTGAATGTGTGACCGTGGCTTTGAGGAAGGAAAGCCAGGGTCTTTTAGACACTGGCACTGGCTAGTCATATAGGTTTATATCTGGGATATTTACAGACAACAGGACAGTACCTTTGACTAGGTTGCTTTTAAACTACATTAAAATATTTCTCACTTTAGTTCAAGATCAAGGGTGATGGAAAGTGATGTTTCTGGAAACATCTAGAGTTTTCTGATGTCTCCTTGCATAAACAGAGAGAGTACCGAGATCACTGGGTAGCAGTGAGCCAAGCAATTATCAAGCAGACAATCATCAGTGAGTTTTAGATAAAAGGGCTAGAAATTGTGACATAAGTGTCTCCTCTGAACTAAGGTGGCTGTAGATATCAGCTTGTGACAAATTAACCTTTTAGCACAGAATGGCTAAGTGTGATGCTGGAATTGAGGAACATTTGTGGGTTTGTAGGAACCACAGATCCCAGGTTCTACCTCTCAGCCATGACTGAGTCCTATTCAGACTTTATGGGGTAAATAACTATTCTGCAAAATTCCCCAAGAGTCAATAATGTGAAGTGATAGTCTACTGTTCTTTGTCTTGCATGGCCTCTTGTCCTGAGTTCTGGCCAAAGGCCCAGTACAAAGGGGTAGTTGGGGATCACAAGGAGTGGGCAATTCCTGTTGTTGTCTTTCCTGCTCTTTCATTTTTTTTCCTTTTTTGCTTTTATATTTTATGTATATGAGTGATATAAGTATTTTGCCTTCTATATGTCTATGCACAATGTGAGGGCCTCTGAGGCCAGAAGAAGGTTTTGGATCCTTAGGAACTAGTTAAAGATAGTTGTGAGCTGCCCCGTGGGTGCTGGGAACTGAACCCAGGTCTTCTGGAAGAGCAGCCAGTGCCCTTCACCACTGAGCAGGCTTTAAAGGTTCCATACTCCTGCCTCTGACTCTTAAGTAGCTGAGATTACAGGCCTGCATCACCAGTCAGATGAAGATATCGTGGGACACTGCTGTAATGTCATTACATGGGGAGCTGAGGCAAGAAAACCCTGAGTTCAAGGAAAGTCTAGACAGCACAATGATATTCTTTTCCAAAAACAACATAACTGATTTTTTGTTGAAGTATCTATTATATGGCCTAGGTCTTTCTTTCTTTCTTTCTTTTTTTTTTTTTTACTACCCTTCATCTTATTATAAACCTAAAGCTTCATGAGAGTAGACAATGTAACCAATCTATAACAAATGAAAATATCATTCATCAGCTCTAAATAACCAACTGTTCATATTTGGTGTAATCTCCTCTCATGTAATTTTTTGATATGTATTATAAGGTTGAGAACACACTGAAGACCTCTTTCCTTCCATAGGATTTTATAAACATTTATAATTAAAAACAAATTTTCACAAAACATCACTTATGATAGCTTGGATACCCATAGTATGTGAACATCATTGTTTATTAAGCATTTCTCTGCAGGGACTTAGTTTTGTCCTACAAAATAAATTGCATAAGTTTAATGTCACAAAAATGTTGGATGAACACTGAGGCCTTGTCCTTTTAGCCAGGAAGTGAAGCTGAGAATTATATAAGTACTATCCTGTTCAACTAAACAACATTTTATAAGGATATAGAATAATGTTTTTAATGGCAAGACTAGGTTAGATCAGTGACATCATAGAAAATGTCACATACATTAATGATTTCTCAACAGGGGAAATAAAACAATGGCATAAGTTAGAAAATAATTCTTAAATTGTGTTTTTGCTTTGCTAGTAGTAATCACACTGTCTGCCTCTCCCTCCTTTTTTCTCTTCCCCATTCCTGCCCTCCCTCCCTTCCTTTCCTTTTCCATGTCTGTGTTTCATTATTTATGAACCCTTTCTGGGTTGACTGCAGTTCAGCTGGGCCTGCCTCTCTCTCTCCAGCTTCCTTCCTCTTAAGCATCCATCTGCAGTAACAGTAAAAACATGCTGCCCGTGAAGGTGCTGACAAGACTAGCAGCTCAGATGGGAAAACTTCTAATGCATGGTAAAAATGATGCCTCCATAATGGGGTCTGTGACTTATGAGCACAGCCTGGGTGTCCCATGTGCACAAAAGACTGTTACTTGTGGCGGGGAGAACTATTTGGATCAAATTAAACACAAATAAAATGTCTTCTTCACAATATTATTTAAATATTTTCATGAGTTATTAAGTTACATTTTCTGGATTTTTTGATAATTTTATAAAAAATGCTCTTTGATAATGGCATTTTCTCCATGGCTTTCTTTGATTTAACAAAATATCTCTGTAAAAATACAACTATAGTTTTCACATACTTTATTTTCTGCATAATGATATGTGAGCATATCATGTGACTTGTGTAGATCTTGAGGGGGGGCGTGTTATGGATTAAAACACAGAATTCGCATTTCATGGACCATGCTAAAATTCAGTAAAATTGCATTTGGATGCAAGAAGGAACAAGCAACATGTGACTTGAATTTTCTTTAAAGCACACAAGGGCTAGCTAAAGTGGAAAGTGCTCAGGACAGAGTATATCTGGGGTTCTACCAATGCTGTGCCAGTTAAACAATGGTTTAATGCTGAAATCAAAACCCAAGCAGAACCCTTCAATCTCTTCCAAAGGGCATGAGGTGGCACTTGAACTCTGAAAGAGAATATTAATGGAAATACTTTGAATGAGCAACATGGGAGCATTGAACTTGAAAAGATTGTTTGGCCCTCCAGAATTCATTTGGATCTCCACTTTGCCCTTAAACCCTTTGAAAAAGTTATCCCTGATTTTTGTAATGGTTTTTTAGTTTCCCATTTCAACACTAACTCCACTTTGACCCTGGACTCTGTGAACAGCAACAGACACAGCAATCTTGTAACAAATGCCACCACACTAGATGGGAATGAACATGGGCCCCAACTGTCCTTCCTCCCACTGAAGAGTGCGGGCTCTTTGTGTGGAAGGTCTCCATTATTGTGTGTCCTTTAGGACTGACCGTTTGGGCAGGTGAATGATTTAAGGGGAGCCTGTGGTTTTTGATGATGCATGGGACTTCTCCTAGGCAGTTCTATTTCCATATTCTCCTCTGCCTCCTGTACTGCTGCCAAGCTGTCAAACATTACCTTTGAGTCCCAGGAGACGTATTGAGCCTCCCAAGCCCCCTGTGTAAAGATATTTGGAATTCAACAGTGCCACTTCCGGTTAACTGGCTCAGATTCCTGGGAATGCAACTAGTTGTCCTCCCTGGCTGGACCAATGCCAGATTACTTAAGGAGATAATTGACCACAAGCCAGCCTGGCTGACAGACCTCCAAAGTGCCAGATGCCAACTGTGCCAACGGGCCCTTGCAGGAGGGCCTGCTTTCCTCGAGACCATAGCTAAATGTGGCTTCATTCTCTTACAGCCTGCAGCTCTGTGTTTTGTTTGTTTGTTTTTGTTTTGTTTTGTTTTTTTGAATAAAGTAAAATTGATTGGTCCAAGTTATTTTCTTCCTGTCTGTAAGGACAAAGGCATCTACATTAACCTCCCCTCCCTCACTTTTTTCCCACCTTCCTCAGGGGTCCCATTAGTTCAATTAAGTGGAGGTATGGGCTGAGCAATTGCAGCCTTTTCTAACACCCTGGCACCCAAAAGCACAACTGAGTGTTCTGTACCCAGTGCCTGGCCTACATTAGAAAATGGATTTTTTTTAATCACACCTGTAACCCAAGAAGGTTATAAATTACAATTGTTTCTTTTCATCTTTCCGATGTTTCAAATTAATTTTCTGTTTTCTAATATGTAGAGGGCAGCTGCCTGTGAGCTCACATGAGACCACATACCCAAATGAGAGTTAACCAAAGTAAGACGAAGTTAACTACCATCTTTACACCGGCTTCAGTGACTTACATAAACTCAGTATTTTGTTAGTGGCCTGATCCCTAACAACTTGTTTGAAATAAATGCAGGGGCTTTAAGCAGGCCCATTTTAGTGCATGATAATAATCTGATCCCTGTGTTAAGCAAGAAGCTGGGGATTGGTGGCCTCCTATTCTAGTATCCCACAGGTGTGCCCCAAGTGTTCTGCCAGGTTCCAGGTTCCAGGACTGGCAGCATCAGTCCATGGTGATAGATGCCCTCACAGTGCAGTCAAATCCCATCTGAGTTGGAAGGCCTGGGAATAGAGGAGGGTCTAACTGGGGACAGCCCTCCCCTTTAGAATCAGAGCATCTCCCTTGGCTTATTTCCAGGAATCCTATCTTCATGTTATCTATGCACAGCTTCATTGGGACACCAGGGTTCTTTCTGAAACAAGAACTTCAACACAATCGTCGTGGACTTCATTTTGCCTTCCCACCTCTCCCTCTTTCCTCTAAACATGAAACAGTCAGTTTTCTCCACCAGGCGGAAATGGTACCCAGCAGGGGCTGGGTGCAGGATGGGTCCTGGAAATGGCCCACTACTTGTTTGCTTCCTTTTGGGGACAGAGAGAAGGTCCCAGAAATGGGACCATAGGCACCACTAAAAATTAACAGGAACCATTCTGGCTGGTCCAGAAGAAAGAGGCGTTACTTTCTTGAAGAATTGCCTAGAAGACAGAGACTCTTTCTTTGGGTCAAGTGTCTACAGTCCCTAAACTAGGCTCCCAGCAGGGCTTCAAACACCTGCTAATTGGCAGAGAAGTCAGGCTCCAAAGTCTCCCCGAATCTCTGACCCCCATATCAGTGTATCTCTGGCTCTCTTTTCTCCTTCTACCGTCGAATACTAGTGGAGTGTAAAATCCACGTGAAAGCTAGACAAACTCTCCAACTGACTGAGCCCTGCCAACGAGGCTGCTACTTACGATGCCGTCAAAACGTTGTGACACTCTGCAATGAGATTTGTAAAAGAAGGATGGGCACAAATGCTGTTTTGAGTTTGTTTTTCCAGGGTCTACCCCAGACATACCCCCAGCAGTATTGCTGAGTAACTCTCCGTTTGTTTTGTCTCTCTGCTGTCTTTTAATGGAAGGTCTTAGGCTTCGAAGGCAGAAGAAAACTGGCTTCCAGTGGAATTTTGCTGGAGGTTAGAATTTTGCGTGAAGAGGGCTAAGCAGAGGCTCAGTCGGCCTGGGTGGTTGAGGCCCTAGAGCTTCTGTCTCCATCCAGGCAGCAGTCACCCTGCAGACCCGGCTTCCCTAGGCTAGGCGAGCAACAGGTCTCCCAAAGTCGGTAGCATTTCCCACCTACCTGGTTAGTGTTCACCATGATAGCAGAGGCATCTTCCAACCGAGTTGCTCTGGGCCCGCCACTATCCATCCCCATATCTGCTCCATGGGCACGGAGACTGGGGCCCTGACCTGCTCCTGACAACCTCAGAAAAGGTTGCCAATCTGGTGATAGGGGAGATTACTGTTGTGGGGTTTTGCCAATTCAGACTTTAATGTTGACGTGGTCTTAATGAAATTCAGTTAAGGAGAGTAGAGTGATGAAAATGGGCAGAGATTAGCGAGCTGACTGGTGGTGGACGGACCAACAGAACGGGCAAGGAACATTGTCTCCAGAGAAGGCTCTCCCGTTGGTCTCAGACCAACTCTGAAGTTGAAACTCTGAAGTTAAGAAATTAAGGACTAAGAGAATTTTCAACTGTGGCCTCATCTGCTAGGAAAAGAACACCCTCACGCCAGCACAGGTATATCCAGAGAGACGTTTTTAATGAACACCCGATACGACACTGGCAAACAGGAACGAGGTGGCTCAGACACAGACCAGAGAGGACTTGGAGCCAGGGCCAGTCAACACCCCTCCCTAAATTTGTTGCTAGTAAAGTGCTGTTCCTGGGTCTCCAAACCCAGGAAGGGCAACAATGACAGGGGGAATTTATTCCCAAACGGCAATTGAAGAATTCGCCTGAAAAGACACACAGTGAACAAACGTGATGCCTCCCCATTTGTGCACGAGGAGACAGGAAGCGGACAGCCACGAAAGGGCAACTACTCTCGCCCGATGCGCGCCCCTCTCCCCGAGATGGCTAGGCTTCCTCGCACTAAATAAAGAAGAGAAGCAAAATCTAAAATACAAGTGACTTTTTTTTCTTAAAAGTCCACATGAAACTGGTCGTGGGAATGAACGGTGTTCTCAGGCTCCGTGAGGGTTTCTCACCCGAGGAGTCTCAGGTGGAAAGTCGCCTTTATTGTCTCTCTCCGGGGACTCCCGAACTTTACTTTTGTAATCTGGGGCCTTACTCTTTAAGCCGCTGCCGTTCTCTTTTGTGTGAACTAATTACTTTAGCTGTCCTAACTTTTCTCCTCGACCCTGGGTCATAGACAAGAAATGTAGCCGCTTCCCAATGATCCCACTAAACACACCCTCCCCGCCAAAGCGGCTTTATTCGTGGCATCGTTTTCTCGTCCTTTTGTCTTGACCAAAGAGATAACGAGGAAAACTCATCCTTTCTCTTAACATCTAAGAGGAGCGTTGCTTAGTGGGGAGGCGGCTGCGGACACACGAGAGCCGAAGACTGAAACTTGGGGTCTCAAGTCCATTTCCGTCACTCTGTCAGGCTTTTCCCGTGTCAGATTGTCCAGCTGCTCCAGAAAAAGGGCCTTAACACCACTTCCTCTTTGCCTGAAATGAGTTTTCGCTAACCATTTTGCTTTCTCCCCCCATAACTTAGCAATCTTTTTATTATTATTATTATTACAATAGAAACTCTTACCTGAAAAGGGGCATTCATTAATCTGATTTACAAGATAGTATAAACACAGACACCAGGAGGACACCAGGAGGTTACAGACCAGTGGAGCATCCACTTTGGGGTTGTCAATCAGATTTTTTAAATGCCTTAATTTTTTGCTCGAAGCCAACTTTGTCCGCCAGTTTGGGATGCTCTCTCGATCTAGGGCCATTGACTCAGTCACTCTCCAGGTGTCTCCTCCCCTAGGAGTGCACCAACACCGAGTGCAGGGAGCCTCCCTTGCTGTCAGCTGTGCTAGCTGCGGCGGGCTCCAAGAGAGGGGCTGTGGGTGAGGCGGTGGCCGCGCACACGGTGGAGGGAGCAGGCAGCTGTTGTGACGCCGTGGGGACTGCCAGCGCCGGCGGCAGTGTGGTCACGGGTGGGAGCGCAGGCGTGGGCTTGATGGGCACAGGTACAGCTGGCAGGCTCTGGTTTGCCGAGTGACACAGGGCTTTGACTGGCACCCCGAACGCCCCATACTCCGGGCCTACCGGGACCCCAGCTGCAGCGGCAGCGGCGGCGGCCGCGGCCACCGAATCCATCACACCAACATGAGGCCACACCGAGCCAACAACATTGCCAAGCTGGCCTGGCACCGGGTAGCCCAAGTGGTGCATGACAGATGCCAGAGGCAACCCTCCAGCTTGCAGCACTCCCTTGTAGTCCCTCCCGATGATGTTCTCTATGGCAAAAGGGTGTTTGAAGCCCGTGGAGGACGCGGCGGCCGCGGCGGCCGCGGCGGCGGCCGAGCCCAGCCCGTAGGGTGGAAACTGAGACAGACGCCCTACGCTGCCCACCGCCGCGGCGGCCGCCGCCGCTGCTGCCGCCGCCACTGCCGCCGCCTCCTGCATCTTGCCGGGATGGGACGGCTGCGGAGGCTGCGACTGCGGAGGTGGCTGCTGCGCGGGCTGCGACGGGAGGTGTGGCGGCTGCGGAGCAGGAGCCGGCTGCTGGTGGAAATAGGGCACCATGTGCGGCGGCGGCGGCGGCGGCTGGGGCGGATGGTGGTGGTGGTGATGGTGTGCCGCGTGGTGGTGATGGTGGTGGTGGTGGTGGTGCGGGTGGTGGGTATGGTGGGGGTGCAGATGACCCCCCGGCCCCGTCCCGGGAGCGCCCTTGCCGCTTCCTGCGTGCAGGTGAGCGTGGTCTGCGCGCAGTACCTTGAAGCGCTTGCGGCGCCTCAGGAAGCTCCCATTCTCGAACATGTCACCGCAGTCAGGATGCAGAGCCCAGAAACTGCCCTTACCGGGTTGGTCCGGCCGCCGCGGGATCTTGATGAAGCAGTCATTGAAGGAGAGGTTGTGGCGCAGGCTGTTCTGCCAGCGCTGCGTGTGCTCGCGGTAGTAGGGGAAGCGCTCCATGATGAACTTGTAGATGTCGCTCAGAGGTAACATCTTCTCAGCCGAGTGCTGGATGGCCATGGCTGTCAATGAGATGTACGAGTAGGGCGGTTTTTGGTCGCTGTAGGAGCTCTTCCCCGGCCGTGGCATCTTTCTAGGCTCCTCCACCTCCTACTGGCCCGCAGTGGGCCTCAACGCCTCTCGGGAGCCCCGATCCCCTGCCTAAATGTCCCCTCTAACTCTCTCTCCACTTGTGCAGCCCGGATCCCGAGCCTTCTCAGCCCGCTTTGCTTCGATCCTTCTCCTTCTGAAATCTGCCAGGGTCCCCACGATTGGCTTTTAGGGCCAATGCAACTCGATGGCGCTCACAACTTTTGATCGCAGACAGGCCCACACAGTAGCCAGAGAGGCTCGCTTGCTTTACCTTGGTTTTCTCCGAGTCTTCCCCGCGCTCTGGGGACCAGTCTTGAGCTCTGGAGCGAAAGGCAGTTGAATGAATTTCTTTTTGGCCTCTTTGGCCTTTCTCAGTGCATGGACAGCTCTACTCAAACCGACAGGACAGCTCTTTAAAACGGCATCGGTGCTAGCTGTCTCAAGGCCACTGGTGACCCGACTTTTCCACTCCGTGGAAGCTGGCTGAGCTGGTACTGGGTCCGTCCAGCGCTGAAGCTCAGATCTTGTAAGAGGGGAGTGGCAGGATAAGGGGAGAGAGAACACTCTTCTATCAGCCTGAGCCCTCTTTCTCAGGGGATCTGCAGCAGAGCCGAGGACGGAAGAGGTATCCAGCCCCAGGCGGTGGCTCCAAGGAAAAAAGTTTGGTGGTGTCTGCCGCAGAAGCTCCGGCGGGCTCTACGGAGGGGAGGGTGCTCGGGACTCCGGGAGCTAGCCTCAGGCTGCAGGGGGCGTCGGCGAAGACAGGCTAGGACTCGGCTCGCCCGGTCGGCACAGCCGTCTGAGCTGCAGCTGCAGCCGCTCTGCCCCGCGGGTTTTGAGAAGAAGCGCGGCTGTGGCAGAGACGCGCTCTCCTGGCTGCGTTTTGTAATGGTCCCCGAGACGCCGAGACCCCTGCAGCTTGCGCTTCGAGACTATCACATGACCGAGGCCGAGGGACTCGCCGCCTCCACAGCCTAGTCTTTTCCTGAAGAAGGGGCAAGAAGGCACAGTGTCTCGTCTCCGCCCCTTATCCATTTCCACTGGGGACCCTCCGCATTTACTATCCACTTGCCAGCCCAGGCCACAGCCTGGCTGGCTAGTGAGCGCACTTTGGCCACTGAAACCGGGTCGCTGTCTACGCGTCCCCGCTGTTGGGCTTCACATGATCCAAGACCCATAGTAAGGGGGTCAGGACACTTCTTTCTCTCCCCGGACTGGGTCTTTTCACCCACTCTCTTCTAGTTTCCTGTGCTAGCCACCGGATCTCCAGTTTGCAGCATCATTGTTTTCACCTCTCGGAAAAATAAAGATACCCAGAGGGCTGTAGGTGGAAGGCAATAGAAAGAAAAGCTGAGGCGTTCACATCCTGACTTTCTTAGGCATGGCCTACATATTGGCCCGGTATGTGCACTAGATTCAGGGAGGCACGGATTGCTCTTCGCACTCCTGAACCTTGATTTAGAGGTCTGAAGGACAATAGGCAGGGAGCTAGGATGAAAGGAGCTTTGGGGTGAGGCGGGAGCGGGGTGGGGGACGATGCATGGACAGACTGCATGAGGGTTTTTGGGGAAAGAAAGAGAAATTGGGAGCTGAGGTGTCTCTCCATCGGTTGTGTGGCGGGAGAACTAAATTGAAAATCACAGGAAGCCAAGAAGATATCATCAAACCTTCCTGTGACCTGCAAAGGAACCATGGCTGAGACAGGGGTTGCTGCATTCATCCCCACACTCGCCCCCGCTGCAGAAACCTCAACATCTGTTCAAAGGTCCTGAAGCTTTGGGTCACGTTTTCTCTCAGGCTGGTAGAGAAAGCAGAATTTAGAATTTAGAAACAAGCATTCTCACTATTCCTTCTCTGGGCCTCAGGTTTAGGGCCTCAGATTCAGGTTTTTTTTTTTTGTTTGTTTGTTTTTGTTTGTTTGTTTGTTTCTGAAGTTGGAAAATTTAAGGGTTCTTTTTGGTTCCCTCACTTGAAAAGAGCAGCTAAAGGCTTTGGCTCCCGTAGATTTGAATCTCCTAAGCATAAACTCAGAGACTCAGTAGCTAGAAAAGTAGGCTCTAACCTGTACTCGGTTACAGGTCCAAGGATTTGGTAAGTAGTAGGATGGGTGTGTCTCTATTTGGTCTCTCGGCAGAGACCGTGGAGTGAGGTGAGCAGGCAATTCCTTTGTCCATTTTTAGCCCTCAGTGAAACTTCTAGCTCCTGCTGTTTGGCCAGTTTCTCCTCCCAAGACAAGACCTATCCAATCCCACAGATGGTAAGAACAAGCGTTGGGGGTGGAGGCAGGAGAAACGTTGTAGCCTTCTTTCCTGGCCTAAGAAGCGAGAAGGCCCCCTCACTGCCATTTCAGGAATTTCTGCGAGGTTTTTCATTAACTGAGACAGTTTTATGAGCGCAGCAGCGGAGCAGAGCGACCCGGAGAAGTCTCAGAGGAATTCCCAGGGTACCCACAGTTGCAGTGGCAGCCAAACCGGAGGGAGGCGGATCACTCCTACTCCTGTACAACCATGCAGGTTGGGGGTCTACCCACCCTGTGACGCCTCTGCGGGCAGCTCCACTCGCCTGGCACTTAAAGGCTGTTTCGGCAAACGACATCTTTTGTTGATGCTTCACTAGATCTCTTCCGCTGGATCCGGGACCTGCGGAGTCTCTTTTCTAGAATCAGTCAAAGACGTTTCCTCCCCTGGGCAAGTGGCCTGCGAAATGTCCCGGAACCCAAAGGGGGTGGGCCGGAAAGAGCCCTTTCTGGACGTGAGGGACATACCCAGCCTGCAACGTGGACCCTGAATCCTACAGCTGCGAGGCCGACTCTCGGTTGAGTTTGCCAACTCGCTGCAGCCACCTAGAGTTAGTCGCCTAGGGATGCGAGATGGGTGGTCTATGTTTCCAGCTTGGGCCAGCCAACCCGAATCGGCCGCCAGCTCTATGCAATTTAGATCATCCAGAACAGGGAAGGCCCGGAGCTGCCATGGGGACCACACGCTGTCGCGTTCAGTGTGGATTTGACAAGGAAAGAGAATGTCGCCCACCAAGAAAGCTGACCAGAAGTCATAAGTCCCTGACGATTTGGACCCAGGAGGGCGGGTAGCCGCCACCATACAGAATCCTCCCGGATTTGCAAGAGTGGTGCCCACACACCTGGGCGGTTGTGGTAGGGCCAGTTGGCTCTACCAGCCTCCCCAGATTGATTTAATTCAGGCTAGTTGTGTAGGCTTGTAGAGGCTGCAACCCCAGCACCCAGGCCGGGAGATGCATTCTCCAACTGCTTACAGACCTAGTTCCAGAAAAATCGTTTCTTGTAAGCGCCCCAGAACCAAACGGTTGGATTTAAGTTTCCCAGTGTAATCTCCACCCTACTCCCACCCCACGCACCCCACCCCACGCCGCCTACAAACAACTACACAATCTGGCCGCAGGCAGTCACTTACTGTCTGTCTCAGGCGTATTTGGTTTACCCTTTAGGCAATTATTGCTGACGCTTTGCTGTGACTGGGAGTTCCAAGCCCGGAGGGGGGGGGGGTTATTACAATGAACTGGTTGTATGAATGGTAGTTTTTTTCCTCTTTCTTTCTTTCTTTCTTTCTTTCTTTCTTTCTTTCTTTTTTTTTTTCCTGTAGAAAAAGATGTGGAACGGCTGTGTATTCAGTTTTCTCTCCCCTACGACTCTAGACTCTAGTTTCTGGTCTTACAGCCTCCCTTAGCCTTATGATGGGCTTACTCCAGACTGCTGAGTCCCTCCACACACCGTGTGCTGAAGAGCAGGGTACCCGCAGGGCACACCGTGTGCTGAAGAGCAGGGTACCCGCAGGGCGAGGGCACCATGCGGGGTTAGCATCCAGGCAAAGGGTCCAGACAATATCTCGATTTTCCTGGGACCCTTATTTTACTCTGATGATTGATGCGTGGAAATCGCTTGGGGTTAGTCTTGTGTGGGATCTTCCCAGGAGTTACCGTGGCCACTCCACCCCGCCTCCAATATGACCCCTGAGACTCCCTGGCATATCATTTCCCCACCACAAGTCAGAGCGGATGTAAAGTGGGAGAAACTGGCCCCAGAGCTGGACATGTAGCTCCCAGTGGCCACCCTCGAGGCGACCAGCAGGATGGAGTCATTTTCTTTCTTTTGTTATTCTTTATTTTCCTCTCAGGAAACAGAGGTCTTGCACTCTGCAGAACTGAAGTTTGGAATTGTGATACCAGCTCTAAATTGGTGTCTGAGACCTCTGAGCCCAGGCCTCAGGACCTGTGTTAGGCTGTTCCCTAGGAGTCTGGGCACTCCATCTTCCCGAACCCACCCAGCAGCCTCATGAGGGCATCCCTCACCACAAATTTTCCAACACACAGGGGAGGAGCCAGCTAGGTAGGTGTCGGGGGTACAGGTGCTTACAACCTCTCAACTTGGATTTCTGAGAAGCTTGTTTGCATT